>CM055818.1:6619850-6954860 GCA_029582265.1 Zoroaster sp. YZ-2022
TTTTATTAATAGAAATGTTTTATCTCCATTGCCTTTGGTCTTGGCGCTCCCTTGAAATTACATTTTGATTTACTCTACAGAATTGCCCTTCATCAAGGAAAAATGCCTTGCCTTTACAATTAAATTGAATTCCATTTATTACACTGATTTCCATACAAGCATTGCTAATACCATACAAAATGCAATAATTGTGTACGGAGGTACAGTCCTAATAAACCAAGGCTTGAGCCAACTTACCTATCGGTGTAAAATATAGTTTGGTGCTTTCTGCTAACGTCCGTGGAATCTGCGGCACACTGCAATGCAAGACCGTCATGTGGTGCAGGATTAAGACTGAGTAGTTCAGATCCACGGTATCGAGCTTCTCTGTGGTGGGGCTAGGGGAGGCTAGCTGCCTGTTGCCCCACATGAAGGGGGAGAACAGGGGGCTAATGGGGGTTTTTGGGGTACCCAAGGGTGTGGTATCATGGGCGGAGGAGAGGGCATCAAGACTCAATGAGGGATAGACGATTTCTGTTGAAGAGGAAGGTGAGGAAAGGTCGCTGGAGAGGTTCGTGGCTTGATGTACGGGGTCCTGCGGAGGGGACATTGAGGAAGACGACAAATACGAGATATCGGAAACGGCTCTGTGTTTTGCATCGGCTGCAGACATGTCGAGAGGGTCTGTCTCTGCTGATTCTGGCGGAGTGGTTGGGCGGCCGTCAAGACTGTCCGTGCTGGAGGCTCCCGCACTATCGCTGGTAGGGGACTGCTCCGGTGAGTGGATTGTGGATGTGTCAGGAGTGGATGCTGCATGTGTGGATGATGTCGGGGGTATTTTGGGTTTGGTGGGGTGTTGGTAGCAGACGCAGAACGAGCCACCAGGTTGAACTAAGACCTCCATGTTGAATGAACTCTCTGGAAAAGTATTAAAAACAAACCTTAAAGATTTGCTGAAACAGAAATCGATCGCTTGATTTATATGGTACCAACCTAACAGTTGTACAAAAAGCTATATTAGATTGATAGATTAGGTGCTGAAACACTTGATTTGATGTTTGCTCTTACTGACAGATGTATTAAGCACTGTATACTCAGTGATTTGGGCAGGATTTGAACCCACTACCTCCTGTTTAATAGTGCAGACGACTCGACCACCGAGCTTGCCCGATGACGATTGGCCAGCTACAATCCTATATAGCGGCAGGTTAATAATAATAATAATGGACATTTATATTGCACCAGTATCCACCAAGTTTGACGCTCATGACACATGAACATTATTACCCCTGTCATCAGGCCAGTTACATCATTCTTAGAACCATCTCAACTCCCTGGGGAGTATGCAGCCCATGCTGCCAAATGTGTAGCGCAACGAGCTTAATCAAACACAATTACCATCTCTGCCCTCACAGGTCCCCATTTTAATATACTCCTGGGTTCCGCAATATTTATAGACTGATGAAATTTTGCATTGTTATAAACAATTGATTTGATTTTTGCCGTTACACTGATGTAATGTATTAAGCACGGTATACTCAGTGCTTTCTGAGTGTCTTTGTAAACAAAATCCACAGGCGATTTTAATTGGGACAGATTCAAACCCACGACCTCCTGCTTACTAGTGCAGACGTCTTAACCTCTCGACCTTGGTGCTTGCTTGATGTCGACAGGCCAGTTAGAATCCTATGTATCACGTTTTCTCTGAATCCTATGAAACACATTTTGTAGTTTGCTTCTGTAAAATATATTTTTATTTTGGTTTGTTGCGATATTTTTCATCACCCTGAATACAGATCATGTTTTACATGCCATCGACAACACACAGTCGTGTTGCCTTTATGTTAGGGAAGAGGGCCAAAGTCATGGTACAGCCTAGCCTTTGAGAATAAATTACCTGACATTGTCCGGCTTGGTGTGACATCTGAATACTTCTCTCTGAAACCAGAGTAAAAACCACAGGAATAAACCATTTCATCAAATGTATTTTTTTTTTATTTACTGAGCTACGGACCACAGAAACATCCGAGGCCAAATTCAGCATAATTTGAAACAGACAGATTGAGTCAATGACAAGACAATGCACCAAAATGAGAAATAATTAAATTTAAAAAAAATCACAATCTTCATTACGAATCTTCGTCACTCTGAGGGTGTTAGTTAATTCCAGGAGATTTTGACGACACAACAATCCTTCAACCTTATTTATTTTATTTTGCTTTCTAGAAAGATCCTGCTATTGTTGAAATGTATGGCCACACGTTTGCATCAGTCAGTAGTCAGCAGTTATATATTATCACACGTTTGCATCAGTCAGTAGTCAGCAGTTATATATTATCACACGTTTGCATCAGTCAGTAGTCAGCAGTTATATATTATTACACGTTTGCATCAGTCAGTAGTCAGCAGTTATATATTATCACACGTTTGCATCAGTCAGTAGTCAGCAGTTATATATTATCACACGTTTGCATCAGTCAGTAGTCAGCAGTTATATATTATCACACGTTTGCATCAGTCAGTAGTCAGCAGTTATATATTATCACACATTTGCATCAGTCAGTAGTCAGCAGTTATATATTATCACACGTTTGCATCAGTCAGTAGTCAGCAGTTATATATTACCACACGTTTGCATCAGTCAGTAGTCGGCAGTTATATATTATCACACGTTTGCATCAGTCAGTAGTCAGCAGTTATATATTATCACACATTTGCATCAGTCAGTAGTCAGCAGTTATATATTATCACACGTTTGCATCAGTCAGTAGTCGGCAGTTATATATTGTCATACGTTTGCATCAGTCAGTAGTCGGCAGTTATATATTATCACACGTTTGCATCAGTCAGTAGTCAGCAGTTATATATTATCACACGTTTGCATCAGTCAGTAGTCAGCAGTTATATATTATCACACGTTTGCATCAGTCAGTAGTCAGCAGTTATATATTATCACACGTTTGCATCAGTCAGTAGTCGGCAGTTATATATTATCACACATTTGCATCAGTCAGTAGTCAGCAGCTATATATTATCACACGTTTGCATCAGTCAGTAGTCGGCAGTTATATATTATCACACGTTTGCATCAGTCAGTAGTCGGCAGTTATATATTATCACACGTTTGCATCAGTCAGTAGTCAGCAGTTATATATTATCACACGTTTGCATCAGTCAGTAGTCAGCAGTTATATATTATCACACGTTTGCATCAGTCAGTAGTCGGCAGTTATATATTGTCATACGTTTGCATCAGTCAGTAGTCGGCAGTTATATATTATCACACGTTTGCATCAGTCAGTAGTCAGCAGTTATATATTATCACACGTTTGCATCAGTCAGTAGTCGGCAGTTATATATTATCACACATTTGCATCAGTCAGTAGTCAGCAGTTATATATTATCACATGTTTGCATCAGTCAGTAGTCGGCAGTTATATATTATCACACATTTGCATCAGTCAGTAGTCAGCAGTTATATATTATCACACGTTTGCATCAGTCAGTAGTCGGCAGTTATATATTATCACACATTTGCATCAGTCAGTAGTCAGCAGTTATATATTATCAGACGTTTGCATCAGTCAGTAGTCGGCAGTTATATATTATCACACGTTTGCATCAGTCAGTAGTCAGCAGTTATATATTATCACACGTTTGCATCAGTCAGTAGTCAGCAGTTATATATTATCACACGTTTGCATCAGTCAGTAGTCAGCAGTTATATATTATCACACGTTTGCATCAGTCAGTAGTCGGCAGTTATATATTATCACACATTTGCATCAGTCAGTAGTCAGCAGTTATATATTATCACACGTTTGCATCAGTCAGTAGTCAGCAGTTATATATTATCAGACGTTTGCATCAGTCAGTAGTCAGCAGTTATATATTATCACACGTTTGCATCAGTCAGTAGTCAGCAGTTATATATTATCACACGTTTGCATCAGTCAGTAGTCGGCAGTTATATATTATCACACATTTGCATCAGTCAGTAGTCGGCAGTTATATATTATCAGACGTTTGCATCAGTCAGTAGTCAGCAGTTATATATTATCACACGTTTGCATCAGTCAGTAGTCAGCAGTTATATATTATCACACGTTTGCATCAGTCAGTAGTCAGCAGTTATATATTATCACACGTTTGCATCAGTCAGTAGTCGGCAGTTATATATTATCACACGTTTGCATCAGTCAGTAGTCGGCAGTTATATATTATCACACGTTTGCATCAGTCAGTAGTCGGCAGTTATATATTATCACACGTTTGCATCAGTCAGTAGTCAGCAGTTATATATTATCACACGTTTGCATCAGTCAGTAGTCGGCAGTTATATATTATCACACATTTGCATCAGTCAGTAGTCAGCAGCTATATATTATCATACGTTTGCATCAGTCAGTAGTCAGCAGTTATATATTATCACACGTTTGCATCAGTCAGTAGTCGGCAGTTATATATTATCACACGTTTGCATCAGTCAGTAGTCGGCAGTTATATATTATCACACGTTTGCATCAGTCAGTAGTCGGCAGTTATATATTATCACACGTTTGCATCAGTCAGTAGTCGGCAGTTATATATTATCACACGTTTGCATCAGTCAGTAGTCGGCAGTTATATATTATCACACGTTTGCATCAGTCAGTAGTCAGCAGTTATATATTATCACACGTTTGCATCAGTCAGTAGTCGGCAGTTATATATTGTCATACGTTTGCATCAGTCAGTAGTCGGCAGTTATATATTATCACACGTTTGCATCAGTCAGTAGTCAGCAGTTATATATTATCACACGTTTGCATCAGTCAGTAGTCGGCAGTTATATATTATCACACATTTGCATCAGTCAGTAGTCAGCAGTTATATATTATCACACGTTTGCATCAGTCAGTAGTCAGCAGTTATATATTATCAGACGTTTGCATCAGTCAGTAGTCGGCAGTTATATATTATCACACGTTTGCATCAGTCAGTAGTCGGCAGTTATATATTATCACACATTTGCATCAGTCAGTAGTCAGCAGTTATATATTATCACACGTTTGCATCAGTCAGTAGTCAGCAGTTATATATTATCAGACGTTTGCATCAGTCAGCAGTCAGCAGTTATATATTATCACACGTTTGCATCAGTCAGTAGTCAGCAGTTATATATTATCACACGTTTGCATCAGTCAGTAGTCGGCAGTTATATATTATCACACATTTGCATCAGTCAGTAGTCAGCAGCTATATATTATCACACGTTTGCATCAGTCAGTAGTCGGCATTTATATATTATCACACGTTTGCATCAGTCAGTAGTCGGCAGTTATATATTATCACACGTTAGCATCAGTCAGTAGTCCGCAGTTATATATTATCACACGTTTGCATCAGTCAGTAGTCAGCAGTTATATATTATCACACGTTTGCATCAGTCAGTAGTCGGCAGTTATATATTGTCATACGTTTGCATCAGTCAGTAGTTATATATTATCACACGTTTGCATCAGTCAGTAGTCAGCAGTTATATATTATCACACGTTTGCATCAGTCAGTAGTCGGCAGTTATATATTATCACACATTTGCATCAGTCAGTAGTCAGCAGTTATATATTATCACACGTTTGCATCAGTCAGTAGTCAGCAGTTATATATTATCAGACGTTTGCATCAGTCAGTAGTCAGCAGTTATATATTATCACACGTTTGCATCAGTCAGTAGTCGGCAGTTATATATTATCACACATTTGCATCAGTCAGTAGTCAGCAGTTATATATTATCACACGTTTGCATCAGTCAGTAGTCAGCAGTTATATATTATCAGACGTTTGCATCAGTCAGTAGTCAGCAGTTATATATTATCACACGTTTGCATCAGTCAGTAGTCAGCAGTTATATATTATCACACGTTTGCATCAGTCAGTAGTCAGCAGTTATATATTATCACACGTTTGCATCAGTCAGTAGTCGGCAGTTATATATTATCACACATTTGCATCAGTCAGTAGTCGGCAGTTATATATTATCACACGTTTGCATCAGTCAGTAGTCAGCAGTTTTTTAAATTATTTTGAAGACTTATTACAGCGGTGTGATTTGACAAAAGTTAAAAATCCTGAAAAAATAAAATGGGTAGCGGGCCTGGGTCTCCCTTTTGGTTTCGACAAAGCCCTCAGAAACTTCTGGATATTTCATTTTGGAGAATTTACAGACTCTCCACATCACCGCAAACAAGAAATAAGAGGTTCCAGGTTACTTCTTTCTTTCCTTAGTGGCTACTTCTCTTCTTTCATGACGGCAAAGGAGATTTGTACAAAAATCCTGAAATCAGGAAAAATCATGAGAAATCACAAGCGTGATATTAGTTTTGTGTGTACTTACTTTCCAGTGCTGTATTTGATCGGGAATGGCAATGTAAGCTCCAACTACAAATAACAAAAATAAATTATAATGTTTAATAAAAAAATAATAATATATTAGTCCATTCAAAAGGGACAATATCATCACGATCAGAGCAGACATTCAACAGGGCATGGAATCGGTGTCCTAGTTTAAGATGAACACAGTGACTGGAAATTACTGGCTCATTTATGCAGCAGTGATGGTGAGATGACCTTATCATGTGGGGTGTTATATTCAGTCACTGAGCTAAAAATCTAAAATTAGTGCTTTGATTCCATGCACTGTTGATCATGATGATACTGTCCCTTTAAGAGCATTTGTCAGTCATTTTGTTGCTTGTCATGTTATGAAATGTCTACAATCTTACACGTACATATATGTCTTATGTTGTACCAGACGTTGATTACATACACAAACAGTACCAGTCATGTAAGGACCTAGTCCATGGAATAGTACTCAAAGAACAATGAATTTGGGGACCTGTGAGGGCAGAGATGGTAATTGTGTTTGATTGAGCTCGTTGCGCTACACATTAGGCAGCATGGGCTGCATACTCCCCAGGGAGTTGAGATGGTTCTAGGAATGATATAACTGGCTCGATGACAGGGGTAATAATGTTCATGCGCCATGAGCATCAAACTTGGAGGATACCGGTGCAATATAAGTGTTCATTATTATTACAGTGCCTTAGACTAGGTTCTTACGTGACTGGCACACTAACTTATGTTACTACGTAAGACATAAGACTGTAGATTATTTCACAATGTCACTTTATTATTATTCTTGCAAATCAGTCTGTGGAATACAACATAATGAACTGGACGCAATCTTAAACAAGACGCAGGTGAACCATCAGCTGTGAGGAGAACGAGCAAATGCTAAGGTGTGTGTGTGTGCAAGATACAGTTCTCTCACACTAAGGTGTGTGTGTGTGCAAGATACAGTTCTCTCACACTAAGGTGTGTGTGTGTGCAAGATACAGTTCTCTCACACTAAGGTGTGTGTGTGTGCAAGATACAGTTCTCTCACACTAAGGTGTGTGTGTGTGCAAGATACAGTTCTCTCACACTAAGGTGTGTGTGTGCAAGATACAGTTCTCTCACACTAAGGTGTGTGTGCATGCAAGATACAGTTCTCTCACACTAAGGTGTGTGTGTGCAAGATACAGTTCTCTCACACTAAGGTGTGTGTGTGCAAGATACAGTTCTCTCACACTAAGGTGTGTGTGTGTGCAAGATACAGTTCTCTCACACTAAGGTGTGTGTGTGCAAGATACAGTTCTCTCACACTAAGGTGTGTGTGTGTGCAAGATACAGTTCTCTCACACTAAGGTGTGTGTGTGCAAGATACAGTTCTCTCACACTAAGGTGTGTGTGTGCAAGATACAGTTCTCTCACACTAAGGTGTGTGTGTGCAAGATACAGTTCTCTCACACTAAGGTGTGTGTGTGTGCAAGATACAGTTCTCTCACACTAAGGTGTGTGTGTGCAATATACAGTTCTCTCACACTAAGGTGTGTGTGTGTGCAAGATACAGTTCTCTCACACTAAGGTGTGTGTGTGTGCAAGATACAGTTCTCTCACACTAAGGTGTGTGTGTGTGCAAGATACAGTTCTCTCACACTAAGGTGTGTGTGTGCAAGATACAGTTCTCTCACACTAAGGTGTGTGTGTGTGCAAGATACAGTTCTCTCACACTAAGGTGTGTGTGTGTGTGCAAGATACAGTTCTCTCACACTAAGGTGTGTGTGTGTGCAAGATACAGTTCTCTCACACTAAGGTGTGTGTGTGTGCAAGATACAGTTCTCTCACACTAAGGTGTGTGTGTGTGCAAGATACAGTTCTCTCACACTAAGGTGTGTGTGTGTGCAAGATACAGTTCTCTCACACACCGGGTAAGTCTCCTAGACTGCACTGCTTCTTTTTGAAACATTGCGCATCAGTTTTTGGAACAAAACGTCACGAATGGGTTAAATCCATTGTATTTGGAGTACTATGCCGTGGACTAGGTTATGTACACGAGTGGCACACTTCATGTAGGTAGGATTGGAGGCTTTGCATGATGGAGATAGATGTTCTTGAGTTCTTTCGGGTGACACCATGTAATGATCTCTTTTTGGAACAATGGCTCTGAGAAGAGCCGGTTGGTTTGTTCTATGGCACACTTCATGTAGATAATAGACTTCTGGTGATACCAATGCTTAGTAGATAAGATCTATATGAACCCTGGTCTTGTTTCTTCCTAGAATCTTGCTTTGTTGAAATGAATTCTGTAAGCAGTTTGTTTATTATAAAAAATATTAATTTCAAAACTAAGGCTTACTATTTTAGTGAATGGAGTTGTTTTACTGGTGAACTCCAGGCACTTCATGATGGGCGTCAGCTTATCCTCCAATGGGCGGGACTTCATCAGGACGACAAACAGCCGCTGGTTGATGACGTCTAACTGGGCCCAGATAAACTTCCCCAGAACCTGCTGCGTGTCTGGCGGGGCGCTCATCACCTAGACGTCAACAAGTTTGAAACAGAACAACAAAAGTTGAGAAAGAGGGTAAATATATTATATTCAGCGGTCGAAATTAACTTGAATTTTATGGTAGCTGTGCTGTACGCATTAAACGCACACACGTGTTTACAGTGCTGTATGCATTAAACACCCACACGTGTTTACAGTGCTGTATGCATTAAACGCCCACACGTGTTTACAGTGCTGTATGCATTAAACGCCCACACGTGTTTACAGTGCTGTACGCATTAAACGCCCACACGTGTTTACAGTGCTATATGCATTAAACGCACACACGTGTTTACAGTGCTATATGCATTAAACGCCCACACGTGTTTACAGTGCTGTACGCATTAAACGCACACACGTGTTTACAGTGCTTGGGGGTTAGGGTTAAAAATTGCATCCAAGGACTCAAATAACAGGCCTGGAATTTCACAGAGGACACAGAGGTCATGACCTCCATTGACCTGGTCTTGACCTTAGTGCTCCTTAAAAATGTTCCCATAGACATTCTGATATTCTAATGGAAGTGCCCTTGACTCAGGACAAGTGCCCTTGACTCAGGACAAGTGGCCTTGACTCAGGACAAGTGGCCTTGACTCAGGACAAGTGCCCTTGACTCAGGACAAGTGCCCTTGACTCAGGACAAGTGGCCTTGCCCCTACAAGAAGAAAATTCCAGGGCTGTAATAAATATTTAGTGAACAAAACAAAATACCTACCACTCCTTTGTTTCCCATTCTTGCGAGCGAAAGGGTGTAAAGACCAATAGCTAAACAAAAGAAAAAAACAGAAAAAATTATAACAAATTTAGAATTTGAAAAAAAAACAGTTAATAATTATTTGATCACTTTTGACAGCTAAGCTTGGACCACAAATCATTAACATGTTAAATATGGAGTATTAAATTTACAATAATAAGTATAGGTTGTGTATACACACGTCGGTGTCGGGCAAAAATTAAATCAATTGTTTATCTCCCGACATAAGAATTTCACCAACCTACATATATCGCGGAACCCACTGCTATATAGGATTCTAGCCGGCCAATCGTCATCAGGCAAGCTCAGTGGTCGAGAGGTTAAGACGTCTGCACTAGTAAGCAGGTGGGTTCGAATCCCGCCCAAGTCGCCTGTGTAGTTTTTTCACAGACACTCAGAAAGCACCGAGTATACAGTGCTATACACACGTCGGTGTAGAGCAAAATTAAATCAATAATATTAAGATAATTTTAACCAAATTTCTTGTCCAATGTATTATTTTTTTTTAATATAAAAGTCTTGTAAACACCCTTTGTAAATATAATTGTTTTGTATAAGTGTTTTGTTAAATGTGCTGGTCATCCAATGTATTCTTTTACTAAAGGTTTTGATGAATTGAAATAAAAAGAGACATATATCTCCCACAGGTTTTGATGTTTTGACATTTGTTTGGGCATAAAACAATAAACTTCAATCAAGGAAACTGTGAAATTCATTCTAAAAGGACAAAATGCTTACATTCTTTGTGGAGCAGGAACAGAAGGCGTGACTCCCGGCTGGTGGCGTCTCGATCCTTGGGCTGACGACCCCACAGGAACTGAACCCTCAAGAGGTTCCTCCGCTCCACGTTCAGGTCAAAGATGCGATTCTGGGGGAGAATCTCTGCGAGGAACGCTCTGTACACTTTAAAGAGAAGGTATCACAATCAAAATTATTTTTAGGGAAGATAACAACCAACTTCTTCACATTTCCAAAGTTTTACAATAAAATTCAGCCATGTATTATTATTATTAAATTACCAATCCTGTACCTTACCTTTAATCCCTTGCGTACGGTTGACGGCTAGAGCCGCGGCTTGCGGACAGGCCACTAGGCCGGTGAATTAATTGATTTTCTAGCTGTATTTGCTGAGAATTCACCTTGAATAGAAATCTTCAAGAAGGCTGATAGTTTGGTGAACCATATTGTTCTTGAATGGGAGTGTTATATAATAGATTGGCTTTCTGAATACAGCCTTTTCACGAGCTTTCTGAACACAGCCCTTTCAACTACGATATGTGGGGACTTCATCGGCGATGAATAGGGTATGCCCGGTTTAGCTTGCCCTCTTATTGTTGGGTCTGTATGCTCGGTTGAACAGCGCCTTTGTGCTCATGTCTATGGCCGGGTTCGACCCGGCGCTCCCCGGCCCCACAGATGTTTCTTGGTTGGCCGTACCGCCTTCACTCGGTAAAATAATACCGTACGCAAGGGTTAAAGGGAATGTACAATATTGGTACTTGGTCAAGTACATTAGGCAGGAGGGCCAAAGCCATGGTACAGCCAAGCCTTTGAGAAGCCCGGCCAGGCACTGCCTTTGCCCAGGCCTAGGGGGCCTATATAATCCCCTAGCTGAGTACAAAAGACCCTTTACTAATGAATAGATCTCAAACAGTTCCTATTGTTAACACAGACTTGACTGACATCTCAGCTGTCCTTTGTTCACAACTGCTTCCCTCCAGAAGCTCCTGTTATGTTGATTGGCAGGTACTGTATTGTTACAGGATTAGGACTCACAAAAGACAGATTATAAGGCCAGGTAGCCTAGGCCTGGCCAGGCTTCTCAAAGGCTTAGCTGTACCATGACTTTGTCCCTCCTCCCTTAATTTCAATCCTCTTTTTTCAAGAAATATTCCTAAAACTAAACACGATAGGTGCTCAGAATGTGGGTTCGAATCCTGGCCCTGACCACAGTACTTGTGTCCTTGAGTAAGACATTTAACTGTACATTGCTTCTGCCAGAGAGGACTGAGGACTGCCAGCAAGAATTTCTCTAAGAAACCTTGTGATTAGGAAATTAATCACAAGAGGCAATATCCACTAGGACAAGTTGATTGGCCCCCCCAAAAAAGTCTCCGGTTTCTGGACATCGGTCGGCTTCAAAAGCGGTGCGGTGATGCGTTTTATTTTTCTTCTTTTTTTGGGGGGTAATCTTTTTTCTTTCTTTTTTTGCCAACAGGGAAATATTATGTGATACATGTATACGCGGGGACCATATTTCCCATATACAAAGTATGGTGGCTAAGAAAGGCCTCACAAATCGGGCAAATGTTCATACCCCTATGTGAAAAATGACATTTAAAACACAGCACGGCAGAAATCCAACCGATCCAGCAATTTTGGCTGCAATTGGACATCGTTTCATAGCAAAGAAAATGAAAAATGCTGACGTGCAGGTCGGAGGCGACACGTGCGGAGGCCAGAAACCTTTTTTTTGTGCCTAATCCTGCTGTTTTTTTTTTTTTGGCTGCAGTTGAACATCGTTTCATAGCAATAAAACCTTTTTATATACCGATGTGCGGGTCTGAGGCGATGCGTGTGGAGACCAGACACCAGAGACTTTTAGGCCTAATGATGATGATGATGAATATCCCCATAAACAACTCCACCATGACATTCCAATGTGTGAGCCCATAAGATTTGACAATACTTTACAACTCCACCATGACATTCCAATGTGTGAGCCCATAAGATTTGACAATACTTTACAACTCCACCATGACATTCCAATGTGTGAGCCCATAAGATTTGACAATACTTTACAACTCCACCATGACATTCCAATGTGTGAGCCCATAAGATTTGACAATACTTTACAACTCCACCATGACATTCCAATGTGTGAGCCCATAAGATTTGACAATACTTTACAACTCCACCATGACATTCCAATGTGTGAGCCCATAAGATTTGACAATACTTTACAACTCCACCATGACATTCCAATGTGTGAGCCCATAAGATTTGACAATACTTTACAACAGAAGTTCACAATACTTACAACGGAAGGGTGACACTCTCTTCTTCCCGGTGTTTTTCTGCGTCTGCGATTCTGTTGCTGTGGCAGCGCCCTCTAGTGTCACATAAGCAATAATGCTGCATTCTTGATTGATGGTGCAACTCACAATATTCAGCTTACTCTCGTGAACAAATAAAACCTGAACAATACAGTTAAATTAATATTAATATTGGAGGTTTATGTAGTGCAATTTATATCACGATGTGATAAGCACTTTATATCATTACCCCTAGTCATTAAACTTTCTCATCTCCCTGGGGAGTATACAGCTCTGTGCTACCATACTCGGCGCTACACTGGCTATAATCAAACACAACAACTATCTCTCGCCCACTAACTCCACCCGGAACAATC
The DNA here is from genome assembly GCA_029582265.1 of Zoroaster sp. YZ-2022. Classification (NCBI taxonomy): domain Eukaryota; kingdom Metazoa; phylum Echinodermata; class Asteroidea; order Forcipulatida; family Zoroasteridae; genus Zoroaster; species Zoroaster sp. YZ-2022. The sequence goes on from CM055818.1 coordinate 6,632,907, forward strand.
TAAATTCTCACCCGCAAAAATTCTCGCCTTCACTATTTTTACTCCAAGTCTCCTACCAGACTTTAAAAAAAACCTTATGAATAGAAGCCGGCCATGCTAGTTTGTCTTGCTTGGGCATGGCTGGCCCAATGTTAATCCGTCCACATAATGGAAAGGCTTAATTGGCAATTCAAAAAGGTCTTTGCCCTGCAGGAACATTCTTTTGTCAATGGGTTAGGGAGTGAACAATGGAAGTTTCATCACTGCTTTCCAGGCGAGTCTCGTGATAATACTGGGAGAATGACCCAGTGGTTTTTGCAGGTGAGATTGGCTGAGGTCCCTCAGTAACTCTATGTAATTGGGTCCAGTTCTTGGCGAGCTGGTTATTCAGTCTGAGGAATACATTGTCATGATTGAACCAAATCCATTGTTTTTTTTAAGTACAATGCAATGGAATGGGAATAGGTTGTTAATTACAAGTAGTACACTTCGTGTAGGTCATAGACTTCTGCAGGCAATTGGCTGGAGATTTTTTTCAAGGGAGGTGTGGTATAATTCCTTTGAAAAAAGTAGCCTCATCCTTCATAATTTTTTTCCTGGAAACTATTTTGATTGAGGTCACAGAAGTATCCCCTCCCTTTTAGGGGTAAAAATGTCAAATCTTTTGCTGTGAAGCAATTTTTTGTTTGAATTTATGTTTTATTATAACAAAGAAGCAAGGAGGTGACTTCCCCCCTGAACCAACCCCCCCTCCTACCCTCCCTCCGGACTTCTGCCGTTACTTACTGAATTCTTCTGCTTGGCTGGATCATACAATCCAATGTGAGTAATTACTTTACTGGAGAATGGAGACACATCATCCCAAACATACAATACTTCATTGTACCGCTCTTGGCCAACGATGCGTACCTCCAAATCTGGCTTCCCTGTGTAATAAGATGGGTAAATTCTGCTTTAGTGTGGTGAGTGGATGCAGTGGATCGTACACTCCTGGCGCTTAATTGGGATGAAAGATTGCACCATTTTTTCCTTTTTATCGGAACGATTTGATTACTTTGTTCAATTGCCGATATCAACCCCTTATTTGAAAGTAGATGATTCCAGCTATCGGTCAGGTTGAGACACTTCCGGATCAAAACAAAAATTTTGAAGTTACCACGTGCCGAAACCAGAAAAATGAGAGAACCCCGATTTGCGCCAAATTTGTGAATGTCAGGGACAGATTTCATGAAAGTGCCTTATATTTTTTAAAAGAAGAGAAAATTTCCTTCAAAAAACATCACATGACCTATACATGTAGTGTGCGAGTAACGGATCACATCGCTAAAGCGATTCGGAAAGAATGTCGTATCCGGCCGCCACTTTTTAAGGGCTTTTTTGGATTTATTTTGCAACCACTAACCAGTTTAAAAAAATCATTCTATCGATTTTTGGTGGTACAGAAAGCGAAAACTATCTTTAAAATCCACTTTATGATGGTTTTCGGACTTGATTTCCCTTCTAAAAAAATCCTCCCCTTCAGAAAATAGAAGGATCCTATTATAGTTGCCACTATGCATGTACAATGACTGTGTTGGTCACTAATTGTGGAGTTTACAAGATCAGACTGACATGACTGAGGAAGTCATCGTACACCAAAAATGCCTGATTTTTCATGAAATAAATATCCTGGAATAATTTGAAGTATATGTCCATCATCATCCATATGTTCTCCACCTTACCAGGTAAGTAAGATTACATTATTGGTATATTTAATGAAAAATAGTGGCGGCCAGATACGACATTCTACCCAGCGATTCAAACATTTATAACCTGTGACAATCGATTAACATGACAAGTGGCACTTCAGATCACAGACTTTGTTGAAATATTACAATTACCAACACAAATACTCTGTGAAAAAATCATGACACTGTGATCTTTACTTTTACAATTATAGCATTTTCACATTATTAATTAGCTGACTGTGCATCGGTCCATGTTGAAAAAACAGTTTTTTCCCAATTTTGGGTCACCGTTATGTAAAAACTTAAAGTAATGAATTTTTTAAAAGAATTTTATTTGTTCTATGGACATCAATAGGCAGTTTCACGAAAACCGCCGATGGTGGCACTATTTTTGATGCCCTTTTTTCTGTCGAAGTTGTGACCCGCCGAAAGTTCGTTGACTCGCCCGATAGTATGTGTGAAAATGCATAGGCGCAATATCGCTAGCGCCTGGTTATGTTGATGAGGCTTCGATGTTTTCCTGGAAGCAATGACCAGGGTGCACCAAGGCAATTGTCTCCGTTGCCTCCGTATAGTATCAGGCCTGCAAGGGGTAGTCTATCGATGTTCTAGAGTCAATAAATGGATACTACACATCGTGGTTATCTTAATTGGTGAGTCGATGCCAACTGTAACGTTGGCGGAAAAACAGTGCAACTTGCGGAAAATGATCCGACGGTAAATAAATAAATAAATCACCGCTATCGGCGATTTGACTCGGTGAATCGGGGTGTCATGCACGCTGAATCGGGGTGTCACACACGGGTGGATTTTGGTATTCAATGAGATTTTTTTGTTATAAAAGGGGGACATGCTATAATATATAGACACTTTGTTAGTACTACAAGGATATGTTGTAGGCAAATTCGGTCACAACTTTTCAAATGAAACTGGCCTCCAAAATGTCAAAATATTTAAATCAACAAAAATTCGTAACTTTGCACAGGGTTAACCTATCATGACCATTGACCCTAGCTAGGATGATCCTATCGTAACGATAGGATCATCCTAGCTACATTGACCCCTCATTTTCTTTCAAATTTTTTGCTCTATCCAGTGATATGACATTTAAAAGCATTGAAGCAACTTCAAATTTTCATGAAACTGCCTATCAGTGGTTAAGGCCATGAGAATGAAAGTCATAGATTTGCGTCCACCGCCCGCATGTCCCGAAAGCTACCGCCTAAATTTTTCATTATTTGCCAAAAAAATCATTATTTGCACAAAAAAGGTATTTTCACCAAACAAATTTAGTTTCAAATCATCCACATCAGTAAAACGAAGCTTTTACCAAATTTCCACCAGTATGTGCGCTATAATTAGTATAAATAATCAGTATAAATAATCATTAGCACATGTTCTTTTAATCCCACGTACGTCGTTCACAAAAAAGGTCGCATCGCGCTAAAACTGTATGGTAAACTCCGTTCGATCCGCACCTGCAACTGTACCGCCTTCACATGCACAACACGTTCGCTGTTGAGCCTTTGCATCTTATGCCTGACGTGTGTGCGGCCCGCATGTATAATGATGCACGTACGCTCACAGATTAGAAGAAACATCTTGTGATTGCGCTGTTATTAATGATCAATGGAAATAATGAATAATGAAAAAAAGCCTCATGTGTTTTCGAAATTTCCCGGACGCAAATCTATGACTTTCATTCTTTTGGCCTAAACAACTTTTTCCACTTTCACAAGCACTAACTTTCCAGTAAATCATACAATTTCACTGTAATTTTTATTTCTGTAACAAGCACGACTTAGTCTTAGATAAGTTTATGCAACCAGTAATACGCCATAGTTTTGTAAGTTTTCCGAGAAATGCTACTTTAGTTTAAGCCAAAGGTAGGTGCGTCATTTCGCGAGTGCGGCGAATTACGTACATGGACGATAAAGAAAAAATAAACTGGGAACGTTACAAACAATACTTTGAAAAACCCCATTGTAACACGTGCGTAATAGTATACAGGTGAACAAATAACATTTCTTACTTGATTGATTTTGCCCATGACTACCTGTGGGTGTTGTGTCTACCGGAAGCTTGTCTCTGAGAGATTTGATAAAACTTAAAATATCTCTTTTCACGTCAAAACAGCACGAAAAGTTGCATAAAGTTTCCATGGCCTTTGGTTGCTTCACTTTGTCGTTCCGATTAACAGGTGATATACGCCCTCTACATACCTATCTATATCTGAGAACATGTAAACAAACAAGAGAAGACTTGTCCAAGTCAAGTCAGCAGCAATCAAGAGTAAACTTGTTCAAGTCACGTCAACAGACAGCTTGCTTTATGCATTTCAAACTGAAGGGCGCCCTCGTTCAGAGGCTAGAGAAGGTCTAACCTGAATATCCGACGTCACGCTTTGCCCGGAGTCTGTCTCTGTCCTCAGTCGGATATATGACAGGGGACCAGTCTAGAGTCCTCATTGGTTCGCTCGTCCCCAAACGTACCGGCGGCTGTTTGTTTTCTGCAGTTACACTTTGTCAATGGATTAGAAATTTGCATATAAATCTAATTTTAAAAAGGTTTTTCAATAATTAATTCACCGACAATTTCGACTGGCACAGTAGTATAGTGGTTAGAACGCCCTATACGGACTGAAGGATCTTCTATATCCAAAGTCAACATCCCACCCCAGACTGAGGGATCTCCTACATCCTAAGTCAACCACCCTCCCTACCCCCTCAGTGTGCTTGTTACCAACTAATTCATTTCAGTGAGCACACACTCCTCTCCCTCACTCCAAAAATCCCAGTTCCACAGACTCCCGCCCGCACGCAACAACGCACTAATCCTCCAGTATCTAGTGCAAATCCTCCAGCAGCATCTCCTAGAGTCCAGCATTCTCCTGAAGACAATCAGAGCATACTGATCGAAACGTGGAGTTGTAACCTCCAGTTCTGTTCAGATCTAATCACTACTCAATTTGAGAATTTCACATGGTGCCACTGCAAACAGTCTTTACTTCACCACGCAAAGTTTACAAAACTGCTTCTCAGTTCAATGTTTGAATCTAGGTCACCAGAAAATGCAAGTTTTACAGAAATCACTTTAAAGCAAGTATACAATCACAAGTTGTAAAATGTGAATAATTATTTGCCTTTCGGATAATAATTAGGTAATTTTGTAATCAAGTAAATGAACTGTATCTTCTCTTATTTTATTAATCTAATTTTATTTAAATTATTTTCCCCAGGAAAAATCTACGTGGACCGGCCGGCTGCATTATCCTAATGCCATGAAGATTTATCACACTGAGGCCACGATGAACGACACTTGTAATCCATTATAACAAAAATTTACATTGTTTTAAGCTATATGTACACTTTTGTTAAATATTGGTCAAAACTGCTGCTATAAGTTTCTTTGTTGTCCCTTGATGAAAAATTCAGTAGGGAAATTGTTTTAGGCTCGAAAAATGTTGGGCTTGGAAAAAGTGTAGGCGTAAAAATCCCCCAACTGAACATCTACAAAAATCAGTTGGGGGACTGTAGTGGCCATTTTTATTTTAAATGGCCGCCATGACTCGTAAACAAAGAGGCTTAGAACCTTCATTCCAGTGTCTATTATATAGTAAGTATTACTTAAACGGATTAAATCCACATAATTGGTTTACAAACAGAGCCACAGCTTAATATTTTATAGAACTGAAGAATGATCTTCTTAACTCATGAAGCCACTGACCTCCGATTGGTACTGAAGCAATCATGAGTGTCAGGCTTCCCGGTCCAAGTAAATTGTACTCTGTGCGCTGCCTTGACCTCGCTCTCTTTTCAGATCATTTTCTCATAGTTCAGAGGCAGAGTGTAGCAATGGGAGTGCGAACACATCCGCCCATCTGGCGTTTCCTTGTTTGCATCCTCGATCAAATGAAAGTGAGGATGCGTTTGTTTACTTTATTTACAGGATCAGGAAACCGCATAGTTTTATGTTTTATTCAACTTTCGGTAGCAGATCCAGAAAAGTGGAAAGTGAGGGATGTTTGTTCCCGTTTAGGCACCAATTTGTGGACATACATGAAACCACGAACGAGTAAAGGCCGGTTCATACTTCACGCGAATGCGAAAGGCAACAATGGTGATTTCATTTTGACGTTTGCAGTTAACCTAACGAATTCGCTTCGCTCCCATTAATTCGCGTGAAGTACCGGTATGAACCGACCTTAACACATTATTATATTTCATTCCACGGTTTAGAGTGGCAGATACAGAGGCCTCTGCCCACCCACTCCACAAAGAGAGAAAGTAAGAAGGGTGAAAAATGCTCACAATTCGCGAATGTTACATGTAATTTTTAACCAATCCAATAAGCTCATATGCTATTCAGTTATAACATCGCTTCTTGTGGCGATGTGTTTCTCTTTGCTAATTCTAGAAAATGCTAGAACAAATCACTTATATAAGTAAAATCCTTGTGTAATTGATTTGTTCTATAATTATAAATTGTGTGTGTCTCCTTCTCAGTCAGAGCCCAACCAAAGAATGAATTATTTATCTTTATTTTCCATAACAAAACAATATCAAAAACATTCTCATCACGCGGCATTGCGTCAGTTTCAACACGCTGCACTTACGCTTATAATAGCAAAATTATCGCGCATGGGATGATAGGCTTGATCATGACAATTATAGTTATGGCAAAACTACATCATCCATGGTATAGGACATTGTTTCAATAAATCTGATGCCATATTGCGTCAGGAGCTGGGGGCACAAATTACCGCTCACAGCGAAAAAAAAAACCTACATAGACCATGCACAGACCAAACAAAGGATATTCTGCCGGATGGGGACGGGCCATTAATTTTGTCCGATTTTGCCAATATTCAGAGATTTTATCATTTAGGAAAACAAATTAGGGGAAATAAAGCAAACAATACAGGCCTTTACTTTGGGAAAGCTCAATATTCCGACAGCCCATTAGTTTGACGACCCATTATAATTTGTCCAACACTTTTGAAACTTAAAGGGACAGTACGTCGTCGAAGATCAGAGCAGACTTTCAACAGGGCATGGAATCGGGGTCTTAGTTTAAGATGAACACAGCGATTGAAGTGAAAGTTACTAGCTCGTTTATACAGCAGCAAAATGACGTTATCATGTGGGGTATTATTTTCAGTCACTAACTAGCATTCCAATTCCATGCCCTGTTGTTCGTGATGATATTACCCCTTTAAATGCGTCAGAAATACGCCATCATACAAAAGTCAGGCAGTCAATTGTTCTAACAGCTAATTACATTCCAATGTTTCAGCTTAGTGTAAAGAGGTATTGTTTCGACGATCAAATTAATTGATTTTACAATCCATAATTCCGGCAGACCATATAGTTTGTATGTGTGGTGTATGTCAGAGGATGGAAGAGTTTCTTTTCAAAACTATAGCATGCTAGGGCAACATTCCAAATTTGGTCTTTTTTTTAAAGGACCAACAAACAGCTAATGTGAAATGGTAGTTTAAGATACCAGATGGTAGGCCAATTATTGTGTCCTTGTTTGCATCCTGGATCAACTTGAAATGAAGGTTTGTTTACTTTACAGGAAATGGTTTTAAAAATATTTCCTCTCCTTTCAAAACGATATAGCATGCTAGGGAAACATTCCAAATTCCTTGATATAAACTTGTTTTTTTGTTTGTTGGTCTTTTTTTTAATGACCAACAAACAGCTAATGTAAAATGGTTTAATATAAGAAGAAGAAGAAGAAGACGACTTTTTTTTGACTTTTCAAAAGAAAACTTTATTTACAAAACAGACAAAAACAACAATACAAAATGTACAAATAAAAGAATAGTAAACAATGTTTTACCAAAATTAGTAGTTTACAGTATAACTGTAACAATAACTAAACTAGGTTTACATTGTTAACAAAAGTAACAACAAGGATACATTTGTAAATGAAGAACAATAATACATTGATAAATTATAATAACAATCGACAATAAACAAAAGGTTGAGTAGAAGAAAGGAAGAAAGAGGAAAGGGGTCCTCTAAAAGGAGACTACAAGCACCATGGTGCAAGCAGACTCCCCCGAGGATCCCCGGGGTGGGGAGCCACTGGCATGGGTCTTAAAACCCACTCCAGCGGCTCCTAAAGAGAAAGAAAGAGAAAAAGGAGCAGAGAGAGGACCCCACTCATGAACAGTAGCATACGCCTTGCCTTTTTTTAAAGGACTAACAAACAGCTAATGTAAAATGGTTGAAGAAGAAGAAGAAGAAGAAGACTTTTTTTTGACTTTTCAACTGAAACTTTATTGTCTAATCAATATTAAAACAATATACACAAATTAAAATAAGACAGTTTCAATTGAATACATAAGCAAATAGATTAAATTTATACAAAAAGAGAAATGCGTTAAGCGCATAAACAATGGGAAAAAAGTGGCGAAATCGTGTTTTAAATAAACCAAGTGATTTTCTTTTCGGTTAAAGTGAAAATGGCGTCATGGATGTACCATGTTTTTTTGAAAGCGGAGAAGTTATTGGAAGATTTGTAGTAAAAGTAGTCGGACAGAATTTTGTGTTTGACGCGATTTCGCCATACAATTAATGGATCTACAAAAAAAGATTTGAGATAAAGCCAGTAAATAGCAGCTTTAAAACTAATAATGAGATAATTGCAGAGACGGACGGCTTCCTTTCCGCGACCCTTGGCGTGTGGGATAAGCGTCCAGTAGGAGTCGAAAGTCAAGGTTGTTTGTGGAAGAAGACGTTGGAGAAGAGTGTGTAGAAGATTCAAGGATGGTTGTATAGCCGGACAGGTGATGAAAAGATGGTCAATTGTGTTTTTGCCCACACCACCCGCACTGAGGAGAATGATTCGGGTCGATGTGGTGGAGTACTGGTAGCGACGGCAAAAATTGTGGAAAAGTTTAAACTGGATGTCACCTTCTTTTTTTGAGGTCGGGAGACGGTGTGTTTCCTTCCATTTGAAATTAGTGTTCTCATCGAGGTAGCCGATTTTGTGCCAATGGGTGATTGTCGTGGCAGGAAAGGAGTTGATAGTGGCGTTGATGCTATTGTAGATAGTTTTCGTAGGAGCGATCAGACCGTCAATATCTGGCTCAATTGTGATGTCCGGTGGGGGGGCGGGGGGAGCGGTTGAGACGAGAAGATTTACCCGACCGGGACGGCATCCTTTTTCGTTAAAGTCGCTGGAGAGTTTACAAATGATACTGTGTGTTTTTTCCAAGTCGCTGGAGAGACATCGGGTGGATATCCTAGACAGTGTCGATTCTCGGTAGTGTTCAGGGGGAAGCCATGCACCAGTGGTTTCGTCGAGCAGGTGTTTAACGAGTCGGATCCCACGCGCCATAAGTCGCTGTGCAGGAGGCCATCCGTCCCTGTTAATCTCATTGAAAAAAGAGCTATTAACTGGTAAATTCACAAAAGAAGAAAATTCGGTAGGCAGTGTTGTAATTCGAGCTCTTATTGTTATCCAGGCACGCAGTAACTCACTGTGAAATGTGGGTAGGTGAGAGAGAAATGGGAATCGATAACAGAATTGAAGAGTTCGTGGTCGAACCCGAGTTTTCGATATTGGCGGAAATAAAACCTGATGAAATCAAACGATGGATGATGTTGGGGATGCTTGAGAAAAGAAAGTAATAAATTGAATCGGAAAGTGAGCACGCGTGCCTGGAGACAGGAAAGTCCCAGTCCCCCTCTGTCTGGGTTTTGATATAAAATAGATTTCTTTAACCAGTGTTTGCCATTATTCCAAATAAAATCAATAAGTTTTCCTTGGAATTCACCTAAGATGTATTCTGGGGGGCACAGTGTGGCGAGAGTGTGAAAAAGTTTGAGGCGGCAAGTTGATTGGCTATCAGAACTCGACCTTTGAGAGACATTTTTAAGGAAAAGCGTTTCCAGCGAGAGAGACATTTGTCGAGCTTTTGTCGGCACGATTGCCAGTTTTTTTGGATGAAATGATTAGAGTTGCCAAGGTGAATTCCAAGGAAGACCAAACCCTCACTATTCCATTGGAAATGGAGGGGTTGGTCAGATCTAGATGTCCACGAACCGACCCACAAACCCTGGGATTTGACATAATTTAACTGAGCAGCAGAGGCTTGGCTGTACAAAGAATAAACGTCTTTGACAATGTCGAAACCACGATTATCGGTTAAAAAAATAGTAATGTCATCCGCGTACGCGGAGACAACCTGGGAAAATCTACTGTCGCAAGGAAGTTTTAGGCCGAAGTCGTTAAGTTTGATGCGAAGTGTGTGTAAAAAAGGTTCGATGGCGATTGAGTAAAGTAGGCCGGAGAGAGGACACCCTTGTCTGATTCCCTTTTCAAAAGAGAAAGGGGAGGTGAGTGATCCGCCCACTTTGATTAAACTCTGGGCATTGAAATACATGACTTTAATATAAGAAATAAACCGTTGGCCAAAACCCATCGCCTTCAGGGTGTTAAAAAGATAATCGTGGTCGACATTGTCAAAGGCTTTCTTCTGGTCTAGATTTAAAAGAGCCAGAGGAAGATTATTAGAATTACAAAATAAAAGACTGTCCCTGATTAGATTAATATTGTCAAAGATAGAGCGCCCTGGCACCGAGTAACTCTGGTCACAGTGAACGACTTGGTTGATGACATTTTTTAATCTATTTGTTAGGACTTTAGCGTAAATCTTGTAATCTGTATTCAGAAGAGATACCGGGCGCCAGTTTTCTATGTCGAGGAGGTCCCCTTTTTTGGGGAGAAGTGTGATTATGGCCCTCCTGCAGGAAACCGGTAAAGAGCCAGATAAAATGGAGTTATTAAAAACAGACAAAAATATATCGTTTTTTAGGGCCGGCCAGAAAAACTGGTAAAATTCCGACGTTAAGCCGTCGAGACCGGGAGATTTATTATGACTAAGTTGTTTAACTGCGACGTCTAATTCTTCGGTTGTGAAAGGCCTATCGCAGTCCTCTGCGTCAGAGGGATCGAGAGAGGGGATATTTTGAAATAGGCGCTCGCCAGCTTTCTCTTCGGTATGGGCTCGTTTGTAAAGGGTTTGATAAAAATTGCAAACATGAAAATTTATTTCACTCGGGTTGTTAGTGACAGTTCCGGAGGGGAGCCGAATTTTAGAGAGATGTTTGCTCATCGATGTCGATTTTTCCATACCGAAGAAAAAGCTGGACGAAGCGTCCACTTCGTTGGTAAACATGAAACGCGCTCGGATGAGGGCGCCTCGTGCTTCCTGTTCGTATAATGATCTCAGAGCATTTCGTTGTTCTCTGAGAACTTGCTGAGTGTCAGGGGACAAGTCTGGCGAAGACTGAAGCAACTCTATGTTTTCATTGAGATTTTTGATGGTCTGTCGTTTGATGTCGGCATTTTTGAGCCGAACATCTGAGTGAGGCTTTGATGTGACATTTGCCAACATCCCACCAAGTGCGAATATTACTGTAGTTAGGCTTTTGAGATTGCCATTGGTTGAGAAAGAGAAAGATGATGTTGGTATATTCTTTATTTTCGAGGAGAGAATTATTAAAGTGCCAGTGCGAGCTTCCCTTTCGTCTGGAAGACGTGATTTTAATGTTGAGGGAGACGGCACTGTGGTCTGAAATGGCACATGGTGAAATTTTGCAGGGAGAGACAGAAGGGAGAAGAGCATCAGAAATAAGGATTTTGTCCAGTCTGGCTTTGGACATTGAAGCCTTGGCAGGATTATTTCTGAACCAGGTATATTCGCACTTAGTGGGATTTTGTCTCCGCCAGACGTCGCTGACACTTAGTTCATTAAAAGAGTTTTCTAAAGCATTAGCGACTTTATATCTTCTTTCATTAGAGTTACAGAAACGGTCAAGAAGGGCATTAGCAGTACAGTTAAAATCACCGCCGAGAACAACAAAACCGTCATTGTGCTCGGTACAGTGAGAAAGAAAAGAACTAATACATTCGAAGGCTAGACTGTCTTTCTGAGGAATTAGAAAATTATAAACATGGTAGATGGTAGAATGAAAGTCAAGTTTAAGATACAAAAGATAGTTTTAAAAATAGTACAGCAAGTAATGATATTAAAGTCGCAGTTTTTTAAACAAAGTTGTAACACCGTCCCAGGCGTCTCACCCTGTGCGCAGTGGACGCGATAAGGCCAATGTTCCCAACACAAAGAATTTTCGGTCAAGTTATAGGTTTCCTGCAGGAGAACAACATCCGGGTTATGGAGAGTTAAATCAAAAAAAGTTTTGACACTGAGATTCTTTAAATTTTCTGAGCACCCGCCGGTGTTCAGCGTGGCAAAGCTTAGAGCCATGACAAAAAAGAAAAAGAAACTAATCATTGTTTATGAAGAAGGAGGGGTTCATCAGGATCAAGTCTTCGAATTAAAAGCCTAACCCTCTGCTGCTGGCGCTTCTGAAGGAGGGGGCTATTTCTGAGGGGTTTAAGCTGTTTGACCAGCCCGGGAATATCAGGTGTGAATTTACGGGCAATTAGCAAAGCTTTTTTGCTGGATTTCACACATTTGAGAAATTTGATCATTTCCTCATTTTTGAGGGGGCCTTTGGGAATCTGGAGGGAGGAGAATTCGTCGAATTCCGGGGCGAATTGGCTCATGTCAGACGAGACGGATTCGTTATCGCTGCCATCCTGGTCGTCCATCGGTGTAGGAGGAGTAGGAGGGCGGGGGGATTGGGAGAGGCGGGTAGCGGTATTAGCCGGTGGTGAGGGGGCGGGGACCTCCGTAGCCTTGGCCAGGGACTTGGTTTGTTTCTTCTTAGAAACGACAGTGGAAAAAAGGGGGGAAATTTGCCGGGAAGGGGCCGGAGGTGACGAAAAGGCCCCAGTGGGTTCAGTGGGTTTGGTACTAGGGGGAATGGTATCAGTAGCGGCTGGTTGGGAAGGTGGGGGTGATTGAGTGGATGGCAAGGGGTTGAAAACAGCCGACGACTGTTGGTTTGGTGGAGGAGGGGTGGGGTGTACAGGGGTGTTTTGGGAGGAGGACGAGGGGTTTCGCTTGGGAGTGGGTGATTTGGAGGTGGATGGGGAATCGAAAGAACGTGTTCTTTTCGGAGTGTTAGAGGGCTTGGAATTTTTGGCAGGATGTTTGGGATCAGATTTATTTTTGGAGTGAATGAATGTTGGTTTTGGGTTCAGATGGTTGTCTTCGGTAGAAGGTTCTTGAGCATCGGGTTGAGAAGTAGAGCTTTTCTTGCAGGCTTTGCTCATATGACCGAATTCACCACAGTTGAAACACTTTATTGATTCGGTAGAGATAAACACCCGGTAGTTTACGCCGTTGTTAGACAGATTAAGGTGGTCTGGGAGGGTTATGTTAGGTTTAATCAGAACATACACTTGTCTTCTGAAAGACATGACATGGGATAAGTTCGAGTCTTTAATTCCTAAGGGAATGGATCGGATTGGGGACACCAGTTTACAAAAATCAGCAACATTACTCGCAAGAACGGCGTTGGGGATTTCCGGATATACATTTGAGAAAACAATACGAATGGCGGGTCTGACAAGTGGAGTGATTTCCATGAATTCATTGTTATGTTCAAAACCCTCCAGGATGGCGTGTTCCACGTCATTACGAGAATTTAGGTACACAGCAATACGGCTGTTTGAAATACGGGAGGCCGAGACAATGTGTGCATCAGGCATGCTTTTAACAAAAGATTTCAAGTAATTGTTTAAAGGAATTTCATGGTTGGAGTGAAACGTGACACCGTCCTTGCGAGTTATGCTTCCAAAAGTGTCAAAGGTTACGCTATTGTTGTTTCTCGCTTGACTGGCCATAACGGCTAGTCTTGCAAGGAAAACAACCCAAAATTAAGAAATAAAAACACCTTCAAAAACCTCTTTAGCAAAAAGTAAGTTGGACTTAAAATACACTATAATGATCTATAAAGTATAAATAACACACTGGCAAGCAATAAATTGACAGAGGGGGACTAAACCCGGTAAAATAACCGTCACAATCAGAGCTCGAGGTGTACAACACTTACCCTGTGAAGAAGAAGAAGAAGAAGAAGAAGAAGAAGAAGAAGAAGAAGAAGAAGAAGAAGAAGAAGAAGAAGAAGAAGAAGAAGAAGAAGAAGAAGAAGAAGAAGAAGAAGAAGAAGAAGAAGAAGAAGAAGAAGAAGAAGAAGAAGAAGAAGAAGAAGAAGAAGAAGAAGAAGAAGAAGAAGAAGAAGAAGAAGAAGAAGAAGAAGAAGAAGAAGAAGAAGAAGAAGAAGAAGAAGAAGAAGAAGAAGAAGAAGAAGAAGAAGAAGAAGAAGAAGAAGAAGAAGAAGAAGAAGAAGAAGAAGAAGAAGAAGAAGAAGAAGAAGAAGAAGAAGAAGAAGAAGAAGAAGAAGAAGAAGAAGAAGAAGAAGAAGAAGAAGAAGAAGAAGAAGAAGAAGAAGAAGAAGAAGAAGAAGAAGAAGAAGAAGAAGAAGAAGAAGAAGAAGAAGAAGAAGAAGAAGAAGAAGAAGAAGAAGAAGAAGAAGAAGAAGAAGAAGAAGAAGAAGAAGAAGAAGAAGAAGAAGAAGAAGAAGAAGAAGAAGAAGAAGAAGAAGAAGAAGAAGAAGAAGAAGAAGAAGAAGAAGAAGAAGAAGAACTTTATGCCAAAAGCGTCTGCTTGGGCAAGTTGAAAAAAAAGAAAAATCGAGACTTTTTGTAAAATGTGGGGCTCGGGCCAAAGATACGGAGGGAGTCCAGTGTATTGTTGGCCCTAGAATAGGACTCGGGTTTTCTTCTCCCATTGAGTGCAACATAGGCCTCTAATCCTGTATGGTAAAACCGTGAAAAAATGTACTTAAAAATGTACAGAATGGCTCGTGAGTGGCTTCGTTTAATAGTTGCTGACGGTGTCAGGCTAACGGTTCAGTGCAAGATGTGTAGCAGTGGGTACATCGATTATTGTGTTAAAAACGTGTGGTTTGCCTTCCTTGTTCGCGTCCTTGATAAAAAGGAAAGTGAGGATATGTTTTTTTTCTGTTTCGACCCTAATTGTTTTCATTACAGGAAACCACGTTTTATGTTTCATTTTGAAAAATGGCCGCCAAGGGCACCACAGGCCAAAGCAGAGATTACACTGTATCTAAATTTACATGTTTTTATATGAAGTAAATGTGTGCCAAGTTTCATGCTTTTACCACAAAGTGCAAGAAATTTGTCCTACCCGAAAAGCAGATATCCACTTACAGCACTGTGACAGAAAAAATTCAATCTGCTTTTTGGCTAGTAAAAGAAGTAGAACATTTGATTTATACCAAACGTTCGATCTGCTTTTCTGGTTGTAGGAAAGCTGAAAAGTGTCCACATTTCGTGAGACACATGGCTTTACAGTAAATTATGTTCCAAAATGAATTTTGTGTTCCGTCATAAATTCATCTGGAAATGTTTTCCAGTTTAAACCAAGCTTCAGACAACTATTTTTATAAAAGGAAATTATTAATAATGCTCCGATAAAAAAAATTTAAAAAAAATCCAGAAATTTCCGGTAAAACTGCGAAAAAACATGTGCGATACATCTGAATGTCCTCAATAGCACTTATTTCAATAAGGTAACTTTTTGCGGGTTGGTTTCGTTTTTAAAACATTTCATTGTTTAAAAAAAAAAAAAAAAAAAAATTAATCTTGTCCTGATATAAAAGTCTCATATGTCTATAAATTTATTAACAGGGATAACAAATAAATCAATATAGAAATTACACAAAGAACTTCCAAATTGACAGGATTAAATAAGATGTTATGTGTTTATTGTGAATTCTTTTCACACACAAAAAAAACCTCAAACAAAACAAAATTAATGTCACTGATATATATCAGAAAATATACATACATTATTCAGAGATAATACTTATTTCTATTAAGCACCACATGTTCAGGTGAGAATTTACATGTTTGCAAAAACATGCACATTGTGAATGTGAAGAAAAACATTCTACAAATATTTATGTTGGTTGGTTTCTATACATATTTCATGATTCTCATCAAGTATGTAAAGACATAGTGACAATTTACCATTGTGTAACACTACCAGGCCTGGAATTTAATTTGAGTAGGGGCAAGGCCATTATTCCCGAGTCAAGGGCACTTTCATTACAATATCAGAATGTTTTTGGCAGAATGTTTTGGGAACATTTTTAAGAGGCACAAAGGCCAAGACGAGGGCAATGGATGATATGGTCTCTTGTGTAATTCCAGGTCTAGTATACAGCCTTCCATGGGTTGGTATGTCAGTATGTATGCAAATAGTGACATACACTCACTGGCCATAAGTATTGCAACAAAGTTCAGTTTGGAGAACTGTGTTACAATTATTTGTTTTATTTTATTTACACTACCTAAGACTTCTTGAAAGTGCCTGTGTTTTGAAGTCAATGTTCTTTTTTACCGTTTCTTGCTCGGAAATTATGTAACACACAATCGACTGATGAAATCAGATTAAATGATCATCTCACCTGTTACTGTAAAGTGCTCAGTTTTTACCATTGTATACAATCTATGTTTCCTGTTTGTAAGCACATAATGACTTTTTACCAAAAGTGAATATCAAGAAAGATAAATGTTCAATTTGGAATTTCAAATAACAAATTACTCATTAGGCTAACCCTTTCATTACCGATTTGTTTCAACAGGATGTCCCAATGGTGACCGAATTCCCTGACCAGTCATACATGAATTCACACATTATTGCACAACAGTATGTATCCGTTTTTCATCATGAAGAATTTGTTGGAGAAAGATATATTCAATGAACTGATTGTTGCTTATGAAATTCCCTTTCATATGATACCAAAATCATTGGCATTGCATATAAAATGATCGGGTTATTTAGTTTACTTGCCATTCATTGCTGAATGATAGATAACATTATGCATTATAACCAAGGTATACCTCTAGTAATTACCCAATTACAAAATGACCAAATTATCATCTAATAAGCTTACTTGATGTGAAGTTGGTAAAGGTACCAATTATCTTGGCAAATAATTCTATCTGAAGTGTTTTAATTTTAGAGAAATCATAATTATCATAATTCTTGTTTTAATTGTGACGTTTGCTACTATTTGTAAGTACACAAAAGGTAGAGAGCTCTACACAAAAGTACACAAAGGTAGAGAGCTCAACACCTGAAAATAAAGTTTTGTCTCAGAAATATGCCAAATAATTGAGGTGAAATGTTGACAGATTGATATCTATACATATGTCTTGATCTTCATGAAGTATGAATGCATATATTGATCTTTATCAAAGGTTTATTCAGGATTGAAATATCTATTTATTTATTATTACAATGATGTAATAACATTAATCAATGAATTCTCCTATTTATGTCCATAGACCCAAACTACATGACAGCTGAAATTCATATCATACAGTATTTCAGACTTGTGTATGTATTTAAAATAATTTAATTGGATTAATCATCACACAATTAGATAAATATTGACCTTACATTGCTGATTACCTTACATAAAGCTTGCAGATTTATTAATATGTACAATGTAGTGGGATGCATGAATCATGTTAAAGATACATGGTCTGTGTTTGGCTCAAGAGACGCAAAAAAATAGACGAAGCAAAAATTTACAAATTGAGAATGACACTAAGCTAGAAGGCAGAGAAATGTAAGTCTCATCATGGTTGAATAGTTGGGTCTGTCCACACTAATGCATACAAAAGATAACTATTGGATTGAGACATGGAAGGGTATAATTTAGAATCAAACATTTGTCCCAATTTGTCCATGTACATTCCTAAGCCATTTATGGAAGTGCTTACCAAACAATAAGGTATATTTTGGGAGTATTTAAGAAATTATGGGGTCATCTTCAAGACATAACATTTGTCACACAGACAAATATTTTTATTTTAGATTAACAGGAAATAGATGTACATGTAATAGAATGAATTAACTGACCCAAAAGTTGTTCCGTTTACATCCCCACCTTAAGGACTGTTACCAGCCAAAATGAACATACATAAAATCTTCTGGGAATTTAAGAAAAAAGAATGTGAATCACGTACGTAACATGAACATACATTTTGGGACAAATTTATATCCATGTGACAAACGTGACATCTTGAAGATTATCTTCCTGTAATTTCTACATGCCTTCGAGGGTTGACTTGATTTTGGCTGGTAACAATCCCTAATAGGATAGTAATGTTAAGGGACAACCTTTGGGTGAACCAGTTCATTTTATTAATATTATTACTTTCTGTCAATATATACCAAAATGTATGTCCCTGTGACATTACAATTACAAATCCGTATTCCTCTCCCATGTCACACTTTTGTATGCAGACTCATTCACCCAAATCCAACCAATTTGACTGATTGATGAACAAAGAAACTGACTAGCCCAATGTTGCTGCTTTCAATGGCATGTTGCTCAGTAAAGGAAATAATGACATACATAACAATGTGCACGTTTATACACCGTCTTGTTCAAGTTAAAACTGTGATATAAGATTGTTTGATACAAGAGTACTGTGCAGCGCTGTACTGGCAAATAGACCTTAGATAGTTTTTGTTTGGATTGGTGATTTATGTATAGACTTCAGGATTGATCAATGTCTGTAGGTATTAATAAAGACATGTAAGTTTGCCAAATCAGATGTTTAAATTACGAGAGCCAAATGAAACTGGAGACAGTCTCCTGATGACGGCTAGAGCAGACTAGTCGAAAACGTTTAGAACAAACCAACCGGCTCTTCTCAGAGCCATCACTTCTTCCAAGAAGAGATCATTACATGGTGTCACCCAAAAGAACTCAAGTATCTATCTCCAACATGAAAAGCCTCAAATCCTACATTGACATGTCATGTCAGATACATTTGACATGAATGAGTTGTGGAGGTAATTTGTTGTATTGTATCAGGTAAGGCCTAAGCTAAGCCCTGATTCCATCCATGTAGCTATGAGCTTTCTATTCCAGGTGATCTCCTGTCATGGGTGTTACTAATCTACTGAAAAACATAATGGATGAAGTCCACCCACAAGCTCAATTAGGATGTCACTCCTCACTGTATGACAATTGATATGGTCTTCAACACACGTCAGCTTCAGGAAAGGGTTTACATCATTAAGACACGTACATGTACACTCTTAATGGAATACTAATCCCTAGATGTACATTCAAAAATACACGCTGGGGATGATGGGGATGTTATCAATGTGCTTCTTATCTGCATCTGTCAAGAAACAGCCCCTCAAATACAGCTCTTGAAGGTATTTCATTTGCTTCAAATGAGGAGACCATGATATTACAGAGCCACCCAAGGCTTCATTACCCGACAGATTCAGTTCAACCAGAGTGGGCATGTCACTCAGTGACGCAGCAATGTGCTTCATATCTTCATCTTTCAATGAGCAATTACTCAATTCCAGCTTCTGAAGGGGTTTCATTTTCTTCAAATGAGGAGACCATAAAGCTGCTGAGCCACCCAGTCCATCATTCTGACCGACAATCAATTCCACCAGGTCACTCCTGTTACTCATTGCTTCTACAATATCTACCAGATCTGTGCCAGTTAATGAACACCCACTCAGGTCCAGCTTTATGCCACCGCTGGTTTGCTCTACTAGACAATGACGATGTCGACTTACTAAGCTGGTTCGCTGTGCAAGATACCTATTAAGTTTACTTACTATGCAGCACGCAAGATTGCTCATATGACCAACTGATAAAGCAAGATATTTCAAGTCTTTCCTTTCTACCTTAATAAAAACCAAGGTCAACTTCTGAAGGTGTTTCATTTGCTTCAAATGAGGGGACCATGATATTGCAGAGCCACTCAAGGTCAGATTCAATTCAACCAGAGTGGGCATGTCACTCAGTGACACAGCAATGTGCTCCATATCTTCATCTTTCAATGAGCAACCACTCAAGTCCAGCTTTTGAAGGTATTTTATTTTCTTCAAATGAGGAGACCATAATATTGCAGAGCCACCCAAGGCTTTATTCCATGACAGATACAGTTCAACCAGAGTGGGTATGTCACTCAGTGACACACCAATGTGCTTCATATCTTCATTTTTCAATGAGCAATCACTCAAGTCCAGCTTCTGAAGGTGTTTCACTTTCTTCAAATGAGGAGACCATAAAGCTGCTGAGCCACCCAGTCCATAATTCCCACTGAGGATCAATTCCACCAGGTCACTCCTGTTACTCATTGCTTCTACAATACCTACCAGATCTGTGTCAGTTAAAAAACACCTACTCAGGTCCAGCTTTGTGCCAACGCTGGTTTGCTCTACAAGATACTTACCATTACTTACTATGCAGCACACAAGATTGCTCATATGACCAACTGATAAAGCAATATATATGCAGCGTATTATGTCGACTTCAGAATTACCTAAGTCCAGCTTCTGAAGGTGTGTCATTTGCCTCAAATGAGGAGACCATGATTTTGCAGAGCCACCCAAGGCTTTATTCCATGACAGATACAGTTCAACCAGAGTGTGCATGTCACTCAGTGACACAGCAATGTGCTTCATATCTTCATCTTTCAATGAGCAACCACTCAAGTCCAGCTTTTGAAGGTATTTCATTTGCTTCAAATGAGGAGACCATGATATTGCAGAGCCACCCAAGGCTTTATTCCATGACAGATCCAGTTCAACCACAGTGTGCATGTCACTCAGTGACACACCAATGTGCTTTATATCTTCATCTTTCAATGAGCAATCACTCAAGTCCAGCTTTTGAAGGTGTTTCATTTTCTTCAAATGAGGAGACCATAAAGCTGCTGAGCCACCCAGTCCATCATTCCCACTGAGGATCAATTCCACCAGGTCACTCCTGTTACTCATTGCTTCTACAATACCTACCAGATCTGTGACAGTTAATGAACACTCACTCAGGTTCAGCTTTATGCCAGCACTGGTTTGCTCTACAAGATACCTATCATTACTTACTATGCAGCACACAAGATTGCTCATATAACCAACTGATAAAGCAATATATTTTAAGTCTTTGATTTCTATATTAGAACTTAAGTTCAGCTTCTGAAGGTGTTTCATTTGCTTCAAATGAGGGGACCATGATATTGCAGAGCCACTCAAGGCCAGATTCAGTTCAACCAGAGTGGGCATGTCACTCAGTGACACAGCAATGTGCTTCATATCCCCATCTTTCAATGAGCAATTACTCAAGTCCAACTTCTGAAGGTGTTTCATTCGCTTCAAATGAGGAGACCATGATATT
This sequence comes from Zoroaster sp. YZ-2022, assembly GCA_029582265.1. Taxonomy (NCBI): domain Eukaryota; kingdom Metazoa; phylum Echinodermata; class Asteroidea; order Forcipulatida; family Zoroasteridae; genus Zoroaster; species Zoroaster sp. YZ-2022. The sequence continues at coordinate 6,653,797 of CM055818.1, forward strand.
GCAGAGCCACTCAAGGCAAGATTTTCTTCAAGATTTAGATCAGTCAGGTTTGCTTTGTTTCCCAATGAGGATGCAATATGTTCCATATTACTAGCAGTTAATGAGCAATCAATCAGATTCAAAGCAGACAGATTTGTTATTCCGCTCAAATGATTAGCTAACTTTACCATCAACTTCTGTAAGTTGCTTCCCTGTATAGACACTGTCCTTACCTTGTCAAGGTAACTGTTTCCTCTGCTCATTGTGTGGTTAGTTACATTCTTAAGTAAGTATAAGAATGAGTTAATGCTATCACTGTTCCAATCATTAATGTCTATGTTTTCAGTAACAAGTGAATTGATTAAATCCACTGATGGCAAATTCTCTGACTGACTCTCAAAGAAGCAATCAAGGGCCAACAAACATACATGTATGTTAATTTGGTTCTTCTGCAACATCTGACAAATCCTACTTGTACATTCCTCATTGTCACCGCAACAAAAGCGTAACAGATACTCATAACTAAACGGATTATTATGCTTTTTGGTTCTGTCAATGCGATGAAGAATTTCTTGAAATTCCCCAGTGTCTGTTATCAAGCTCTGCCAGTACATAGCTGCACAGTATTCCTGGAATGTTTTATGAATAAAGTGCACACTGTGATGAATGTCAAGACCCTTTAGGACCCTCTGGCTAGTGAGGATACCTGCTCTTATGGCTTTATCAAGTACAGTCTTCTCAACATCTGTTTCCTTAAAAGAAAGTAACTGGTCAGGAGATATCAGACCGTGTAAAGCAACCTTTCCAATTGCAATCACAATCTCTGACATTTCATCTGGTGACATATCTTTTGCTTTTCTTTTAAATATGTATCTCAATGCCTCACTGTACAGACGAGTCATTGTGTCTGGCAGTTGAGAATTTTCTCTCCAAAGGAGACACATCAAAAGCAGCAACATTGGACTCTTTGCCAAATCACAGAGGACATCCGAGGACTGAATCCTCTGAATAAGACTCTTAGCCTTGTCATCTTCGTTAGTGTAAAATCTGTTCACATACTGTTCAATATCTTTATAACTGAACCCCAAAACACTCACATGAGTGAAAGGTTGTTGAACCAATGATCTACACACCAATTTGTTATAGTGAGAGGGACGGGTAGTAACAAATACACACATTTTTCCACCTTTCTTTTGATTAAGAATTTCAAGAATAGAACCAAATTTGGATTCATTGAGGGTTTTGGTTTGGAACTCATCAAAGCCATCCAAAAGAATTAGCACTTTGTCAGGGTTTGTGTAAATAAACTTGTTTAAATCAGATCTATCTATTGTGTCTTCATCTAAGAGCTGATCAAATATTGCGTCCAAAAGCTCTGAAGTTTGTTCCAGCTCACGCATCTTCAAAACAAAAACAAGTTTGTACTTCCTGAGTGTCTCACTGGAGCCTTCAGCCCAATCATAAGACATTTTGTCAAAAAGGGTCGTCTTCCCTAGACCAGCTGATCCATTTAATATGGCCCGTTTGATTAGACGACCTTCTCTAGTTTTATAGAAGAAAATGTCCTCATATGACTCTAATTTACTCCTACTTTCTACTAAAAGTAACTTTGTATAGATATCCATAATGTGCATCTTATCATCCCCGACCCATGGGATCATCTGTACAAAGCTACCTCTAGTTGTATACCATGCTTTTAATGCAGTCTCTGCAGCATCAGCAACTTGACTTGTAGTTGGACTTTGTTCCTCATGCTGCATGTCTTGTCCAATCGTCTCGCTGGTTTTGTCCGGTGCTCCTGTTTGAAGAGAAACAAATATTGTTTGCACATTAAATCAAAATGTGGCCATGAATATTACTAACTGACTGTGCAGACAATCTGGATATCTCATTGTGTGGTGTATCTCCAGTAATATGGAAATACCACTAAAATCCTTTGAAACAACACAAGCTGCTAATCAAGTGACTGAACACCATTGGTAAATTAGGGAATAAAAGTTTGTCACAAGGTCTTTACTGCAGGATAATGACCGGCTTTGGGGATGGCCATGGGTGATAAAGAACACTCACCTTCGGCTTGTTATCTTGCAGTAAAGACCAAGCATCAAATTTGTATTCCCATTCATAAATGCTTGTATCAGTTTCGTTGTCAAATCGAGTAATTTTCATTGAAAAAAGGTCAAATAGATTTTCAGATTTGAATTTATCTACATGTTTTTCATGTTTTCTCAAAAATGAAATGTCAGATGGAATAACTTGTCAGGATGTTTGGTATCATTACCATGTAACAACCAAGTAAGCTTGCAGATAATAACTTGTCAGGTTGTTTGGTATCATTACCATGTAACAACCACGTAAGCTTGCAGATAATAACTTGTCAGGATGTTTGGTATCATTACCATGTAACAACCAAGTAAGCTTGCAGATAATAACTTGTCAAGATGTTTGGTATCATTACCATGTAACAACCAAGTAAGCTTGCAGATAATAACTTGTCAGGTTGTTTGGTATCATTACCATGTAACAACCACGTAAGCTTGCAGATAATAACTTGTCAGGATGTTTGGTATCATTACCATGTAACAACCAAGTAAGCTTGCAGATAATAACTTGTCAAGATGTTTGGTATCATTACCATGTAACAACCAAGTAAGCTTGCAGATAATAACTTGTCAGGATGTTTGGTATCATTACCATGTAACAACCAAGTAAGCTTGCAGATAATAACTTGTCAGGTTGTTTGGTATCATTACCATGTAACAACCAAGTAAGCTTGCAGATAATAACTTGTCAGGATGTTTGGTATCATTACCATGTAACACCCAAGTAAGCTTGCAGATAACTTGTCAGGATGTTTGGTATCATTACCATGTAACAACCAAGTAAGCTTGCAGATAATAACTTGTTCAGTTTTTTGGGGTTATTACACTCACTTTAAATAATATTCATAAATGCCCAAGATGGTTAAGACAATCTGATTTGATTAAACATGATCATATATATTAAACGATCGGTAAAGACTAGCTGCCTATGTATAGGCGATAATAATTAACCAGGAAGTATGCAAGTATGTGCCAAGTATATGCAAGTATGTGCCAAGTATATGCAAGTATGTGCCAAGTATATGCAAGTATGTGCCAAGTATATGCAAGTATGTGCCAAGTATATGCAAGTATGTGCCAAGTATATGCAAGTATGTGCCAAGTATATGCAAGTATGTGCCAAGTATATGCAAGTATGTGCCAAGTATATGCAAGTATGTGCCAAGTATATGCAAGTATATGCAAGTATGTGCCAAGTATATGCAAGTATGTGCCAAGTATATGCAAGTATGTGCTAAGTATGTGCCAAGTATATGCAAGTATGTGCCAAGTATATGCAAGTATGTGCTAAGTATATGCAAGTATGTGCCAAGTACAGTAAGAAGAATAGCCCCATAAATGATTTACACTAAATGTATTTTAATAATTTAATATTGTTATGCATAAGCCAGACTATGCATGTATGTACATGTATACATGTACAGCAATCTGAAATTATAGGGTCAAACTCATCTTTAAGGAACAGTTTTGATCTTTGATTATTAAAAAAGTTTACATCTCAACAGCTTTTTTGAATGTTATATTTTGACATTTTCATTTCAACTGTCTTAAACTCGGTTCATACATTGGAGTATGAGACCTTGTACTTGTAGACTCTGATTAAAGGCTTATTTTATGGGTATTTTTAACCACTCTTACCAATGACCTTTTTGGTTGGTTACATTTAACTCTAGATGCTAATGATCAAAAGTGAAGGTGTTCATGAAATAATCTTTTGTAAGTCTCAGGTATATTATAGGTTTCAATTAGCATAGAAATCAAAAATTGTTTTGATGAAATACAATGTACATACCTGTACCATAGTTAGTAGTGTTGTCCTTACTAGTTCCAGAGGTGATAAGGCAATTAACTGGATTATTGATGGTGATGTTGCCAGAGTGAGTAGATCTATGATCAACCTGAGAAGAGGCGGCATTCTGTGTCTTTTCAGATGGGAACTCTGTTGTTGTTTCTCTCCCTGCATATTGAGAATATCAAAATTGATGACATCATTTACGTGAGTAAAAACCCATTGAGGGCACCCTTTACGCAAGCAGCTGCTGTTTTCAGGGCATTCAGCATGTTGATGGTTAGTGTTCACTTTTGGCTTGAAGTTATCAGGGAAGAACTCACTTAATATATAAAGTACAATATACTTCCAGCATATGCAGACTATGGGATACATTTGTAGTTTTTGAACACACCACACACACAATGCCATAAAGCATCAAAGCGAATACAATCATTAGTTTTTCTGTAGGAAATAAAGTAAACATCAGTGTTGTCAGTTAAAATGGATCAAGATGTTGACAACTCTACAAAATGTTTGTTTTTACTTACTTGATTGTTGATCCACGTCTAGACTAGGCTGACTGTTGATGTCCACTCCAACACTCTCATGAAGACTGGTGTCAACATCTCCTGCCACCTGCGGTATTCCCTCCTTGAGACTTCTCTCAGCCTTGGATGAGGATTTCCCTAGCATCAGCTGTGAGCTGGTAGCATCCACTCCAACACTCCCATGAAGACTGGTGTCGACATCTCCTGCCACCTGCCGTATTCCCTCCTTGAGACTTCTCTCAGCCTTGGATGAGGATTTCCCTAGCATCTGCTGTGAGCTGGTAGCATGCACAGTTAGGTCGAGTTCAGAGTCCTCCTCCTCAAAATCCTGAATGGTCTTTGCAAACTCACTAAGCATCTCTGGAGTGAACTGGACATCCTCGATGGAATCATCATCAGCTATCAGCTGATTACACTCCTTCAGGATTTTCTTAGTGGCTGTCAACTCCACTGAGCCATCTACTCTAAGCATGTCAGGTATCTCAGCATCTCCTTGGATGCCACCGTCATCCTCCATCTTGTCGGTGAAGATGAAGTCAGCAGGTGATGAGATGTGATGAGTAGGTGAGGCGTGGTCCTCCAGGCTGGTAGACATTTGGATCTTTCCTGTAAAAATACAAAAAAACTGAGAAATTAGAAGGTTGAATGTACATGTAAGAAAATAAAGGAATGACTTTAATAATAGTAATATTATTATTATTATTATTATTATTATTAGAGAAATTGAAGTGCCTTAATGCCCCTTTCTGTCCCCACTAGAATAGGCTTTGGCGGTTCTGGCGGGTACCCGGTTCTACCCGATTCCAAACTGAGAATCGGAACCGCGGTTCCACTCTTTTAAAGAACCGGGTACTCGCAAGAGTCGGTTCCAGAACAAAGTCCTTCAAATATCCGGTTCCCAGAGCCGCGGCTGTAGTAAAATACCCGAGTCCCAGAGCCGGCTGGGAGCCGAGTCCCAGAGCCGGCTGGGAGCCGAGTCCCAGTCAGAGCTGGCTCCAGCAAAATATCCGACTCTGAGGACCAACCTGGCTCCAATTGAAATATGTAGTTGTCTGAGCTCCAACTCTAGAGCCAAGAACCGGCTCCAGTCAAAATACCCGATTCTCTTTGATGAGTGACAAAATGTAACTCGAGACTACAGCAAACTTGTGAAGGCGCCCTCACATGGAACTGATGCAAACCGCAATATCTGTGCGTTAGTAGTATCATTGTGCGTCACTGAGTTGTTTATAAATTGGCCCCATAAAATGGATACTTTGGTTATGGAGATGTTGTTTAAAATGTTGACAGTACGTGTCTTGAAAAAGTGGAGTGATCAAGGTGGCCCCGTAATATGGATAAACTTGTGACGAAGTTAACCGTCATGTTGCTAGTGTTCTTTATGTATTTTCAACGCGGCATGGACGGTAGTACGGTACCTTGTAGGGGGCGGTGCAATTGCAGAGCCACCCAAGGCTTTATTACATAGGAGGATTAAAGTTTGATACAATACAGGTTTTTAATGCACAGAGTCTACTTACCCATGCTGGTATGTTGACATGTTTGAGAGTAAGATGTGTCACTAGTAGTTGGTGAAGCATGGCTTTCCATTCCATAGCTTGAACATGATGGCATCTGATCATCATCAGCACCTGTAGCAATGCTGTAACCTAGTTTAGAAAGAAACAAATTCAAAGTTATGATCTCTGAGCACTGCTTGCTTCAGTTGTAAATGTGTTTGTCTGTAGGATCTCTTAAACTCCAGTCTGTGCAATTTATGGCTGACCAATATTCAAAACATATGAGATATGTAAAGCATCTATTCTGATAGAATTAGAATGGATGCACTGTGTCTGGGTTGAAGGTTCAGTTTGGGTCAAGTATGTGTATGTTTGCAAAAATATCAAGTAATTCAAGTACCGTCTGGTCATGAAAATAATAAAGAAATTATCTGTTGTGGTTAATGAGATATTGTACATTCCCTGGAAACCACATTAAAGTGAGGCGCATGGACATCATGAATGAAATTAGATCAAAAAGATCCCAGACAACTAATTAAAACTATCATTATGTAAGAGTTTCCTTTGATTTACCTTGTTCTTGTAATGCACGTTCTGTTTCATTAATGACATCAATAACATCTATCCTGTCAATCATTTCCATAATTTCTTTTAGCTTTCTGTAATCACCAACTCTTATTATTCTCTTATACTCCAAACTCTTCCACAACTCTACGACTGTTTTTATTCCCTCCAACTCTTCAACCTTGAAACCGCCAAATTCATCAGCTGTGACTGCATATTTTATATTGTCAAAATTCTCCGATGTTAAGGTTTTGCTTAACTTGAAGCATAACTTCACATGTGGTTTTGGTGTAGCCATGGTGTAGCCGTGGCATTAACTTTTACCGGTACTTCACAGAGAAAAGGTTAATTCCTCCAAGAGAAAATCTAGGAGAAAACAAAAATTGAGTTTTATCATACATCCACAATACAGAAATTCACTGTAAGTAAGCCATGTACAAATAATTATTTTTGGGAAAAATATCTTGTATCCAACCACCACATTTTATGGGTTTTTGGGGAATTTATTTTAAACCACTAACCAGTTATAAAAGGATTCTATCGATTTTTGGGGTACATAAAGCAAAAACTATCCTTAAAAATCCACTTTTATGATGGTTTTTGGACTTCATTTCCCTTCTAAAAAAAATCCCCCTTTCACAAAATAGAAGAATCCTATTATAGTTGCCACTGCACATGTACAAGGACCGTGTTGGTCACTAATGGGGGAGTTGACAAGATTGGAAAGACATGACTGAGGAAGCCACTGTGTAACAAAAATGCCTGATTTTTCATTAAACAAATATTCTGGAATAATTTGTATATGTCCATCATCATCCATGTTCTCAACCTTACTGGGTAGGTAAGATTACATTACTAGATATAATTTATAATTAACAAGAAAAAGTGGCAGATGGATTCAACATTCTACCCAATTTTTGTTTTCAATAAATGTTGCTGGAGCCTATATTAACCCTCCTAGTGTTTGACCATTTGAAACCATTCAAAATTCAACATTCTACCCAATTTTTGTTTTCAATAAATGTTGCTGGAGCCTATATTAACCCTCCTAGTGTTTGACCATTTGAAACCATTCAAAATTTCCACTTACCAAAATGCCCATTGGTTTTGTACACACATGGTGATGAGGATATGAGGATATGAGGATATGAGGATTTTTCGTAGGGGGGCACTGGAAATTGTGGGGGAACACGTGCCCCCCCAGGCCCCCCGTGGCTACGCCGCTGCAAGCTTTACTACCATTCAAATCCATTCAAATGCATAGAGCGCTAGGGTCCATTGATTCACCACTTAGAAGTATCCAAACAAGGTTTTGTATTAGCTGTACTACCATTTAGAAAGATCCAAACAAGGTTTTGTATTAGCTGACCTACCATTCAAAACCATTTAGGGGAATCAAGGAAAGAATGTCGTATCCGGCCGCCACTTTTTAAGGGCTTTTTTGGATTTTTTTGGCAACAACTAACCAGTTAAAAAATCATTCTATCGATTTTTGGTGGTACAGAAAGCGAAAACTATCTTTAAAATCCACTTTTATGATGGTTTTCGGACTTGATTTCCCTTCTAAAAAAATCCTCCCCATCAGAAAATAGAAGGATCCTATTATAGTTGCCACTACGCATGTACAATGACTGTGTTGGTCACTAATTGTGGAGTTTACAAGATCAGACTGACATGACTGAGTAAGTCATCGTATACAAAAAATGCCTGATTTTTCATGAAATAAATATCCAATTAAAAATGATTCTATCGATTTTTAGGGATACAGAAAGCGAAAACTATCTTTAAAATCCACTTTTATGATGGTTTTCGGACTTCATTTCCCTTCTAAAAAAATCCTCCCCTTCAGAAAATAGAAGGATCCTATACTATAGTTGCCACTGCACATGTACAATGACCATGTTGGTCACACCATGGAGGAAAATCCTCCATGGTCACACTCACAGTAATGGGAGCGTTTACAAGATCAGACTGACAAAGTGACATGACTGAGGAAGTCATCGTATACCAAAAATGCCTGATTTTTCATTAAAAAATACGTTGTGATTATTCGCAGGGCTGCCCTGCGAATTGCCATGTAGTCCGGTATTATTCGCAGGGCTAAGGCAGTACAGCAGTGAATGATGATTCAGTCGTGCGCATGCGCACTGCACGCGTAATTTAATAGACCCATGTGTAGGCCCTAGCCGGCCCTAGGGCCTATAGCCTAGGTTAGCCTAACATTAACATTGATACAGTGTAGACTAACGTTAGGCTAACTGAAAATTGTGATACTACATTTAATTTAGCTACGTTTAATAATGAACATGCATGATGGAGGGCAAAGAATTTGATTCTGTTATAAGTTTTAAAACTTTTCTAGACCAGTATAGCAAGGAGAATAATACTGTATACTGCATTGCTGACAGCCCTGCGAATTAGCCGTACGTGTAACACAACCGCAGGGCAGCCCTGCACCAGCCGTGCGTGTAACACACCGCAGGGCAGCCCTGCGAATAAGCCGTGCGTGTAACACACCGCAGGGCAGCCCCTGCGACCAGCCGTGTAACACACCGCAGGGCAGCCCCTGCGTCAAGCCGTACGTGTAACACAATTCGCAGGGCAGCCCTGCGAATAAGCTGTACGTGTAACACAATTCGCAGGGCAGCCCTGCGAATTAGCCGTACGTGTAACACAATTCGCAGGGCAGCCCTGCGAATAAGCCCCACCTAAAAAATATCCTGGAATAATTTGAAGTATATGTCCATCATCATCCATATTTTCTCCACCTTACTATGTAGCTAAGGTTACTTTATTGGTTATATTGAATGAGAAAAAGTGGCAGTCGGATACGACATTCTACCCGGGCAAAATAGTATCGGTGAAAATGTTTGTTCAATGTGTGTCAGCTTACCACATGTTCAATCTGGAACGAACGGTGCTAAAGCCAGGATCTCCGAGCTCCATGTACGCTTGAACAAGGCAGAGTTGAAGGTCTTGGACTTGGCGTGTTTTTCCATTGTAGTACTACTACTAGTACTACTACTAGTACTAGTGCTAGTATTAGTAGTAATGCTACTACTAGTACTACAGGTCATATTGTCTTCGTTAAATCTGTGTTGAAGAGCTGTTTCACTTGTGAAGTTGTGTGGTGGTGTAGCGACCTTGCAACAAACGGGTAGTTTGTTGCTTGGCTAACGCCCCATCCAGTGTCGAGCAAGTCTTGCTATTCATTGCCCACACTGGTGGGGCAAGTCTTGCTAGTGAGTGGTGGTGTCGTGCGGTGCCGGTGTTCTATCCATGGTAAAAGTTATCACCTGTTAACTTCAATGAACTTTATTCCTCAATTACCTTTGTACAGTCTGTGGTATGAGGATCTTCGAATGACATTTGTTCTTACGGGTGTTGCTCTCTTGATAGAACAGTCCTCCAGAAATGCAACGAAATGCTTTCTGCTCGCACACCGTCTCTGACTTCCGCAATTTTTTTTCAACATTTCCGGTTTCCTCGTATTGGTCATATATTGACCTTACGGAACGGGACGTTGAAAGAGGGCGCTGTGTTATGTGTATTACACTTTCACGCTAATTGAACTCCATTGACAAATTCATGCGCCGAGCTGTTTATCACATTTTGTACATGTATGTCCTTTTTCTTGAAACCAAAGATTTGAGCCCCATTCATTTGAGGTATTGTGTAAAACTGGTCCTTGACTTCAAACTTTGAGTATTTTGGATACACTAGGCCCTGAAATAAAATATGGTCCTAATTTAATTGCTTCCAAGCGTATAGACTATAGGGCCTTCCCCCCCAAATAAAATGGGCGTTTCCGTCACTATTATTGTAGAGCTAGGGGCTAGGTAGAGAGCCATCAACACTTTGCATATACTGATGCATGCCAGGGGTGTGATTTGACAAAAGTGAAAAAATCCTGAAAAATGTGGTAGTGGGCTAATTAGCCCAGGTTGGACTTTCACCTTTGTGTAGGCCTACTGTACTACTACAACACACAGAGATGGATGAGTCAATATTTGGGCTGGGGGAAAGGGGAGGGGGGGGGGGTCATGTGTTAATTATTAAAGATAAAATACGGCTTTGATAATGACACAACAGAAGTAATAATACCAATTATAAAAACTTTGTGAATCCAAATAAACATTTAAAAATGGCCAGGAGAGAAAAGGAATGGACTAACGGTCCAAACAACTGATAAGGCTGACGGGGTTAGGGAATTCAAAGTAAAACATGGTCTTTACTTAAATGTTGACATTTTTTAATTCTTTGTTTTCAAAAATGCTTAATCAATTTGACAAAAACACAACTTACAGGAACAGGGGGTATAGGACAAATATAATATTTAACTTTATTTAATACATTCATTTTCGTTCTTTTACAGAAAATTAAACATGCATTTCTAAACACAGTAGAGCTTGAGTTTTAAATACGTCAAAATCTAAAACCACATACATAGTAAGCGATGATGGGGGGGGGGGGGGGAGGGTTTCCAACCATGGCACTCCCCATAGTATTCCCAATGGTACCCATTAAGGCAATCATACATGTACTGTAAGTATCTAACATACCCAGGATGGAGATTACTTCACCCAAGGTACCCAATTTTTCCCAAAGCGTACCCAGCTCACTTTGTAGGAGGGAGACGTTATGGGGCAATGTTATGGGGCAATATCGTGGTGCAACATTGTGGGGCGTGGGGTCACTATGTATAGGGGAATGAGGGCGACTTTGTATGGAGAAACTTGACTGGTTTTGTCCTAATTTATACCCTGTAGCACACGTCAAGTTTGGTCATTCTGTGTGATATGTATAAATTTGAACCAAATGTAAAGTTTTTTTAAAGTCATTTTGGATTCATAATTATCAATGTGTGGTGGATAGTGACATTTTAAAGTGCAGTACTTTACATTTATATTTGTGATTTGGTATTAACACTTGTATCATAAAATATCAAATGTAATATATCTTTTAATATTTAATAATCAATATGTTAAAGTTCAACATAAGTCAAACCTGTGTGTCATGCCATATAGCTTAAATACACGAACACTCAATTAACACTTTTACATAATTTTATATACTCATATTTAAATTACTTGGTTAACATGGTAACATACAATTGCGCCATATTTGTATGGATATTAATATTGCCAAAATTAAAATTTCATCGGTTCACTTGTGAATTTACTGTTAAAATTGTTAAATATAACCAAAAAATAGAAACATTTTTAAGATGTAGGCCTATATTTTGCTATTTTTTTTCAGAATATTGCTATTTTATTTGAGGACAGGAAAACTATCGTTTTAACCCTCCTACTACTCAAAATCTGTCAATATGCTGATATACTTGCCAAGGTATATCTAGTGCACTTAAACACTGTCAAACCTTACGTGTAGTAAGTATATGTGCAGGTCAAAATGAGTTGACCGTTTTTGACTGGTAAAAGCATTGTCTGGTATTGTTCAGGATGGTCAAAATGACAGTCAAAACCATTCAAAAATGCCCGTGTGCACAATCGGGTCAACAGTCAAAACAGGCAGTTGACTGGTTTTGACCTCTACAGCAACTTTCCACTAAAGTGCAGCAATAGTAGGAGGGTTTTAAATGACATATTTATCAAAATAATTGTGAGAAGCATGGTTTTACAACAAACATGTACCGAAATTAATTTATGGGGGTCCCATCATAAAATCACTGTTTTAGTATTTTATTCCTGTTAAACCAAGCTTCTGACAACTATTTTGTGAAATGCGTCATATAAAAGCATTTGTGTTCCCTTCCTTACCTTCCTCCAACAATCAGTGCAATTTTTGAAACAACCCATTCAGGCCACTCCAAGCCATTAGCTGTTGCCAGTGGCCTCCTATGGTTACCCTTCTGTGTGCACTGTCAAACCACTGAGATTACAGGGTAAAGTGGTCTCCCATCGATACATTGCAGGCCATACTAATATGTTCAAACATTTACAGTGGCCTTGGGTGGCACACAGTTGATTTTGTAAGATTACTTGGAAAGGACAGCAGTGGCTTATTTGTACTCAAAGTTGGTGAAGAACATATTGAAAATTTAGTGGATCGGAGTGGCCTCCGTGTGTAGTAGGTTTAACCCTCCTACTACAGCTGCACTTTAGTGGGAAGTAACTATAGTGTTAAAAACCAGTCAACTGGCTGTTTTGACTGTTGGCTGTTGCACACATGGGTATTTTTGACTGGTTTTGACTGGTTTTGACTGTCATTTTGACCACCCTGAACAATACAATACAATGCTTAAAAACAGTCGACTCATTTTGACCTGTAAATGTACTTACTACACATAAGGTTTAAAAGTGTTCGACTTTTTAAGTGCACTAGATATACCTTTGCAAGTATATCAACATTTTGACTGATTTTGACCCTTGTAGTCATAGAAGGGTTAAAGTAAAATAGCAATGTTCCGATTGAAAAGAACATTGCTGGAAATTGCCATTTAAAATAATAATAATAATACAGAAGATTTATAATGCGCACATATCCACCAAGAAGTGCTCAAAGCGCTTTACAGTAAACAAGAAATCATACAATAGCATAACAATACAATAGCAAATGCAATATAATACTAAACAAAAGAAAAAAAATGCATAAATGAATGTTAGTAGTCCTTATAGGCAGTACACATAATAGTGAAAAACACAGGCAACACACTGTGTGTGCAATACCTGCCGAATGATATCGTGTGGTTAATGCATCTATAACTGTACATAGTGCTTTTTCTCCAAAGTTTCTCCACCATTCAAAAGCAGACAGTTGTCTACAGACAGTTGTCACTCTAGATGGTCAGTCAACTCACTGGCACATTGTACCGAGACGGGTTAAAGGGACAATATTGTCACGATCAGAGCAGACGTTCGACAGGGCATGGAATCGGTGTCCTAGTTTTAGGTGAACTCAGAGATAGATTGCACAATTTAAAGAAACCGAACACCACGTAAGTTCACAGTGGGTTCGAATCCCGGCCGTGACACTTGTGTCCTTGAGCAAGACACTTAACCATAATTGCTTCTCTCCACCCAGGGGTTAAATGGGTACCTGTGAGGGCAGAGTTGGTTGATTAGCCCTATATGCGCTGTAATGGCAGCAATTGAGCTGTATACTCCCCAGGGAGCTGAGATGGTTTCAGGAATGATTTATGAGCCTTATGAGCCTTATGAGCAGGGGTAATGATATATTGCGCCTTGAGCACCAATTAGTTGGTGGATACGTGCGCTATATAAGTCCACACATTATTATTATTATTAGTGATTTCACAGCAAATTCACGAACCTCTCGAGAATTAATGAGCTGCCCAAAAACTGCCACGAGAAGTTCATGGCATTTTCACGGCGAAGGAATCCCAAGAGTATTTCATGGTGAGGAGGATAAGTAAGACTAATTGCAGTGACACCATGTGAAATTCTCAATTGAGTCGTAATTAGTTCTGAAAAGAACTGGAGGTGTGCTCTGATCGTCCTCAGGAGAAATGCTGCTGCTTATTTATTTCACCTATTTATTTATTTATTTCTGCCTATTTATTTCACAGTGAAACAGATTTTCAGGGCATTTTCAGGGTCAAGTTATTCATAGTGTTACTAAGGCCCAAAAAAGTCTCTGGTTTCTGGTCATAGGTCAACTTCAAAATCAGTGCAGTGACGCACTTTTTTTGCCAACTAGTGAAATACATGATACAGTTATTAGAACCAGACCAAATTTCCCATACACAAAGTATGGTGGCTAAGAGAGGCCGCACAAATTAGGCAAACGTTCATTCCCCAATGTGGAAAAAAGTCATTTAAAACACAGCAATCGATCCAGCAATTTTGGCTGCAATTGGACATTGTTTGATGGGAAAATAAAAATAAAACTAAAAATGCCGATGCGCTGGTCTGAGGCGATGCGCAGATTCCAGAAACCGGAGACTTTTTGGGGGCCGAAAGTAAAGGTGTTCGTTTTTTAATCATGAAATGGCAAGGTTTGCTTATAAAATGCATTATGAAACACCAGAAGTCTATTACCTAGTAGCCACTAGTATACTAACCTAGCCCATGGCATATTACTCCAAGAACAATGCATTTGGCCCGCTCGGTGATGTTTTGTTCCAAAAACTGACGCACAAGGTCTCACAACGATGTAGTGCAGTCTGGGACTGGTGTGTGAGAGAACTGTATCGCGCGCACCTTGGCGTTTAGCGCATTCGCCCATTGTTCGCCCTACAGATGGTTCGCCCGCATTTAGTTCAAGATTGTGTTCTGGTTCTCTAGGAACTAGCTTCGGGTGGAAATGCCTATCCCAAGGCAGGCCGGGCAGGGGGAGCAAAATCCGTAACCAAGCTTGTTGTGCATGCGTGCATAAGCTTGGGCGATAACACGATAATATCGAATATCGTGATACCTTGATATCGCGATAGTTTGATGAAATTCTTGCGTCAGGTGAAAAACAACTGATTGTTCGAATCCCGCCCGAGTCGCCTGTGAAGTTTTTTTCACAGACATTCTGAAAGCATTGAGTATACAGTGCTATACACACACGTCGGCGTAGGGCAAAATTAACAATCACAAGCGAACTACTTCAGAAGTACATACACGCTCTACTTGAATGAAATATTAATCGCAATATTATCGAAAATCGCGATATGTTTGCTGATATATCGTATCGATATATATAAAAAAAAATCGATATCGCCCAAGCTTATGTGCGCATTTGGAGTACAATGGCGTGGTATGGATTACAGCAGGCTGGCACAGTTCATGTAGTTAATAGACTTCTGGAGACACTGATATATACATACAATAGCTACACATGCTAGAATTCTACACCGCACTGCAGCGCAGAAACCGCTTGGAATTCACAATACATTTATCCATGTACATGTACATGCATATAACTGCATTATATCTTTTTCTGTCGTTCATTTGTAGCAGTAAACGATTTTACTTGTATTGCTTAGCAAGATGCTTAGTGAAATTCACAATATGCTACTCAAAATTCAAGAACTGTTATTCACAAATTACTATAACATACATAAACAAATATTTCTGCCTCAAAATTGTGCTAAGCAAAATTCATGAATGAAAATTATACAGTCGATCTGTTTGTGTTTCTGTAAGTTAGATTTTAAGTACTATGGACATTGCACATGTAGTACGTGCTCAATGGCATTGCATTATACTGCCATTGACTTGAACTGTCTGTTATAAATTCTGCTGTATTTCACCAACAACAAGTTGGATGTTTCCGTGGGAGATCGTCACATTTTGGGAAAAAAATCGTGAATGAAATAGTCTTTAGACCAATCATAGTTTTAACAAGCCCGCTACGAGTGCTACATATAAAATACAATGCTGTTATTCTCAACAAGCTTGCTAATACATACAAGTACTTGTCTAAATATTGATGTATGCAAATCAGACTCAGAGCAGCTGAAAATGTCTTCCTGTGCACATTTAGGGGCGGGCTTCCCAGGGCTTCATTCATCAAATCCCGCCCATTATTATAATACATGTAGCTTGAATGGATTTGATTGGTCCCTCATTAGGGCTACTATGTAACCTTTGACCCCCTGTCTTCATTCCTTCTTGTCTGCGGCCGCGGTCTTCTGTTCCCTCTCGGCGACATCGATGATGGCCATGTTCTGGGAGGCGGTGATGAGATGGAGGAGGTTGATGGCAGTCTTGGCCAGGCAGACAGGAGCAGACAGAATGAGGATCAGACGGAAGATGCTGACGGACACGATGGGAACTTGGGAGACCAAAAAAACAGATTCAAAATTAGGGTATGGCCACACACGGCAGCACTGTTTCACATCAGGATCCAACAGGTAAAATGTACAGAGTACATTATTAACCCTCCTACTGATAGACCATTTGAAACCATTCAAAATTTCCACTTTCAAAAATGCCCATTGGTTTTGTACACACATGGTGATACCATTTGAACAGTGTTGGTAGCAAGCTTTACTACCATTCAAATCCATTCAAATGCATAGAGGGTCCATTGATTCACCACTTAGAAGTATCCAAACAAGGTTTTGTATTAGCTGACCTACCATTCAAAACCATTTGGGGAAATCAATACTGTACACAGTTATTTCACCATTCAAAACCACAAAAGCGAATGGTTTCAAATGGTGCATCAACTTGTATGAAAAAGGTACCAAAAGGGTTAACCCTCCTGCTACTACAAGGGTCAAAATCAGTCAAAACTTGTTGACATACTTGCCAAGGTATATCTAGTGCGCTTAAAAGTCAAACACTGTCAAACCTTACGTGTAGTAAGTACATTTACAGGTCAAAGTGAGTCGACTGTTTTTGACTGGTAAAAGCGTTGTCAGGGTAGTCAAAATGACAGTCAAAACCAGTCAAAAATGCCCCTGTGTGCACATTTGGGTCAACAGTCAAAACAGGCAGTTAACTGGTTTTGACCTCTACAGCAACTTTCCACTAGTGCATCAATAGTAAGTAGGAGAGTTAAGGGAGTGGTACAGGCCATTGAGAAGCCTAGCAAGGCCCAGGCTACCTGGCCTCCTAATCTGTCATTTGTGAGTCCTAATCATGTAACAATACAGTACCTGCCAATCAACATAACCTGGGCTTCTGGAGGGCCTACCCCAGGCAAGTAGAGCTCATTATAATGGCTGCCGTATGAAAAAAAAGACAGCGGAGTTGTCAGTCAAGTATGTGTTAACAAAGAGCTATTTGAGATCTATTGATTAGAACAAGGTCTTTTGTGCTCAGCTAGGGGATTATATAGGCCCATAGGCATGGGCAAAGGTTGGGCCTGGCCAGGCTTCTCAAAGGCTTAGCTGTACCATGACTTTGGACCTCCTCCCTAAGCAGGGTGAATATAGACCTTATGCATATGACGTCACAAACGGAAGGTCGCCCTCTATCAGAGGCTAGAGAAGGTCAATCATTGGTTCATGTATGCGCGCTGTGCATGCGTATACATACAGCGCGCATACATGAATCAATGAGTGACCTTCTCTAGCCTCTGATAGAGGGCGATATTCAGCATGCATAAGGTCTATAGCCCGTTATTGAATTATTAATGACTTACTCAGTGGTCCTTCCGTGAAGTGCAACAGATACAGCATGCTGTAGAAAAGCTCATTACCAGCACACATGGTGAACAGCACCGGCTACAAATCAACAACAAATCACACACCAAAACAAATTACTATTAACCATTTCACACAAAACTTGGTAACATTCGTAAGCCTTTTTTTTGGAATTGTAATCACATGGCCCACTGCTTTGTTGTTTACATACATTGTAGCAATCCCCAGAATTTGAGCTAATTTGACTGAATCTAAATTGTATGAGCAACTGCATGTATAACGACAAATGGAAGTTTTCTCATTGCATTCATTGATCTCTCAGATGTTAATTTAACAGGTCTGATGACAATCCAAATGTTATAGGATTTAAGGCTTTGCACGGTGGGAAATGATGATTAGAAATATTTTCGGAAGCACCATGTAACAAATCTCTAAAGTAGAGGTGTTGGCTCTGAGAAGAGCCGGTTTTTTGTTTTTCAACGTTTCGGCAAGTATGCTCTGGCCGTCGTCAGATGTTTACAATCAGTTGATGTTTCTGTGAGTTAGGTTCTGGCCATTTTCACAATCAGTGGCGTAACCTTGGATTTTGGTCCGTATTGATCTGTAACTTTTGAACCTTTTGAACTTTTGAACCAGTCATATCGATTACCGAGTTTTTCTGTCATGTAACAGTCTTTGTTATAGGCAACCTTGGGTAACTTAGCCAAATAAATGTCTCCGGTTTCTGATCTCCGCGCACGTTGCCTCAGACCTGCGCGTCGGCATTTTAAATTTTCTTTTTTTTTGGCTATAAAAACGATGTCCAATTGCAGCCAAAATTGCTGGATTGATTGGAATTCTGCCGTGCTGTGGTTTAAATGACTTTTTCACATAGGGGTATGAAAGTTTACCCGATTTGTGAGGCCTCTCTTAGCCACCATACTTTGTATATATGGGAAATTTGGTCCCGGCGTATACATGTATCGCGTATTCATGTATTTCCCTGTTGAAAAAAAAAAGCGTCACCACATTGATTTTGAAGCCGACCGATGACCGGAAACCTGAGACTTTTTTGGCCTTAATAAAGTTTCTGCGTTTCTTCAAACCGGTTTTTTAACCTCCAGGATATGCAAAAAACATTCAGTATGATCTCGGCATGATCTCAGCAGGAACATGTTGCTCACCAGCTCACGGTTCATTTCTTTTTCTTGTATACATTTATATTCACCCTTTTTTCAGAACTACTAAAAAATGAGAATGACTAGTCAAATTTTGACATAACTAGTCCTGTGGGCTACCATAAAATTCAAGTTAATTTTGACCCCTGAACTAGCACTCTGATTCCATGCCCTGTTTGTGATATTGTCCCTTTATGAACAAAAACCTCCAAGATATTTAAAAAAAAATTGTTCTTGTTTTTAATTTTTTTTATTATTAGGAAAAAAGGTGAAGCATAGCTTTTGTACCTTTCCCTAGGATAGGACAAGACTTTAAAACAACAACATACGGACAAAGACAGGACAATACATTTTAAGAGTGAGATTCGGTACAATATATAAAATGACTTAACAATCTATAAGTAATAATTTCTTAAACGTAGCTTTGGATAATCGATTTTTTTCAAATTTTTGGCAAATGAAACAACAGTAGTACACTCTTTTAAACCAGTTTTCAGTTCGTTCCAGTAAATGACACCACGTTGGAATGGACTGTTTTCAAAAAAGAAAGTTCTATTATGTCTCACAAATATATTACCTTTAGACGAATTACGTGTTCCGTATGAGTGAACAGAGAATTAAATGAGAATGAGTGATTAAAATTTTGTGGGAGTAAGTTGTGAACATAAAATATCACCCCAATTGAAGAAAAATTTACTGAAAAAACACAAAAGAAGAGTGGATCGATGGCAAAAAAAATAAAAAAATAAAAAAATAAAAAATGACAGACGGGACACAGCAAAAATTTGACCAACAGCTTACCCTGGACGTGTAGTAAATACGCAGGATCGGATTGCCTGACATGTCAATCATCTTATGGCTAGCAATTCCCTTCATGTTGGAGCTTAAAGAAAAAACGACAAGACAGGATAAAATGATTTAAAAAAATAATCAGCAATTACAAGGCAGTTTTAGCAAGGCATCAGTGCACCTTAAATTATTGCCACCGCTTTTTTATTGTTATTTATTATTATCTTTGTTTAGCCACGGGTTGCCCATTCAGCCAAGGCTGTTTTTCAAGGGGCCGTGGTAAAATTAGAAACTTTTCTAATGGCATGACTGTAACTATTTGAATTCCTAAACCCCGATCTACAAAATTCTGTTCTTGAGCAACCTTCAGTACATACATATACAAGCCTGCTGTCCTTTCCAAGTAATCTTACAAAATCAACTGTGTGCCACCCAAGGCCACTGTAAATGTTTGAACATATTAGTATGGCCTGCAATGTATCAATGGGAGACCACATTACCATGCAATCTCAGTGGTGTGACAGTGCACAGAAGGGTAACCATAGGAGGCCACTGGCAACAGCTAATGGCTTGGAGTGGCCTGAATGGGTTGTTTCAAAAGTTGCACTGATTGTAGGAGGGTTAAGAGTATACTATACAGTCTATAGTCTGGCTCACTTGTATATAGCTAACCATTCACAATAACAAACTCTACCCTCACAGGTACACAATTACTCCTCGGTAACCATTGTAGTTAGTGAGGAGGGCCAAAGTGAGTTGTGGTACATACAGGTAGGTAAACCTTTGAGAAGCCTGGCCAGGCCTAGGCTACCTGGCCTCCTAACTCGTCTTTTGTGAGTCCTAATCCTTTAACAATGCAGTAACAAGCAATAAACCTGCAGTGAGCAGTGAATTAAGGAACGGTTGTTTTTGCTAATAAGTGTTCACACTTCTATTGGATTGTGTTGGATTGTGTTGGACTCTTTTTAGGGCTGTGCGTTTTCGGATATTTTTGGAACCGGATACCCGTAATCAGGAAACTTCGGATACCTGGATACCCGTTTTCATTTTTGTTGAAAACATGCCTCCGGTGGTGTACAAATACATGTACTGTAAATGGTAACAAATTGACTTTTACAATACAGAGGATACCATACTTAAATCGATCTTTTCTTTATTGGAGTGCAATCTCTTGAATTTAAAGATAATTGTCTGTAAAAGTCATTTACGGGTAATTGGATCCGAAAAATAGAACCGGGTAATGACCGTTTCGGTCGGGTATCCGGATACCCGGATACTCGGCACAGCCCTAACTCTTTTGGATCTTGTTGGATTGTGTTGGGTCTTGATGGATTTGGGGTTGGATCTTGTTGAATTTGGCCTTGGTGCTAGAGAAATGACTGAAGTGGGTTTGTTATCAAACAAATGTGAATTCTGCTGGATTTTGTTGCAAAGAAAAAAAAAATCTTGTTTTTTGCTTCTGGATTGTGTTGGATCTTGTTGGATTGTGTTGGGTCTTGATAGATTTGGGGTTGGATATTGTTGAATTTGGCCTTGGTGCTAGAGAAATGTCTGAAGTGGGTTTGTTATCAAACAAATGTAAATTCTGCTGGATTTTGTTGCAAAGAAAATAACTTGCTTTTTGCTACTGGATTGTGTTGGATCTTGTTGGATTGTGTTGGGTCTTGATAGATTTGGGGTTGGATCTTGTTGAATTTGGCCTTGGTGCTAGAGAAATGTCTGAAGTGGGTTTGTTATCAAACAAATGTGAATTCTGCTGGATTTTGTTGCAAAGAAAATAACTTATTTTTTGCTATTGGATTGTGTTGGATCTTGTTGGATTGTGTTGGGTCTTGATGGATTTGGGGTTGGATCTAGTTGGATTTGGCATGGGTGCTAGAGGAATGTCTGAATGGGGTTTGCTACATTGAGTACCTGTGGAGATGCAGCCAGTGGCTTGCAATGTCGATGGTCATACTGAGCTGAAACCAGAACATGTAGTCAGGGTACAAGACCGAGAGGGTGACGAGGAGACACATAGTAGCACAGCGGTCAGTCAACTGGTCAAGCATTGCTCCAAACTTGGTTCCTGCACAAACAAGAGAATGTCAACTAACAATTTTTGTTTACAAATTAGGAATTCTACCCCTCACAATTCTGCAATTGTATTGCTGGCTATAAATACAGGTCGTTGAGTACTGGACAATTTCATCCACAAAAAGGAATACAATGATTTCACTAAACCAGCGACTTCAGTCATTGCCATGAAATGTCCCATAAAGGAGTTGATCTTAGCTGCAGTTACTGTGTAGGTTTCTCTGAAATATACTACTCAAAACAATTTAGGGAACACCGGATTTTTAACATCAAATAGGTTTGGGCCATGTGCAATGATGTCATGTACCAGCAATATTGACACAATCGCCGTGTTCAATCTGCCACACATGTCTAAATTCTTTGTTAACTCATCAATTCTGTGAAACATTGTGTTTATCTGAAATAAATGATCTTGCTTTATCTGAGATTATTCCGGTGTTCCCTAAATTGTTTTGTGTAGTATAAAGTCTTGTCTGTGGTTCGTATTGGTCTGATACGACCCATTGACAAGACCTTAGAGATACTGCGCTAAGTTAAATGCAGCTGGGTCATTCCACCAGGTAGGGACAAGCTTTGTGATAGGGGTCCCTTGATGTAGGAAAGCTTGAGCGATTTGTTTCATCCATGATATATCGGCAAATAGATATTGCGATTTTCGATAGTATCGCGATTACTTTGATATACGATACATTAACTTCCTCAGTCAGGTCAGTCTGATCTTGTTAACTCCCCCATCAGCCCTAACCTTCCCAAATCCTCCAAAATCCTCTTTGCTAAAGTGAAGCTTTTTGAAGGATTGAGGTTATAAGGCATACTTGCCTTTCCATGGTACATGTACATCCATGTTTGTTGTAGTGATTGCATGGTCAGTGCTTGGGTCAGTGGACACTGTTTATTGCTCCATGCATGCAGGGAGGGTCCCTGGCCATGTACATGTATCACAGATTATGTGCTTGCTTTACTATTGAAAGGATTTTGGAGGATTCAGGTTACGTGTAAGCAAATGGGCCTAGTGAGTTAGGGTTAGTGAAGGGGAGGATTTTTTTAGAAGGAAAATAAAGTCCGAAAACTACCATAAAAGTGGATTTTAAAGACAGCTTTCACTTTCTGTACCCCAAAAAAAAGATAGATTCTCTATATAAATGGTAAGTGGTTTGAAAAAAAATTCAAACATACCCTTAAAAAGTTGCAGTTGGATTCGACATTCTTTCCCGATATTGTCCGTTTAAGAGATTATTCCTAACCTTGATTGAGCATCCTAGCAGCGTGGCCATCAAATGCATCCAACAGGCCACTCGATAGGTAACACCAGGTTGCCGTCACATAGTCAGTCCGCATGTAATAGAAAGCAATCAGAGCTAACACGATACGGGCGTATCCTGAAATATGAGTATCAAGGAACAAGGAATAATCAAGGAAACAATGAGCCGGAATAGTAACTCCAAGAGCAATAGATTTGGGTCGTTGATGACGTATTGTTCCACAGACTGACACGCAAGGCCTAAAAAAGAAGCAGTGTAGTCTGGGAGACCTACCCAGTGTGTGAGAGAACTGTATCTTGAGTGCAAACCTTAGTGTTTAGCATGTTCGCCCCACATAATGGTTCACCTGCACCTAGTTTAAGATTGCATCTAGTTCTGGAACTAGCTTCCTGTGTCAAGCAACTTATCTCATGGAGTGCCATGGTCGAGCAGTGCATCGGATTTGTGTTCTGATGGCTGAGTCGTCAGAATGTGGGCTCCAATCCCAACTGCAACCATGGTGCTTGTGTCCTTGAGCAAGACACTTTACTATAATTGCTTCTCTCCACCCAGGGGTAAATGGGTACCTGTGAGGGCAGAGTTGGTTGTTGTGTTTGATTAGCCCAATCTGCACTGTAATGGCAGCAATTGAGCTGTATACTCCCCAGGGAGCTGAGATGGTTTCAGGAATGATTTATGAGCCTGATGAGCAGGGGTAATAAAATAATATAATGCGCCTTGAGCACCAGTTTGGTGGATACGTGCGCTATCCTGATTTGTATTTATTATGTCATATTAACATTTGTAAGCACCATGAGCCTCTCGGGAATGGCGCATGATAAATACTTGTTGTAATGTAATGTAATGTAATGTAATGTAATGTAATGTAATGTATATAAGTCCACATTATTATTATTATTATTATTATTATTATTATTATTTAACGGCAGGCCGGGCAGGGTAGCAATACTCATAACCATTGATCGTTGTGGGTGCACACATTTAAAGTACAATGTCATGGATTACAGCAGGCTGACGTATTTCATGTAGGTAATAATACTTCTACTAGTACTTATACTAATATGTGATGGTTACATGCCAGAAGTAGAAAAATGCATGATCATACTCATTATGGAAAATTCTCTGCAACTGCTTCGGAGTACAGGAATATAATGGTGGGGGGGGGGGGGAGGGGGCAGTATGAGGGCCCATAACCTACCTCCACCCCAACACTTTTCTTAAAAGTCTAATTTTTTTCAATTAGTATTTTGAATATATAATTTATAAAATAATGCCAAAAATAACCTGAATTTTTCACTTTAAACCATCATACCATTGATGCACTTTAGTGGGAAATTGCTGTTGAGGTCAAAACCAATCAACTGCCTGTTTTGAGTGTTGACCCAAATGTGCATACAGGGACATTTGTGACTGGTTTTTACTGTCATTTTGACCACCCTCAACAATACCATACAATACTTTTACCATTCAAAAACAGTCGATTCTTTTTGACACGTAAATGTACTTACTACATGTAAGGTTTGACAATGTTTGACTTTTAAGTACACTTTTAAGTACACTTTTAAATACCTTGGGATGTATATCAACATTTTGACTGATTTTGACCCTTGTACTGTAGTAGTAGGAGGGTTAAGTGGGTACATGGACATGAAGATGTTGCTCAAGCGTAATCTTGGAATTTGCGCAATCTCGAGATTGGATTGCAGTGCCAAATTTTCAACACCTTTTAAAATGGCCGGCTACTGGCTACAACTGGGGAAATCGTGTGTAACGTTAGAATGTTGCGGTACCAAATAATGTAAGCTAGGCTGGCTGCAAATGACTAAAAGTAATTAATTTCAGGCGCTTGGTGGCAGCAAACTTTGGAACTCGAACAAAATTGTTAGAACGTGGTGGGTTCCACTGATCTCTATTATACAGTATTATAGCCTAGGTATGATTAAAGGGGAAAGTGTTAAATGATAGTCAAGTCTTTACCCCAATGGTGGCTACAAGTTACATATAAAAGTGAGTGGGAAAGAATGTCGTATCCGACCGCTGGCCACTTTTTAAGAGTTTTTGGGAAAAAAATTTACAACTTTTTTTACTAACCAGTTAAAAAATGATTCCATCAATTTTTTGGGGTACAGAAAGCGAAAACTATCTTTAAAATCCACTTTTATGATGGTTTCGGACTTAATTTCCCTTCTAAAAAATCCTCCCCTTCAGAAAATTGGATGAAAATTGCCACTGCGCATGTACAATGACCGTGTTGGTCACTTTTATGAAGGAGTTGACAAGATCAGACTGACATGACTGAGTGAGGAAGTCATTGTATAGGCAAAAATGCCTGATTTTTCATGAAATAAATATCCTGGAATAATTTGAAGTATATGTCCATCATCATCCATATGTTCTCCACCTTACTATAGCATAGGTGGGACCGTACTCAAGTTCCCTCAGCCTTATGTTCCCTCATCCCAAAATAGACCCTATGTTCCCTCAGCCCTATGTTCCCTCATCCCAAAATAGACCCTATGTTCCCTCAGCCCTAGGCTATGTTCCCTCAGCCCTATGTTCTCCCATCCCAAAATAGACCCTATGTTCCCTCAGCCCTATGTTCCCTCAGCACATATGGTTGAGGGAACATAGGGCCTAATTTGGATTTTAAAAAAATGTTAGGCATTGAGGGAACATAGGGCTGAGGGAACATAGGGCTGAGGGAACATAGGCATGACCCCGCATAGGTAGGTAAGATTACATTATTGGTTATATATTTAATGAGAAAAAGTGGCGGTCGGATACGACATTCTACCCAGTGAGTGAACTGGTTTGTACACAAGCATAACTCATTCTGGCTGCAGTGTGCTTAGTACATGTAACGTTAACTGTCATGACTGTTTGCGTGTCACTGCGCCATGAGCGTCTCTTTTGACGGATACCGGCGCATTACAAATGTTCATTATTATTATTTATTATTAGGGGCCTATTAGTATTAGTATTAGGCTACCACGCCAAAGACAAAAGTCCATAATTTTCATGGGTTAAAAATCTGGGACAATCACGAGATTACACGGGCAATCTACTGTAGGTCGACGAAAAACAAGGCTGGTAATCTGCATATTGCGCAAATCCCTAGATTGCGCTCAACAAAGACAATTGTAAGAGTGGGATATTGGGCGACAAATCACCCCCCTCAGCCCTCCATCCCTCCCTCTCCCTCTCCCTCCCCCTCCCCCCTCCCCCTCCCCCCGCCCTCCTCGGATGGATTGATCAAAAACAAGATAGATGTCTTTCAAAAGCCACAAATCTCATTGTTCTGCATTTGAATGGTTTCTGAAATGTTGCTAAATACCTACTCTACTTACCAATCAGGTTTGGGACAAACAAAAATATGTTTTCACCCATGTTTGTTTACAACTAAACACCACCGATATTGATGAAAATGAATGAAAACATTCCATCGACGCACTAATTGTACCATAGCGGGCGCTGTTCAATTTTACCGGAGCTCAAAAAAGCAGTCGGGTTCCTGAACAATTTCGTATGTTTTAGCGTTGATGAAGACTGGCTACATGGACAACTTACGAAAGTTGTAAAACGCCGGTAAAGATCTAGAGATGTCGCTTGTACGGTCCGTATACAACACATTATTCAGGCGAACATCCACGTTCGCTCTGTCAATAGTTGTGGGTGCTGTTTTCTTTGAACGTTTATTCGATGTAGGGGGAGATGCAATTTATGACTACATCAACAGAGGCGTAAGTTACACGATAATAATTTCATCGAAAAATGCTGAAAAACTTTGTACTACTACTACTAGTACTAGGCCCTACTACTACTAGCCTTAAAAGCGTATGACGCCCACTAAAAGAGCCCAAAGCGCCCAACGCTAATTGCTTCAAGAATTTCAATATTGCCTTGGCTTTGATTATGAATAGAACTTCATAAGAAGTAGAAAGAAAATAATTAATTGACTGCATTCATTACGAGCAGGTAAAGTTAGTGCTAGTCAAAGGCGATATTTTCATGAGCCTCCAAAATAAAATAAGGAGTACTTAGAAAGTTAGAATGCAGGGCCAAATTTTCAACACCTTTTTTTGAATTTGACCTAGGAACTACAGTTGTGTATTTTTAAGACATAAGTCAGATTACGTAAATTTATAAGAAGTAACCTTCGGTGTGGCCCTGCATTCTATAGTTGTACCTAAAATTAAGTTCAGAAGACAGAAGTGACGTGTTACGTGCTTCTGTATCACTATCAAGAACAGGGGCAGGGCCAACCCAAAGGGGTTTCAAAAAAAGACAACAGTCATTTGTATGCCCTGCCCCTGCCTGTATTTGTTCTAACGTAATGTAGGTCCTAGTAAGCATGCACGGATTACCGCACGGGCAAACTGGGCACGTGCCCCGGGCCCAGGAGCCAATAGGGGCCCTTGGTTTTCAAAAAAAAAAAAAAAAAAAAGCATAGTACTAGTAGTATTATGCGCGTGTATGGGCCCGTGGTGAATTTGTGCCCAGGGCCTGTGCTCATGATGATCCGTCCATGCTAGTAAGGGTAGAATGTCGTATCCGACCGCCACTTTTTCCCATTCAATATAACCATTAATCTTACCTACCTAGTAACTAGTAAGGTGGAGAACATATGGATGATGATGGACATATATTTCAAATTATTCCACGATATTTATTTCATGAAAAATCATGCATTTTTGGTATACAATGACTTCCTCGGTCATGTCAGTCCGATCTTGTCAACTCCCCCGTTAGTGACCAACACGGTCATTGTACATGTGCAGTGGCAACTGTAATAGGATCCTTCAATTTTCTGAAGGGGAGGGTTTTTTAGAAGAGAAATAAAGTCCGAAAACCATCATAAAATTGTATTTTAAAGATAGTTTTCGCTTTCTGTACCTCCAAAAATTGATAGAATAATTTTTTTAACCGGTTAGTGGTTGCAAAAAAATTCCAAAAAACCCCTTAAAAGTGGCGGTCAAATACGACATTCCTTCCCCTAGTAATTGTACAGAATTTGTTGTCTTCAGCTGCAGGCCGGTTCATGCGAAGCAAATTGTGATATCAAAAACCTGGAGATTCATGCAAAATTATTCGCAAAAGTTGAACACATTTCAACTTGTGAGAATCATTCAGTATTACATCAAAATTCGCATTCGTGTTTGCAAGAAAAATTTACCAGCTTTAACAGTAATGTACAGAACCTGTAATTAAACTATATGATATTGTTTGGTTTTATCAACAGAAACAATGGAAAGATATCAAGGGAGATATCTTGAAGAGACAGGGAGAAGGCGATGATGATGATGAATGATGATGATGAATGATGAGTGACTGATAATCATGCTGTTGTGTCTCTCACACAAAAGGAACTGTCCACCACAAGGTCAAGGGTCACTAAAATGACTTCCATGGCAATTCCCTTAGCCACTTAGCCTTATACACAGGCATGCTACCTCTTGCTAACCTCCAAGTGAGGCGTCTCTCACAATATCTACAGTTTATGAACCTCTTCCCAACATCTGCACCTCAAAAATGTACCTCTTTGAGGTGTGAGGGTCACATCTCTGCAAGTTTCCACCTGTGACGTTACATATGCCTCATCTGTGACATCGCTCTTCCCTGACAGTTATACATCAAAATTGCATCTCTTTGAAGTGCAAGCGTAACATCTCTTGAAGAGTTTTCCCCACCTTTGACGCCTCACTGTAGACCCTCTATAGAATCACCTCATGTATGCATCACATCAATAACTATGCCTCCTGAATAGTCTCTTATCAACCTACTCATACAACACACACATTCTGTTCAACAGACATCGAGAGAGGAAACAGCGTGCCTCACGAGGAATCTCATTCAGAGGGCCCTCTACAATACAGTGCATGTTCAACACCTCTTGGACAGAAACTATTACCGGCCATTTTTAGGAAATTTCAAAGATTAACCCTCCTACTTGCCTTTTTCAGACAAGTTGATGTACCATTTGAAACCATTCATTTTGTGAAACACACCAAGGTGTAGTGTATCCACCATTCAAAACCATTTGAAACCATTCGGCTATGGAAACACACCAAGGTGTAGTGTATCCACCATTCAAAAACCATTTGAATGGTAGTAAAGCTTGCTACCAACACTTTTCAAATGGTATCACCATGTGTACAAAACCAATGGGCATTTTGTTAAGTGGAAATTTTGAATGGTTTCAAATGGTCAAACAGTAGGAGGGTTAAACATTTATAGGAGACAGAAATTAAATGTAAGACGGCAGCATGTATTATCAACAATTTCATCAATTTTGGTTTTATTTAATGTATTATAAGTCAGAATGTTGTCCGTTTGCTCTTTTTTCAGATTAATTATTAAAGATTTTCTCCAGCTTGACAAAAAATTAGAATGTGGATTTTCAAAATTTGACAAATGTATTTCATTCATAATGTTTAGCATTTGTGTGTCTGGATTCACCATTACTTGAGGGACGAAGGACAAAGTCATGGTACGGCCAAGCCTTTGAGAGGGTATGTTTATTGTCACATGTCCCAACTATTTTGGCCGGGATTGTTTGAATTTTCTCTTAGTTTATCTTTGAAGCCGTGACCAGACGCGGACAAACTGCAGTCCTTGTCTTTGTCTCAGGGACAATACATTAAAGCGGGCGACAGGGGAGGGTATGTTTATTGTCACGTGTCCCAACTATTTTGGCCGGGATTGTAGGCTACCTGTCTTTTGTGAGTCCTAATCCTGTAACAATACAGTACATGCCAATCAACATAACCTGGGCTTCTGGAGGGCCTAGCCCAGGCAAGCAGAGCTCATTATATAGGCCAGTAGGCAGGGGAAAAGCCTGGGCCTGGCCGGGCTTCTCCAAGGCTTGGCTGTATATACCATGGCTTTGGCCCTTGTACAAACTGTTTAATTTATACATTCAAACGTGGTACTGTAGAACCTACAGGTAATTTAACAAAATAACATTTCTAAATTTAAAGAAAAATGCAATTTTATCGAAATTACTAAATTTCATGGGACTGCTAAGCAGAAAATTATGCTAAGCAATGTAAAACAGACAACCAGGCAAAATGAAAGTTTAGCTGGTAACCAATAAAACCTGCTTTTAGCAAGTTGTTTTGCTAAATGTAGCTTGATGAAATTGGGTCAAGAACACTTCTCCATTGTTTAAATGTTTAGCTTCTCAAAAACAGTTGATTTTCTGTCACGTTTTGTAATTTTCCCATTCTTTCCCATTTTGACAATATCATTTGTATAAAAATAAAAACGTCTTGGGAGATATGGCAAATTGGCAGATTTATATAAAGTGAACTCTAACCTTGCTCAAGGACAAAAAAAAATTGGATCCCACAACCATTTTAAATTTGCACAGTTTTTATTGCACTTAAATGTCTTGCAGTAATAAACATTTAAAAATGTGTATTTTGTTAAAATATTACAAGCAATTTCACAAAACGTTTGTCACCTTTCCTTTGGGACATATTTACTGTAAAACCATGCTTCTCATGATTTTTCAGTGAAATTTGTAATTTTGGATTATTTGATTTCATGTCCTCAAGTATAAATTTATTTAATAGCTGTGTTCCAATAAAGAAAATTGCCAGAAAAACATGGGTGATACAGTAATTTTAGGAAACGTATTTTAAATCTTCCAATATGTTCTTCACCAACCTTTAAAGCATACAAGCCACTGCTGTCCTTTCCAAGTAATCTTACAAAATTAACCTAAGGCCACTGTAAATAAGACCATCTCTGATTACATACTCAACACACACTGAAGGCCATTACAAACCACAGTCTTTAGTGGTTTTGTATAGGTGTGTTTACAGTCAAAATACATGGTCAGGTTTACAGCTGGTTGTTTGAGCATTAGTATGGCCTGCAATGTATCAATGGGAGACCACTTTACCCTGTAATCTCAGTAGTGTGACAGTGCACAGAAGGGTAACCATAGGAGGCCACTGGCAACAGCTAATGGCTTGGAGTGGCCTGAATGGGTTGTTTCAAAAATTGCACTGATTGTAGGAGGGTTAATGTTATATAGTATTGCCCCAAACAAGATTGTGTAAAATCGAATTTTAGGTTATGCCACACAAAATTATCGGTTGTTGATGGGATGGGTTTTGACTGTGGCGGATGAATCCTGCATGTGATAAGGCAGTAATGAGTCTAGATATAACCGAAGCAGTATGACCTTTAATTTGTATACATCTCTATCTTCTTAATATTTTCTTTCAAGAGTGGAAATTGTAAATGGAGATTCAAAATAAAGAGTTTGGTTGTGTTAAAGTTTAATGTTTGTGCTGATCCATCTAGTTTATACACGTACACGTATACATGACTTAGTCGCACATTTTTAAAGCTTCTCATTAAAAAAGCTAGTGCAAAATAGTATACAAATAATGAATGTTTTGCATTCGTGCAATGGTGAGAATATTTTCATGAGTTGAAAGATGGAATGTTCAACTCAATAAGGCAAAGTCAGAAATATATGCTTAGCAGGTTTTGTTGGTTACCAGCCAAACCTTCACATAAAATGAATTTTCTTTGGCTGGTAGTCCGTTAAATATTGCTTACCAAAAAAATATGCTTAGCAGAATTGTCTGCTTAGTAGTTCTATGAAATTGGACCCTGGGCAACGGAGGTCATGGCTTCCATGAAATTACAGTACACACAAACTCATCTAGTTAAATGTCATTTAACTGAATTGCCCTGACTTACCAAAATAATTATACTACTCAAAACAATTTTAGGGAACACCGGAATAATCTCAGTTAAAGCAAGATCATTTATTTCAGATAAACACAATGTTTCACAGAATTGATGAGAAACAACTGCACAATGAAACAGATGATAAAGGATGCATGTAGTGATTACACATTTCATGACATGACTACTGAAAGAGAGAGGGGGTTGCAAATGAAAATCCCGGTTCATGGAACATTTCAAACCTATTTGATGTTAAACATCTGGTGTTCCCTAAATTGTTTCGAGTAGTATACTACACGAAATTCACAACTTGCTGTTCAAAATTAGCATCATATATTTGAGCATTCCACATGGTGTCACCGCAATTAGTCTACTTATCCTCCTCACCATGCAAAGCTACAACTTTTACCTATCATATATTTCTGTTTGACACTTTTGCTATGAAAGACTGTTGAAAAAAAAAATGGTTTCTGTTTATTGCACTGTCGCATAATTAGGCGTTAGTTACTGTAAACTTACTGTAAATCTGTTATTGGTTTCAGTTTGAGGTAACACCAATGGTTTGGATCTCAACTATCATGAAGTGAGATTGTGGTTCTGCGGTCTTCTCTACATTTCGACTAGCGTACTCTAGGACGCGTTTTCGCGACCCTGACCTAATTACAATAAATATACATTATTTAGTACTTTGCAATATCCAATTGTGAGTATGTACATGCACAGTAGATACAAATTTACCACTTTCTATTTTTACAAATTTTTACAGTTTTTAGTTTAATAATAATATTACTAATAATAATAATAATAATAATAATAATAATAATGTGTCCACCATAATAACAGAGATGCCAACATTCCAAAGAGTAATTCGCCACGGTGCATCTGCCTCGGACACGAAAATACCCAAATTACCCCCTTTTCAAACCTCACACTCGAGGCTTTACATTTTTAATAAATCGTAAAAATTACGCCCAAATCGTAAATGTTGGCATCTCTGTAATAATAAATGTATCCACCAAACTGGTGCTCAAGGCGCATTACATTATTACCCCTGCTCATCAGGCTCATAAATCATTCCTGAAAGCTCAATTGCTGCCATATACAGCGCATATAGGGCTAATCAAACACAACAACCAACTCTGCCCTCACAGGTACCCATTTACCCCTGTGTGGAAAGAAGTAATTATGGTAAAGTGTCTTGCTCAAGGACACAAGCACCATGGTCGCGGTTGGGATTCGAACCCACATTCTGACGACTCAGCCAACAGAACACAAATCCGATGCACTAAACCGCTCAATCATGACAATATTTACTAGGCTTGGGTGGTTCCGGGAGGTACCTAATTCAAAATAGGTGTGTGTGATTTGACAAAAGTAAAAAGGTCATGTGATGTGTGACAGGTGCTGTAATTGGACACTGTTTACAATTAGTGATACATGTAGGTCAATGAGATGTCAAAGATAATGAAATTCAGAGGTCATGTATTTCAGGTTCTAGAGGACAGAGGTCATCCAACTCAGATTCTCAACTCTTCAGCCCAGTGGTCTTCGCCATCATCATTGTCCTGCATTGGAAAGAAAAAAAAGGTGAAAAAAGAACCCATTACTTTAACCCTTCTGTGACTGCAAGGGTAAAAAATCAGTCAAAATATTGATAGTTGTAGTGATATGGAGTTATAACATAAATTAATCAGATAATTAATTATTGCTTTAAAATGATTTCCTTGCTTTACGCGCGAGCTGCGTGCGTGAGCTGCATGCGTGCGTAAGCGTATGCGTGAGTTGATCTTTCTAAGAAAATAATATTTTGTTCTAGAATGAAAATAATAATAAGTAAAGAGGTTAAATATGTTTGCTGATGGAATAAGAAGGAGTTGGAGATTGATCGGGATAAGGAGAGGAACTGATGAGTTTGCATCAGTGACTAATATTAATAAAATAAGTGATCGTCAACTAACGTTAGTAATCCTGTCTCACTGTGTGTTTATTCAATCTTTGACTCAATCGATGAACCCCGCACTTCGCACGAAGTCATTTATAATCACTCATACGAGAGAACTTTACAAATGGTAACACGGATGGGGTGCACTTTTCTTCTTCTTCTACTGCTTCTTTCCGACGAGGGGACTGACTGTTGAATCTGGAGCCGATTCCATGCCGACTCGAGGAGAATCATCATCCACAGTCCGAAACGCTATCGACCAGTACCAAACTTTGCTGCCGTCGTCGTCCCGCGGCCCGGATCGCGGACGAGACTCGACTAGCAGTGCTATACAGCAGATAAGTTACACGGAGCTGTAAAGTCGGCTAAAGACGCGACGGTCTGCTGCACGAAGGAGGAACGAGCTGTAAAGTCGGTGAACGACTGAACGACTGAACGCCTCGACGCTCAACGCACATTTTAATTACGTTACATAACGAACACGAACTAAAACCAAAACAGAACGAAAGGTCGGCTCAACTCATCACGAATCGACCTCGCTGTAGAATAGACTCTACTGCAGACTAGGCAACGGTGTGGAACTGGAAACGGTGAGAAGAAGATAAAACTAAAATAGAAAAAGAGACTACCCAGGCCAGCCAAGGAACAAGACACAAGACTACCGTACTGGTATTTATTTGTTTAAATCACATTAACACATGTATAAATGTAGCCAGTGCTGTATTATTGTCGGAAGTTCATGAGTTCATACTCATTAATTGCTAGTTGTTGTAGTTGGTTGTATGGTAACGTACATAATTGCACAAATATTACTTAGGCCTACTACTAGTACTAGTAGTATAGTACTATACTATGGCGGAAGGGGATCAGAACGGGGAAGCTCTGGGTCAGGAAGTTAATGTAGTCACACAGTTGGTGGAAGGATTGGTGAAAGCTTTTGATGGATGTAGGGTCGTGCCTCAGACCATAGCTAGGCCGGGCAGGTACTCTGCGAGATCAGGGGATGTGAACATAAAGGAATGGTTAAGGTAATTTCTTAACTACTGTGATCAATGTCACATTCCTGAAGAGGGTAGAGCAGGGTTATTAACTTATTGTGTTCACTGTTAGAGGTACGGGGTAATTTGGAAACTTTAAAGGATATTGCTGTACATTGGAGCAGAGGATCCAAGACGTAAAGTAGTTTCACACTAGTTTATTCAGGATAGAGAGATCTTGGAATAGATTTAATTAATATTCTCCAGTCATATTGTTAAAAGTGGATTTTTGAGGAGTGGATATTGTTGTTAGCTTGCAAAAGCGCAGTATCACTTCGGTATTTTAGAGTTAAGTGGATATTGTAGGACGATAAGAGCCTATTAGTATCACTTGTGGATTTTAGAGGAGTGGATATTGTTGTTAGCTTGCAAAAGCGCAGTATCACTTCGGTATTTTAGAGATAAGTGAGATATTGTAGGACGATGAGATCCTATTAGTATCACTTGTGGATTTTTGAGGAGTGGATATTGTTGTTAGCTTGTAAAAGCACGGTATCACTTTGTTATTTTTTTAGAGGAAAAGTAGATATTATTCTTATTGTGGATTTACAGGCGAAGGGCCTGACATTAATTAAGGTTTATTAAGGTTTATACGAGACTGGATTATATTAGTAGGAGTGTAAATTATTTCAACTAGGCCAAATTTTGGTCAACACAGTAACCCGTTCCATTTACCACGATCTGTTAACTTGTAAATGTTGTAGAGTTTGTATCAATATATATAATGTAAATAAATGTTGTTCAAATAGAATTCAAACAGAATTCAAACAGAATTCAAACAGAATTCAAACAGAATTCAAACAGAATTCAAACAGAGTTCAACCAGAGTTCAAACAGAGTTCAAACAGAATTCAAACAGAATTCAAACAGAATTGTTAACTTGTAAATGTAGTGTTTGTATCAATATATATAATGTAAATAAATGTTATGTTTAAAAACGTAAGTAGAATACAATACTTCTATGAAGTTATCTGCAGGGGCAGATAAGGTTTTAAAATGTGGGAGAGGTGCAGGACTCATGTAATATTCAAACAGAGTTCAAACAGAGTTCAAACAGAGTTCAAACAGAGTTCAAACAGAGTTCAAACAGAATTCAAACAGAATTCATACAGAATTCAAACAGAATTCAAACAGAATTCAAACAGAGTTCAAACAGAATTCAAACAGAGTTCAAACAGTTCAAACAGAGTTCAAACAGAGTTCAAACAGAGTTCAAACAGAATTCAAACAGAATTCAAACAGAATTCAAACAGAATTCAAACAGAATTCAAACAGAATTCAAACAGAATTCAAACAGAATTCAAACAGAATTCAAACAGAATTCAAACAGAATTCAAACATGAAGCTGAATCATTTTATCTTCGTTTGAAATAACTGTAATTCTTAATTAAATACAAAATGGAATTATACAGTTTTTAATTTGAAATAATCATCTAAAGTAAATGTTCTTTCTTATCTGCAGGGGCAGATAAGGTTTAAAATGTGGGAGAGTTGTAGTGATATGGAGTTATAACATAAATTAATCAGATAATTAATTATTGCTTTAAAATGATTTCCTTGCTTTATGCGCGAGCTGCGTACGTGAGCTGCATGCGTGCGTAAGCGTATGCGTGAGTTGATCTTTCTAAGAA
Organism: Zoroaster sp. YZ-2022; assembly: GCA_029582265.1. NCBI lineage: Eukaryota > Metazoa > Echinodermata > Asteroidea > Forcipulatida > Zoroasteridae > Zoroaster > Zoroaster sp. YZ-2022. The sequence goes on from CM055818.1 coordinate 6,689,922, forward strand.
AATAATATTTTGTTCTAGAATGAAAATAATAATAAGTAAAGAGGTTAAATATGTTTGCTGATGGAATAAGAAGGAGTTGGAGATTGATCGGAATAAGGAGAGGAACTGATGAGTTTGCATCAGTGACTAATATTAATAAAATAAGTGATCGTCAACTAACGTTAGTAATCCTGTCTCACTGTGTGTTTATTCAATCTTTGACTCAATCGATGAACCCCGCACTTCGCACGAAGTCATTTATAATCACTCATACGAGAGAACTTTACATATACTTGCCAAGGTATATCTAGTGCAGATTTCAGGCCTGATAAACAATTTTCACAGACCATAACACTCACCTCTGAGGCAGAGAGCTTAGAATAGCAGCCTTGTTTCTTCCGTATCAGATCTCCCCATAGCACATTGTTCTTGCAAAGTGGACAGTTCCCGTCGACCGGCAGCAGGTGGTCACCCGACGCTCGCTTGAGGAATTTCCGTGCCAGGCAGAGAGTGTGGACCAACAGGGAGCACGATGGATAGACACAGGTTAGGGTTGAATCTACTGGCTGCCAGTTTAGGATGGAAATAACATTCATTATAAAAAATTACTTTTAAAGGTTAGGCATAGAATTGATAATTGAATCAAAATAACCAAATGATTTAATTGTAATATGAAATGTACTTTGTGTTAAGCTGATGATAGTATTAATCTTTAACCCTAACACCCCAAATCCATCAAAATCCTCCAAGGGCACTTTTTTGGAAAAATTCAGCACTTTCAGAAACTGGTACTTTCACCTCTTCAAATGGGGCAAAATTACTTCCTGGCAAGAAGTACAGGCCATAAGTACTGAATATGAAAGATCAACGAAAATGCATGGTGCATTTCAAAGATAAGGGCATGTTTCCAAAAGTGCACTGATGGATTTTGGAGGATTCAGGAAGGTTCCTAGCCAGAATACCTACTGGGATAGGGTTAATAGAAATTATTTTATCCGAGGTGCTGTCACTGTTCAACTATGTGAAATAATTTCCATGGCAGTTCGAATTAAGGAAACCAGAGCTCTTTCTTAAATTCCAAGTAAGAATGGAAACAAAAAAATCTGAATGCATTTTCTTGTAAAATATAGTAAGCTGAAACCTTTTGAAAGTATGTTTTGGCATGTATTTCTTGATTCACAGTGAACATACATGTACTCGTAAATTGCTGACAGCAGAGATACTCAGAGAGCAGAGATAGTCTTTGTGAGTTTAACCCTAACCACCCCAAATCCATCAAAATCCTCCAATGGGCACTTGTTTGGAAAAATTCGGCACTTTCAGAAACAGGTACTTTCACCTCTTCAAATGGGGCAAAATTACTGCTTGCGAAGAAGTACAGGCCATAAGTACTGAACGAAAATGCACGGTGCATTTTGAAGATAGGGCATGTTTCCAAATGTGCACTGATGGATTTTGGAGGATTTGGGAAGGTTGCTAGCCAGAATAACTCGGGGTGAGTGTAAAATACTCATTGTGAGTGTAAAATATTGTGAATCTAATGTACTCATTATCAAGTATCTAATATACTTGTTGTAATCTAATATACTCGTTGTGAATCGTTGGGAGGGAGGGAAACAGCACCCTTTGACCCCCAGGAAATGCAAATGACCCGATATATCAACATTAATGTACCTGTATTCTTTTCATACAGAGATTGCATCTTCTATTGGACGTTTGCGTCATACTGATCATGTCATCAACGTTGTCAGCCATGCGCTTGGCCGCATCGCTGTCCAACTCCTCCGAGGTGCTCGCTGCATCCTTTGACGTCTTTTTCTTCTTAGGGCTTTTCTTCTGTTTTGCTGAATGAATCTGATGGGAGACAAATTAAGGGTTGCCCAGGGCAGAGTATTAGCCAGCAATGCCTGTGGGTGTCTTTTGGACCCCCTATTTGCTAAATGGACACCCTGTTTTGTTTTTAAGGCCTACGGTCCTCTTAAGGCCCATTGAGCAAACAATTCATTAACCCTAACCCCCTATAGGTACTCCGGCAAGGAACCTTCCTTAACCCTAACCCCCTATAGGTATTCTGGCTAGGTACCTTCCTTAACCCTAACCCCCTATAGGTATTCTGGCTAGGAACCTTCCTTAACCCTAACCCCCTATAAGTATTCTGGCTTGGAACCTTCCTTAACCCTAACCCCCTATAGGTATTCTGGCTAGGAACCTTCCTTAACCCTAACTCTCTATAGGTATTCTGGCTTGGAACCTTCATTAACCCTAACTCCCTATAGGTATTCTGGCTTGGAACCTTCCTTAACCCTAACCCCCTATAGGTATTCTGACTAGGATCCTTCCTTAACCCTAACCCCCTATAGGTATTCTGGCTAGGAACCTTCCTTAACCCTAACCCCCTATAGGTATTCTGACTAGGAACCTTCTTTAACCCTAACCCCCTTTAGGTATTCTGGCTAGGAACCTTCCTTAACCCTAACCCCTATAGGTATTCTGACTAGGAACCTTCTTTAACCCTAACCCCCTTTAGGTATTCTGGCTAGGAACCTTCCTTAACCCTAACCCCCTATAGGTATTCTGGCTAGGAATCTTCCTGAACCCTAACTCCCTCCAGAGGTATTCTGGCTAGGAACCTTCCTGAACCCTAACTCCCTAGGTATTCTGGCTAGGAACCTTCCTGAATCCTCCAAAATCTATCAGTGCACTTGTGGAAACATGCCCTTATCTTCAAAATGCACCGTGCATTTTCGTTGATCTTTCATATTCAGCACTTATGGCCTGTAATTCTTGCTAGGTAGTAATTTTGCCCGGCATTTGAAGAGGTGAAAGTACCAGTTTCCATCAGTGCTGAATTTTTCCAAAAAAAGTGCCACTTGGAGGATTTTGGAGGATATGGGGTGGTTAGGGTTAAGCTTGCTTCATTCGTTTACCGGATGATTTGAAAGCAACTGTTCTGCGTGGAACAGCTTCTGGAAGCAGACAAAAGAAGTGATAGTTGACATTCCTACCTACAAAGCAGTTACTGCACTGCCATTATTAATCCTTCACTAATCCTCCCTACACAATAGACAGTAATCCTTAACCCTAACCTTCTCAAATCCTCCAAAATCCTCTTTGCTAAAGCGAACGATTTTGAAGGATGGAGGTTACATGCTACATGCTATTTGCTTAAAGGGAAGGATTTTGGAGGATTGAGGTTATTAGGCATACTTGCCTTGCCATAGTACATGTACATCCATGTTTGTTGTAGTGATTGCAAGGTCAGTGCTTGGGTCAGTGGACACTGTTTATTGCTCCATGCATGCAGGGAGGGTCCCTGGCCATGAACATGTATTACAGATTAGAAACACATGTGTGCATACATATCATGCGCTTGCTTTACGACTGAAGGATTTTGGAGGATTCAGGTTATAAATGCGTAAGCAAATGGGCCTAGGGAATTAGGGTTAATTATTAGGATTGAAGGGAGGGGGAAGAATATGGTCATATACATGTACCTGAATTGACGTAACAGGTCCAAAAGCAATTGGCATGTGAACTGGCGGCTGTAGCCCTTCCTCAAATTCCCTCATATACTCCTGCTTCAACCATTGCACGGTCAGTGGTAGCCGGCACCATGGGCCCACCTTCAGCATGTTGGACAGGACCCGCAGTTCATACAGGAACCGCTTCTCACCCTTCCGTTTGCCCGGTACTTGCTTGAGACGGCGGGAGATCTTGGGGTGTTGCCACGCCCATTCAAACTGGGAAAGGAGTGGACATTTTATGACAGTTTTGCCGTCAAATGAAGAGAACAAGTTGCGACCAGTCCAGACCAGCTTTGTGAAATACAAATTTGTTTTCATACATGTATACTGTACAGTGATGTTTGTGAGTTTTTCAAGGTTGCTAAGATGGCCAGAGATGCCCAGCTGTAGGTAAGCTCCTTGGGCCAATTTCACAGAGCTGCTTGGCAGAAAAAAATTGCTTACCAGAAAAAATTGCTTAGCGGATTTCTTTGGTTACCAGCCAAATTTTCATTAAATAATGTATGCATTTTGGCTGGCAGTCTGTTTTACATTGCTTAGCAAAAATATTTGCTTAGCAAAATTCTGTGCTTAGCAGCTCTGTGAAATTGGCCCATGGTGGTGTATTGTTATAGTGCCAATAGATGAACTGTAGTGTATAGATAAGTTCCCACTGTTCCACAGCCCGGCAGGAAGGCACGGCCCCCGGAGCCTGTTGAGAACGGTAGGAATCAAATTTCTGCCGTTCGTCATTCGGCACCACAATAAATGTTTTGGACAAGTCTAATACTGTACTTGGGATGAGTTTGGGAAAGAATGTCGTATCCGGCTGCCACTTTTTAAGGGCTTTTTGGAATTTTTTTTGCAACCACTAACCAGTTAAAAAGTCATTCTATCGATTTTTGGTGGTACAGAAAGCGAAAACTATCTTTAAAATCCACTTTTATGAAGGTTTTCGGACTTGATTTCCCTTCTAAAAAAATCCTCCCCTTCAGAAAATAGAAGGATCCTATTATAGTTGCCACTACGCATGTACAATAACTGTGTTGGTCACTAATTGTGGAGTTTACAAGATCAGACTGACATGACTGAGGAAGTCATCATATACCAAAAATGCCTGATTTTTCATGAAATAAATATCCTGGAATAATTTATAAGTATATGTCCATCATCATCCATATGTTCTCCACCTTACCAGGGAGGTAAGATTACATTATTGGTTATATTTAATGAAAAATAGTGGCGGCCAGATACGACATTCTACCCTGAGTTTGATCACTTCACATAGACAAATTATTGCCTTTCAAGGTAAGTATTGAAAATTGTCCGAATGAAAACCACTGTGAAGTGTGAACACTGTATCTCTAATCTAAAAATGGAAACCTCCCCGTTAAAGAGGCACTCTTAAGGTCAAATTCAGTTTTGTGATGCACTCATTTTCCAATAGATAGAGTCCTTATTAAAGTGTGAAAAAAATTACAAGTCTTTAACTTCACTTTAAAGTGGTGTAACATATCATTTTATTTGATACCCTTTCAGAGCGATATTTGAAACATGACGTCACTATTTTCTTATGGTAAATGAGTCTGTAACATTCCATACAGGAATTTTTTGTTTGTCAAAAAGTCAATTTCAACGCCGATTTGATCAAATATTGTGGAGATTCAGGAATGAACTGCAAATTCACCGTACAAAAATGTAGAGATCCATTTATTTGAAATGTGACGTCACTGTTGTCTTTGGATGTTAACAAATTTCACACAGGAAGGTTATCAAATAAAATGACATTTTACATCACTTTAACGTGAGGTTAGAGACTAATTTTTTTGGTAATTTTTTCACACTTTAATAAGGACTCTAGTTATTTGAAAATCACAAAACTAAATTTGACCTTAGAGCCCCTCTTTAATGCAGAGCTGCAGTAACCATAGCTATGCACATGTATGTACTGACTTACCGTCAAAGCTGAAATTTGATTAGGAAAGCCATACACGATCAGGACCATCTCCCTGAAGAAATTAAAAACAATAAATTTCAATAAACCCTTTCACGGTAATATATGTGCCATGTTTTTGACGGGGCAAAAATGTTTATTTCGAATGCTCGTTGCAAACATTTTTGAAATTTAAAAAATAATAAGAACATTAAAATTTCACCAAAATTACTGATCTCACAATAGCAAACTTCATGCCAAAAGGGTCTGCTTGGGCAAGCTTACCTAATCACAAAATTGGAAAGAATGTCATGTCCCACCGCCACTATTTTTAAGGGTATTTTTGGGATTTTTTGGCAACCACTAACCAGTTAAAAAATTATTTTATCGATTTTTGGGGGTACAGAAAAATCCACTTATATAATGGTTTTCGGACTTTATTTCCCTTCTAAAAAAGTCCTCCCCTTCAGAAAATAGAAGAATACTATATTTATAGTTGCCACTACACATGTTTCGTCACCAACAGTACAGGGAAGTTGTCAAGATCGTATACCAAAAATGCCTGATTATTCATGAAATAAATATCCTGGAAGAATTTGAAGTATATGTACATGTATATATGTCCATCATCATCCATATGTTCTCCACCTTAACTTGGTAGGTAAGATTACATTATTGCCTTGGTTTATTAATGAATGAGAAAAAGTGCCAGTTGGATATGACATTAGACTAGTAATGATCATTAGGCCAAGAGAATGAAAGTCATAGATTTGCGTCCGGGAAATTTCGAAAACACATGAGGCTTTTTTTCATTATTCATTATTCATTATTTCCATTGATCATTTAATAACAGCGCAATCACAAGATGTTTCTTCTAATCTGTGTAATGCACGTGCATCATTATACGTGCAGGCCGCACACACAGGCATAAGATACAAAGGCTCAACAGCGAACGTGTTGTGCATGTGAAGGCGGTACAGTTGCAGGTGCGGATCGGACGGAGTTTACCATACAGTTTTAGCGCGATGCGACCTTTTTTGTGAACGATGTACGCGGGACTAAAATAAAAGAATATGTGCTAATGATTACTAGTGCACATACTGGTGGAAATTTGGTAAAAACTTCGTTTTACTGATGTGGATGATTTGGAACTAAATTTGTTTGGTGGAAATACCTTTTTTGTGCAAATAATGATTTTTTTGGCAAATAATGACAAATTTAGGCGGTAGCTTTCGGGACATGCGGGCGGTGGACGCAAATCTATGACTTTCATTCTCATGGCCTTAGACTAAGGGCGTAAGGCCATACATACACTTCAAGTTCAGACAAAAACATTTTTTTTAATAGGATGATTGGTACCTTTATCACATCAAATTTGCTTTCAAAAGTTAATTTGGTAATCAGGCCTATGTTAGGCAGATTCACGCAAACCGCCGTTGGTGGCGCTATTTTTCATATGCTTTTGTACTGTAAAAGTTTGTGATCTGCCGAACTAAATTTCATGGTAAAATTCTAATATAAAGGGTAGTCTATGGATGTAGTCACTTCTAGTACTTCTAGTGTCGATAAATGGATACTACACATCGTGGTTATCTTAAATGATCAATCCATGCCAACTGTAACGTTGGCTTAAAAACAGTGCAACTTGCTGAAAATAGACTTTGTTAGTACTACAAGGATACATTGCAGGCACATTCGGTCACAACCTTTTCCATTGAAACTGGATCTTAAAAATGACCAAATATTTAAATCAACAAAAATTCGTAACTTTGCATAGGGTTAACCTATAGTATCATGACCATTGACCCCTCATTTTCTTTCTAATTTTTTGTTCTATCCAGTGATATGACATTTAAAAGCATTGAAGCAACTTCAAATTTTCATGAAACTGCCTACCTATGTTGTAATAAGTAAAGTTGGATAGTTACCTGTATTGTTGTAAGCCTACCTTCCCTTTAAATTTAAAATAATAATTAACGTTAATATGCCTACGTTAACGTTATAATATAAAATTAAAGTAAAGTAGGCCTAAATAAAATAAAAACATACCATGGTCCTCGCCCATTTGTGCGTTTCGCTCCTCCATATTTGCAACCCTTGTTATGCTGAATTATTCTCCTTTTGGGGTTAACGGTAAAACCGATATAAGTCCTATCTTTGAACTGAGGATTAAGATTTATTAGTAAATAACACCCATAGAAATTCTCTATTTCCACAACCATTTTGATAGCTCGAACTCAGCTGAGCTGTACGTTGATGTTGTTGTTGTTGTTTGAATAAGCGCCCTCAAGTGTTGATTTTCACTGTTTTTAATTTTGTCCGTGCTTCCATTGCCATCCTACAAAAAAAAGGTTCCCACCAAATTGAAATAGCGCCGTTTTCTCGAAGTTTTTCTTAAAAATCATTGCGAGGGCTATCCATTGAAGGAATTATCAAAATATATGATAATTATTATGTCAGTAAATTACCATTTTCCGTTTTGAGAATTTTGGACAAAAAAAATTAATGATGAAAAGTGAAAAGTGGTCTATGTTGCTTTCAAGCGGAGAGATATTTTTTTCCGAATTACTTTGGAAATGAGCATTTATTTATTTGGGGGTGATTTAATCTCGGAGGGGATATTGCCGAATGTATACTCCAATAGACTCTCTGGCAACCTGCAAATCATGTTAAAAAATGGGCATAAATCAATATTTTACTGTGCAGTTTGAAAGCTGAGACTTCCACATGTACTAGGGAAAGAGGAAACTATAATGTACTTTGAGAGCTCATTTATATTTGACCCTGAGCTGAGTAAGATGACCTGTACCCGGCCGGGACGTGAGTCACGTGACCCGGCTCCAAGTGAAATAGTGCTGTGTAATTTAAATTTAGGAAAAATCTAGATGGTGTGTCGACACGTGGTGAGTATTTAAAAACGAAAATTTTTGCACGACAAAATGAGACATTAATAAGATCTTTTAAAATTATATTTACATTAAATATATATACTATAACATTATAGATATCAGTGGTCTATAAAGAATGTGGCGTTTGACACACAATTTTGGAAAAAGACACCTTATTATGTTGGTCATGTAGTCATGTTTGTTTTATGGTTGGTAGTGAGAACGGCACTTTTCACTACCAAGTAAGTAGTACCATACGGTTTTTTCGTACCACCTACACAAAATTGGTATCATTGGAAAGCAGTGTCCTATGAATGAGTAATACAATGTAAGTTAAATGAACGTCATATCTAAATGTTTAATTATGCCCTTTTAAAGATTTTTAAGGGGGTTGTTCCTAGCGCTAGGCCTAGGATACAGTGTAGAAAAAAACGTAATTTGCATATTTCACGAAAAAATAAATAGGCCTACATTGCACTTAACCCTCTCAGTACCGAATTGTTTTGACATAAACAACCGCTGGTGACCGCATTGTTTGACCACTCAAGCGTGAAGCACACATTCTTACACAACAGATAGCCCCACAAGTGGCTCGGACACGTACCCGTATCCTTAGCCACAGGTTGGTATCTTTTCCGCTAACGGCGGTATTGCCTTAAATTCCAGGCGCTGAAATTGACGATATTTGCAACCATTTTGATAAACTAGATACGTTCCTTACATGTTTAACTATCTAGGCGACCCCCAAAAAAGGGTGATTTCACTTGCATTAAAATTTCGTGACATATATGTGTGTATATACAATACTAGGTGAAGAAAGTGTGACACACATGGTAAAAAATGAATAACTGTCGGGAATAATGCAGACACGTTTATTTCAATGTTTATCCCTTAAGCAAGCTACTTTAAAGGGGTAAAGATAGTTCGTCATGAGGAAGTCCACTTTTTTAGCATTCAAACTTATGTAGTTGCATCTCTTACGTATGTAACATAGTGTCTCTTAGGTGTATGGTATCACACAAAGGGTAAGTTCCCTTTGACTTTGTATCATGTAGGTACATGTTTCACTATGAGCAGACAAGGTACAAACAAGAAAAATATTCTGATGTTTTTTCAGTTTGAGTTACATGAGTGAGTAAAAAGGACACCGTTACATACGTTACACCACATATTATAAATAACAAAAGTTTTTATCCAGATATTTTTACAAGAGCAATCTTCTATATTTTAAAGGGAAAGTTTGTTTATGACAATCACAATGTTTAATGACTGTTATCCAAATCCAATTTTCATCCAAAAAATGTTGTTAATCCTTTTATTTAACATTTGTAACAAGGACACCGAACCAGAAAACAACAATGAAATTATCTAATCCAAGGCATTTTCATCGTCATTTTACTATTCAATCTTATTCAGTTCAACTCCATTCAATTCTAATTTAATTCAGCTAATTCAATTCAATTTGAGCTGCGCTCAAATTTTCAAAGTTTATGTTTGAGAATTAACGTTTGTAACATTAAGACACGGTACAATCCAGCATTGGCAGTCACCATAGAGGACAAAGTTTATGATAAATACAGTGTATATTAAATAATATCTTGGCTTTATGTATCAACAAACACCAAAGCCCGATGGCCAAACATCACGATGTAATTTAGCGTCGTTAATAACGTTAAGGTTAAGCCTCGTTAAGCCACGTGTCTTACGATCGTAACAAAATGGACGCGCAACACTCCAGCGTTGGCAGCCTTTCGTATACAATAAAAAAAATCGACTTCAAACAAATTTTACATCATAGAGGACAAAGTTTATAACAAATATATTAAATAATATCTTGGCTTTATGTATCAACAAAGCCCGATGGTCAAACATCACGATGTAATTTAGCGTAGTTAACGTTAAGGTTAAGCCCGCTGGATTTACGCGTAACACAGCTTACCCGAACGGACGACAACAATGTCACTACCTTTATCTTCATCCCCAGCTAGGACGCCGCAATCTGATTATTATACGGTCTATATACAGGAACATTGGTAGTCGTTATCTGTGTTTACGACATTCCGCCGGAAACCATCGAAACAAATCCAGATGAGCATAAGCGCTGCACGTGTCTTCTGATCGTAACAAAATGGACGCTAAACACTCCAGCATTGGCAGCCTTTCGTACAATGAAAAATCGACTTCAAACAAATTTTACGACATCATAGAGGGCAAATTGTATGACAAATATATTAAATAGTATCTTGGCTTTTATGTATCAACAAACACCAAAGCCGATGGCCAAACATCACGATGTAATTTAGAGCGATTTTCATTTGGATTTAAATGTCATCAGCAGATAACACAGCCAGACCGACAACAACAACGTCACGACCTTTATCCTCGTCCCAGGACATGCAATCTGATTATTATAATGGACTTCATACAGGAACATTGGTTGTCGTTATCTGTGTGTACGTCTACCGGAAACCATCAAGCAAATCCAGGCAGGCGGCATGTCTTACGATCGTAACAAAATGGACAGAACTAGGACTACAAGTGATTTTGCATTTTTCGTAATTAATTAAAACATCAAAAAACTCAAAGTGTTACAAAGTGTTCTCTTAAAACATAATCTTTTTAATGAAAAATATTACTGTTGATTATTATTTCGTTTGCAGTATTAGTCGATCACGCATAGCTTGCACGTAATATAGAAAGACACCATGAGTTCACGATCGTTAGTAAGATCTTATTGATATGGTTTGGGAACATAGTTACAAATAATTTTCACTTTGGGGGTCAGTTGTTGAGAGTCATAGTAGGTCATAATATTAACACAAGGACAAGTAAATTTCAGACAGCAGTACTCTCAGTTAATGGGATTGATTTAGATCATTTAAAAATGTCACATTTTTGTGTCTTTTTTTCAGATAAAAATACAGATAAAACATGAATAAAAATACTTTGAAAAATCACAGCCTAAATATATTATTTTATTTATCTGACTGATATGTAAGATAACACAACACAAGAAAACTGAGCCATAATAGTCTCCATTATTTTTTTTATTTGTACACAAACATTTTTTTCAAAAATCTCTCCAGTATCAAAAACTAACACATATGTAACAGGTACGAGCGCGGTTAGCTAACTCGACACCAGGACATAATTAATTTTATACAAGGTGACGCTTTGACTTGTATTAAAATGGATAATTTGTTTATTCTTTTCCCGCTACTATTGAAGGGATACGATTAACGCTGTATATAATATAAGTGGGATAGGTGTTTTTGGTAAACTACCCCAAATAAAATAATAGTACAATGAAAAATTAAATACAATGAAAATATAACAATGAAAATACAACAATGAAAATATAATAAAAATAAAATAAATGAAATGGCCTATCTGGTGTCGAAACTCATACGGCGGAACGGGAATTGGTGATGGTGGCTGGAAGACCGAACGTTGGATGACGAGAAACAGTTCTTGTGGGGAAGGAGGGGCTTGCAGGACTTTAGTTGCAGAGGAGGGTTGAAGATGGAGACACTTGAAGCGAAAACAGCTCCTTATCCTTGATCAGGGGATAGGAGACTGTTTTCGTGAATTATCAATTGATGAACGATGCTCTGTCCTGCAGGCTCTTTGTAGATTTGCTCGGCCTAGAGCAGGACAGGGATAAATATATATGTGTAAGTGATGATGTAGGTCGGGCGCAATCCAAATGAAGTTGTCCGACAGAGGTAAAATGAAAACGGTGAAGAAAATACACTCTCCTCTGTCGGTGTCCAGTGGCCAAGTCATGTAAAATACTAACTTAATAAAATAAGAACTAAAAATTATACAATAAAAAATATACTACAGCTTAGGCCTAATCTTGAAACAAACAAGTCAATAAAAAGTAACCTTGCTTGTGAAATGTGTGTGGTCCTATAGTCACTCCACACTAGTCAGTAAAGTGGTTACAAGGACATTTCAGCAAGACCAGTGCCCAAGGCAAAATGACCAGTCATGAGTTATAATCAAATTAGTGTTGCAAAGCACAACACCAAAACAAGTCATGAAACTATTAAAACATGAAAATGGCTTTTACTCTTAAGCCATTATTATACATAATGAATTGGCTTAACTAGCCAGTGAATTAAAGAATCAAAGTGAATATCAAAAGATTATAAAGAAAACAATAATGTAAAATCAAAGAAATGTCAATCATAGCACTAACTAAATATCATCTTGAATAAATGCAGAAATCAATTAAATCAATTACTAAATCAAAGAAACTTATAATGCAAGAACCAGTCCTTGCCTTTTATAATACTCAGAAGGAATCAAAAAGTCAGATTTGGAATAAAGCTATTTCTAAATCTTGGAACATTGAAACAAATAAATCACTCAACCTAGCAAGGCCAGTTGAGGGTGGAAGATGGACCAAATTGCCCAAGGGGATATTTAACTGTACTTAAATAACATATGGTTCTGGACAAAGCAAGGACAAGTGGCTGTGTATGCAATAACCCAAAAACTGATGTACAAGCTTATTGTTCAATGCTTTGACTCCAAAGGGATTATGTGACCAGAGAAACAGAGTAAAGGCATGGTGATGAAATAATAAAATATACATGTGCACTAAAAACATGTGAAAGGGTTTCAGAACATAATGTAAAACTTAAAGATGAATGTACCCATTCTCATGATATTGGGTAATGTAGACATTAAATTAAATCTATTGAAGGAAAATCTAGTTCCAGTGCAGAAGACAAGACAAAATGCAATCTGCATTTTGCAAGCAATCAAAAGTAAAAAGAGCATGGAAAACGCAAGTCACAATTATTAAATCAAACAGAGCTTTAAATAAAATATATTGTTGTTGAACTTAATTAATATTAAATCCTAAAAACTTGCATCACACCACAGAAAACATACAGCAATTGTTTAAAGTCAATAAAAAACGACATCCGGTCTAAACTTTAGATAAAGAATGGAATCTTAAGCCTAGGAATACAAGTATGAAATAAAGTAAAATCAAACTCACCTAGAGCAGGACAGGGATAAATATATATGTAAGTAGTGATGATGTAGGTCGGGCGCAATCCAAATGAAGTTGTCCGACAGAGGTAAAATGAAAACGGTGAAGAAAATACACTCTCCTCTGTCGGTGTCCAGTGGCCAAGTGCCAGAAAACTTGCTTTGGTCACTGACCTCTGGCCAGCTCTTCCTCAATGCCCTATGATTGGTTGCAAGGCCTGCTACCAATCACCCACTTACCACTCACCAGTCCAGCACCCACTCCTAGACTCGCCCTAGTCCTAGCCGGACATAGGTAAACTAGGAAAAAAATGGGGGCCTGCAATTTCATCCCATTACATATAATAGGCCCGAAAAATTACAAGACGATCGGCATTGTGCAGGTTTCAACGAGGACGGCCATCTTGAATGTATGAACGGGAAAACAACTTGTGTGCGCAACAATTTTACGGCGGCTGTTTTATGTGTGCACATACTTGCTGTATTTTAGCGCGTAAGAATATGACCACGTGATGTCGCCGATATAAACTTTCAAGAAACTAACATCGAGCAGTTTTATCAAATTAACCGTACTGCATGGAAGTTCATCCCCTTTTAACTATTACATACATGTACCAGGTTATTTAACTGTACTTGCATTGTACATAAAACAAGAGAGAATGTTCATTAAAATAAAATGATAATGTAATAAATAGTCTATTATTAATTACAATAGTTTAATACTAATTTTAAATAGTAATTTTAAACAACATAAAAATTTCACTAATAATTTAAATATATGAAATATTATAGTGTTACGATACTATTACTATAAATAATAACAATATTATATGGTTCCACCATTTTTGTAAATCCATAAAAAACTAAACAAAAAACCAACAAAAAATAAAAACCAACAAAATAAAATAAAAAACACCCAGAATGATTGTTTTATCTGACAAAATATCTGTGAATATAGTCTATGTAATATCTATGTAATATAGTACAGGTAATATTTTTACAATTTTTCATGTTTATCTGTTTTGTGAGAATATAAAGGAGGTAACTTCCAGTACAAAGGTGGTTTATTTTCTAATAAGAGTCTTCCCCCTGGTTATTTCACTGTCTTAAATTAAGCTGTGTAGACCCCTGTTTGTTTATTTAAGCCAAAGCTAGCATGTGTACTTAAAGATTTTGACCCCTAGAGTTTCACTCAGTAAATAATTGAATGCAGGAACTGGACATGTTTTATTTATTTATTTTTATTATATATATATTCTATTTTTAAATTAGTTATATCACATGTTTAGTACAAAAAATGCTCTGACTACCGACAACACGTGCAACCCTGAAACGGAATACTTCGCGCGCTAAAATACAGCTAGCATGTGCACACATAAAACAGCCGTCGTAAAATTGTTGCGCGCGTAAGTTGTTTTCCCGTTCACACTCGACTCTTCATAACATTCAAGATGGCCGTCCTCGTTGAAACCTGCACAATGACGATCGTCTTGTAATTTTTTCGGGCCTATATGTCACGAAATATAAAATGTAAGTAAAATCATCATTTTTTGGGGGCGCCTAGATAGTTAAACATGTAAGGAACGTATCTAGTGTGTCAAAATAGTTGCAAATATCGTCAATTTCAGCGCCTGGAATTTCGAAAAACCGCCGTTAGCGGAATGAGACCAACCTGTGGCTAAGGATACGGGTACGTGTCCGAGCCACTTGTGGGGCTAACACAACAGAAAGCTTGTGTTCAAAGGCCAATTTTACAAACTCTATTATCACCTTGAAGATATTGTTTTACAGCAAAATAAATAATAAAAAATATCTTACTTATTGAATTCCTTTCATAAAATCCAAAAAACATTAAGATCGGTCAATAAATGTCCAAGTTCACGGTCTTTGTTTCCTCAGTGTGATCTGTAAACTCAAACACTTTTTTGTACACAAACACATGGCGCTCCGTAGGTGTTTGGCATTTCGGATCTTTCCACTCCAGTTTGACGGGATTGTATAATAGCAACCTTATTTTATTTCACCATCAATGGAAAGATCCGATCTTGCTCTTTCCAACCATTGTAAGCTTGGGTATGGAGGGTGAACATGGACAAAACTACAGCTAAATAACAAATGGCCTTTGTAGGCTTGAGTGCTTTTTTGTGTGAAAGCTTGGTCGACTAAAGTCGCCTATGGTAAGGAAGAGGGGGTATGAGTGCACTCGATCTAAAGTCGCCTATGGTAAGGAAAGGGTTAATATATTATGTAGGCCTATCTATACTGATATTATTTTGTGTATGCCTTTGATAATACAAAAATATTGAAACTTACACTGTGTTTTTGCCTTGTTTTGGTCTTCTCTGCAGTTCGATTCTGTCCACACGATGTGATCACGTATTACGTACACACCTAGTGTTCCATCCGCTTTAACGGTCACAGGTGCAATTACTGGAGCGGAGCGGCAAACAGCGCCCCAGCCTGACTCAACAAGTTTGTATTGAAAACACGAATTAGCATAGGCCTGTTGAACTATCCCAGCGCCCCAAAAAATGGTGATTTTACTTAAATTTATATTTCGTGAAATAGCCCGATAATCAACATTTTTTGGGTGTGCTGGGATAGTTCAACATGAAAGGATTGTATCTAGTGTGTCAAAATAGTTGCAAATATCGTCAATTTGAGTGCTAAGAATTTACAAAATCCCGCCGTTGGAACCAACGTGTGGCTAAGGATTCAGGTCCGTGCCACACTGGTGGGGCAAATTTTTTGGTACACATTATCAATCACTACTGGAAACTTTGTTAAATACTGAATTCATTTATGGTTGAATTGGCTTCATACCATTACGTTTGATGAAGTTATGGCAATTTATAAGACTATTACTCTTTTTTTCCCCACATATTGTGCAACAAAACTGAAAATCACCTTTTTATGATATCAAAACCTCCAGATCTCCACTAGCAAAGTCATTCAGCAGTCAATACAACATTATATCGGCCTGTGTAGAGGGTCTTAGGGAAAGTACAAGATTATCGACTGTGGGAGTAACCCAAGATTTACTCTTATTATTAACAGGTATAACACTAACAGATATTTACAAGTTGACCAACACAGTCTGCAAGTTTAAACCACAAACCCAGATCAGACAAATGTCGGCCTGCTATAGAAGAGAAATTCTTGAGGTGAGAGAGGATATTCGTCATTAAAAAAAATACTGTATTGATCATCAGATAATTACATGCTAATTGTGAGTTACCTGTGAAATATTCAGCTCAATCAAAACTTGAATTTCTAAGAATTGACCAAAACAAATGCAGGGTAGAATGTCGTATCCGACCGCCACTTCTTCTCATTCAATATAACCAATGATGTCATCTTACCTACCCAGTAAGGTGGAGAACATTATGGATGATGATGGACGTAGGCCGATACTTCAAATTATTCCAAGATATTTCTTTCATGAAAAATCAGGCATTTTTTGTGTACAATGACTTCCTCAGTCATGTCAGTCTGATCTTGTCAACTCTCCATTTAGTGACCAACACGGTCATTGTACATGCGCAGTGGCAACTGTAATAGGATCCTTCTCAGGAAATAAAGACCGACAACCTAAAAAAAAGGGAATTTTAAAGATAGCTTTTGCTTTCTGAATCATTTTTAAAAAACTGTTAGTGGTTGCAAAAAAATTCCAAAAAAAACCTTAAAAAGTGGCATTCGGATATGACATTCTTTCCCAAATGCATTCAATCTGAACAAAAGCACCCTTTGGGATAGCAGGTTCCCTTTAAATCGCCCACGCAAGTCCTGTCGCCCATGTACAATTGTTGTTCTGACCCCAAGGTCATCGCTCATGTGCATTATTCAACATGAACAGCATGAAAAGTTTGTACGCATATTGGCCGTTGCTTTCAGCAACAGTCGTGTTTCCAAAGAGGCAGTTAAGTTATAGTGCCTGCATTCCCTTGACCATATCCCATGGAGACGGGTAAAAGGAGATTTAAATTCAGTGCAAACTTCACAGGTATACCACTGAAAAGTACTCCTGGACCCTATCAGAAGTGTACATTGCACTGTAGATAGGATCTTATTAGGCTTGGGCGGTTCCACAATTTCTGGAACCGGTTCGGTTAAAAAAAAAAAGACTCGGTTCCGAGTCGGAACCGGTTCCAAGAGATTCAAAGAAAAACATAAGGATTACAGAAAATAATAAAACATACGATCTATTCAAACTTCGTTGTGTCCCTAATACGAAACGAAGGAGTTTCAATTATCAACCGCAAATGCAGTGATGATAATGTTGTTTAATTTCAAATATGTTTCAGAAACTTTAAAGAAACTTTTTGGAAACGTTAAGCTAAGTTGGAGATTTGTTTTCATTATCCTACCGTAAGCAAACAACGTTACAAGCCGTGCGAGTACATGGCTTTGCATGCACATGCTTAAGGGGTTGGAGCAATTAAGCAATTATACCACCCCCTATGCACAAGGTACCGTACTACCGTCCATGCCTGTTGAAATTACATTAAGAACACTAGCAATATGACTAACTTCGTCACAAGATTATCCATATTACGGAGCCACCTTGATCATTCCACTTCACAAGACATGTGCTGTCAACATTTTTAACATTTCCATAACCAAAGTATCCATGTTATGAGGCCACTTTATATAAACAACTCAGTGACGCACAATGATACTACTAATGCACAGACATAGTACATTGCGGTTTGCATCAGTTGCATGTGTGGCGCCTTCACAAGTTTGCTGTAGTCTAGAGTTACATTTTGTCGGTCACTCATCAAAGAGAATCGGGTATTTTGACTGGAGCCGGTTCTAGGCTCTAGAGTTGGAGCTCAGACAACTGCGTATTTCAGTTGGAGCCGGGTTGGTCCTCAGAGTCAGGTATTTTGCTGGAGCCGGCTCTGACTGGGACTCGGCTCCCAGCCGGCTCTGGGACTCGGCTCTCGGAACCGGGTATTTGAAGGACTCGGTTCCGGAACCGACTCTTGTGAGTACCCGGTTCTTTAAAAGAGTGGAACCGCGGTTCCGATTCTCAATTTGGAATCGGGTAGAACCGGGTACCCGCCGGAACCGCCCAAGCCTAGATCTTATCAGGGTTACCTTTGGGACACCAACATTCTTTGACAGTGAGATTCACACAAGATTTACTATTATTTTTGACAGGTAAAACAGATAATTACACACAGTCTACAAGTTTAAACTGCATACTCGGATCGGATGAAAATCAGTCTGCTACAGAAAAGACATTTTGAGGTAAGAGAGAATATCTTTAAAGAAAAATTTATGCTTTTATAAAGACCCTATACAGTATTGGTAATCGGTCATTATGTGCTAATTTCGAGTGCAACCTGTGAAATATTCATATTTCTAAGAATAATGAAAGAAAAAAAAGCCCTCGGTCTCGGATCAAAATCACCCTATGGACACCCAAGTTATAAAATTTTGAAGATAAACAAACCATTTGTGAAAATAGAGGGGTTTAAAGGGAAGGTACAATATTATTAATGGTGAGTAGAAAACTGTGAGAAGGTACAACATTATTCACAGTGAGAAGACATCTTTGAGGTTTGAGTGGACATCATTAATTCATATTAATCCCAGTGGCGGATTTAGGGGGGTGCGCAACGGGCGCACGCCCCCCCTTATTTTTGCCGAGTCAAAAAAATAATAATAATAATAAATACCTTGTATAGAGCCTCGCGCTACGCACTCGCATTTTTCAACTATGAAATTAGCCCTCAAGTTTGCGCCCCCCTTTCTTAAAATCCTGGATCCGCCCCTGAATCCTACTGTTTGACCATTTGAAACCATTCAAAAATTTCCACTTAACCAAAATGCCCATTGGTTTTGTACACACATGGTGATACCATTTGAACAGTGTTTACTACCATTCAAATCTATTCAAATGCATAGAGGGTCCATTGATTCACCACTTAGAAGTATCCAAACAAGGTTTTGTATTAGCTGTACTACCATTTGGAAAGATCCAAACAAGGTTTTGTATTAGCTGACCTACCATTTGGGGGAATCAATACTGTACACAGTTATTTCACCATTCAAAACCACAAAAGTTAACCCTCCTATGCCCAGGCTGAAATTTGGCCCAGTAAGCACCGCATCCACAGACAGTCACTTGAGTATTTTTGGTTGCATTGCCAATTGTTCACACATGTGTATTTTTGTGCTGGAGTTAGTGGCAAAGTCAAACACACTTGTGTATGTCCTACATAAGTTATATGCAGAGTCACACAGAGCTGTGTATGTACTTAGCAGCAGACTCATATACAGTTGAGTGGTTTTGGTTTGACCTCCTACCATAACCACATGTCCTTGCATTTATTTGAGTGCACTGCACAAAGTGAATGGGTTGGGAGTTACATACAAATTTTGAGTGTCTTTGATTGTTAAACCTGTAGGAGGGTTTTAATGGTTTCAAATGGTGGATAACTTGTATGAAAAAGGTACCAGAAGTAAGAGGGTTATGGAAAAAAAAGTCTCTGGTTTCCTAGGTCGGCTTAAAATTGGTGCATTGACACGGAAACCTTTTTTTTGGCCAACCAGTGAAATACATGATATGTATATGCGGTTATTGGAACCAGACCAAATTTCCCATATGTAAAGTACGGTGGCTAAGAGAGGCTGCACAAATCGGGCAAACGTTCTTACCCCTTTGTGAAAAAGTCCTTTAAAATACAGAATTTGAATCAATCCAGCAATTTTGGCTGCAGTTGGACATCGTTTCATAGCCATAAAAAAAGGAAACTAAAAATTCTGATGCGCAGAGACCACAAACTGCAAATGTTGTTTGTTTGTTGTTGTTGTTTTTTTTTTGTTTTTTTTAGTTTTTTTTTTACTTAAGCCCTATGCAGTATTGGTAATTGGTCATTATGAGCTAATTATGAAAGAAACCTGTGAAATGTTCAGATCAGTGAAAATTCAAATTTCTAGGAATTCACAAAAATTGCATTCATAGTTTTGGATCAAAACCTTTGGACACCAATAGTATGACATTTTTGAAAAAATACCAAAACTCTGTACACACAGGGGCAGGGAATGTAGAACATTCATTGATGGTGAGTAACCCAAGAATTACTCTTATTATAAACAGGTACATGGAAAGTTACCAAATGACCAACACACAGTCTGCAAGTCTAAATCACAAACCCAGAGATCAGATGAATGCTATCATGCTACAGAGAAGACATTTTTGAGGTGAGGAAGGATATCTTTTATTGGGAAAAAATTATGCTTAAAGGGGCAGTACATCATGATCAGAGCAGACTTTTGACAGGGCATAGAACCTATTTCATTGATTTGCAAAATAAAAAAATTACCCCAAAAAAAGAAAACATGTCACCGCACAAATTTTGAAGCCGACCTATGACCATCCAGGAATCGGAGACTTTTTTTGGGGCTTAACCAGTTCGCGTCGGAGGCTGTGTATACACGTAAAAAAAAAATTGTACCGCGGATCGGAGAACGTCTAAACATGCCACAGGAAACTACGGAATATTTGTATGCATGCTCGGTTCAGCCATGCGTGCACGGTGACATGCTCGGAAGTGCCGGCCACCCGCTGTGGAAGCTTCCATTAACGTGTGTGGGAAAAAGAAACCTGCCACAGGGGCCCAGAAAAACTTTTTTATTCCCGACGCGAACTGGTTAATGCGTTTTGAACTATTAATGCGTAGGCTACTGTGAGCAAACTGTAAATCTGTATGAGTATATGTAGATTTAATATTAAAACTTTGACAATTTCCATGAACAAAGTGCACTCCAAAAACATGTGTGCATTGGTTAGTTTTAAACTCGGTTCGTCATCTGTAAATATCCAATCCATGTGGCTTTGTTGTAAAACCATTTATGTTTCATTTTTAGAGTCCATGTGCAATTACATAACTGAGTGCCCAGTGACTAGAAGTCCTTTTTTGGTGTCCTGTAGACCTTTATCACACTAACCGTCATTGATTGGTTCCCTGTTCACAAGTACAATAATAGCACTATTGGCATACCAAGGACCAGACTATTTTCTCTTCCAGCCTCGGTTTGGTCACTATATTTGTATTGAAGCAAGATAGGATAACTGTACTGTGATAAAGGTCTATATGTGATGGGCTCTGCGAAAATGAGTCACATGGGGGCGAACATAATTTTTTAGTTATATACATGGCTGAAAAGAGCATGCAATAAGCTTCATTTTGATACCTGTTAAACAACTGTGGCATGTCCGGTTCAAAAGTTATCACCTTTTGAAAATATGTATTATGTCAACAATCGAGTAAACCCGTATAGGAGAAATTGCCTATTAAAAAAAAAATGTAAAAACCCATGACTTCAGAAGGTTACTAATAAAAATGTGCGTAGTTACCAATATGTTCCTTAAAATTTAATGCTAGCGGGGTTTATATTTTTGCCAAGCACAATCAATGTAAATGCAGCAATTTATAGTGCATTGTAATGGAAACAACGGACGAAATGAAAACGAAAGGCACACAAAAATCATAATTTATTCCACTTTCTTCATACAAATCAGCTTTTTTGATTTATAAATATGAAAGTACAGATACTAAAGAACCGAAATAATGGATAATCAGAAAATCAATTTCCAATTTTTTTTTTCACCATCCAAACATTCATCAAACCTGTACATGGAAATAGGCCGTGCGAGAAGCGACTCATTTTCGCAGAGCCCGTCACATATTGGAATAACCGTCGTTATTACCATGAACGTGTACACTCCATCTAAACCGATTCTGATTCCCCCCCCCCATCTGTCCATATAGGTTTAATTGGAGATTGACATCAATGCTGATCACTTTGGTAATTGATACCTGGTAGCAATATCTCACACAACATTTGACACATCAACACTGTGAAGAGGATGTAAATATCGAGGTGAGTGTATACAAGCAGAAATCTATTACCTACATGAAGTGTGCTGTAACCCACACCATGGCATTGTACACCAAATGCGTGTGCGCATGCATGCACACACGCACGCACAACAAGCTTAGTTGTGATTTTTGCTCCCCCTGCCTGGACTGGTGTGGGGCGTCATTTTTCCACGCGAAACTAGTTTCTAGGGAAGGTGCGTGCATGAGATACAGTTCTCTCACGTTGGGCCAGATTGCATGCATTGCTTCTTTTTGAGACCTTGTGCGTTTGTGGAACAAAATGTCTCGAATGGACCAAATCTGTTCTTCTTGGAGTACTATGCCATGGTCTATGTTAGTACATAGACTTCATGTATGTAATAAACTTCTGATATAAGCCAACTAACAGACCATTTCACACACATTAACCTTTACCCATGCCTGCTTAAAATAAAGGTTATTAACTCCTCCTTGGAAAACCCGCTTTTTACACACCCTGAACTCTTAGCAGCGATTTCTTCAATGGCAATTTTTTCAACTTCTAGTCCCTGTGCATGTTGCCTCAGACCCGTGTGTCATCATTATTTTTTTTTTGCTGTTTTTTAAATTTTTGAATGGGGCTATGAAACAATGTCCAATTGCAGCTACTACAACTGGCGCCATATATGCCTCGTCATGTTGCACACACTGTCACGTCAACCTCAAATCACATCTGTCTCCCTCGATCCTGACAACAAATTTACCACAGACATGTGATCAGGGATTTGTTCACTACTTGAGGAAAATGATAGGTATTTGACACTGCATTCTTGCGCTACAATGGTGTAGAAGGCCCCTTCGAAGCTATTAACATGGGACCAGTTTAGCCACCATTCTACAAAGGCCACCTCCCACAGTATATGCACAAGACAAACTTCAAAAACTGCAAAGCAAGTCTGAGTTTAGGAAAAAGCTCAAAATCTTTGCCTGCTCAGAAGATGTTTTCACTAAAGATTCACAGCCTTTGTCGATGTACACCATGACGGCAAACCTCAGTCCTCACTCATGCCAGTGAATGGTATCTCGTTGATAATGGTAATGGTATCTCGTCAACATTGTGTTTAAACACTGTCCATTGCACTTATTAGTCATTACAGTAGGGGTGATGATTTTGAATTTTTTTGATAGTTGATTATCGACGGTCATGATATCATTGATATATGATATTATCGTCTCAATACGCAGATTTTTTAAATACATGAAAAAATGTATGTATTGTACTTATAATTAATGACATTGGACACTGAAATATGAATTATTTTTTCATGCAAGTTCTACAGGGAAGTTGCATAGGTAATGAACGGTTCTGAAAATTATCAAAAATGCAATTGAATCACTCTAAAATGAGCCGAGTACTTGTTGGTGCTGTGTCTGCAATTCTCGGCCGACTTTTGATTGACCCACTCATAATGTTTTCCCATTCAAATGATGGCATTTTCATAATGGTACGTCTGTCCTGGGAACATGAGCGGTGCCACGTCGTGATTTCGAACCGTTTTTATTTTTAGCTCTTCACGGTACCGTAACTTTGTCGATTTTACTGTATAATGACATGAAATTTGGAAACAATTTATCACTCCGGAGATAATTTAAATAAAAGAGGGATATAAATTTGATATCGGCTATATTTTTCGAATATCAGTGATATTTTTGGAATATCGTCAATAACCGATTCAACCAATATTTTTTTGAATATCGTATCGTTTCGATATTATTGTAATGTCGTCCATCCCCTATATTACAGGCTTGTGTTTTTTCCTGATTTCAGGATTTTTTACATAAACTTATTGTAGATTAATAAACTTATTGTACATTGATGATGATGATGATGATGATGATGATGAAAACTCTGCAGTAAGTGACATTTTACTTACACGAGGGTTCACTTCCGGGTGTTTTTTTCTAGTCTGCAACCCGTGATGAGCAACAACCATCATCTGATGCATTGAGCATCTCCATATATGAAATTACTTTATCTGGGGTGGATGTCGGATTGATTTATCTGGATATTTTAGTGAGCTTTCCAAGGAACACATTTTCTTACTCATTGCCCGAAACACAAGGCCCAGATTTGAAACTATGGAATTAACCGGGGTTTTAAGCAGTTAAAATTATATCCATAATATATACGGTGCATTTACACCTGTATATTCAACAAGACTTTGATACGCATCTAGCAACGTGTTGATAGTTGTTATTTCATATCATCGCCAGTCTGGTAATGTTAAGAAAGCATATATTGTACTTGACTGCACATACGGCTTAGTCTGGAGCCTAGACATTTTGTGATTGTGTTCATATCACCACTGGCCTGCCTATCACACACTGCCAGTTCAGTTTAGTGCCTTCTCTTAGTCGCTCCGCTCGTTGTTCACATTTGGCTGCCATTGTTATTGACATCTTGTCAGTTTTATTGTTGCATTAAAACCGTTGTAATAAGAAATATAATTGACTGTGTATACTCATTCTGAGAGTCCTCCATTTTATGGTGGTGTGGTGGCAGCTTTTCAAGACATTGCCATGCATTGGACGTTAATCAAAGGATCGTTCACTGTTATTGTTATTATACACAGGCACCATCAGAGACTTTACTAGAGTCCAGTTTGTTCATACAGATCACATATTTAGGTGAGCGGTCAGCCGGCTGAACACGCTCAACATTTACAACAGCTGGTTTTTGTACAATTCATCATGGCATTGTCACACAGGGCCCCAAACAATGGTCCCTCAGTAAGACTGAAACAGTTAACTCTTTTGAAAATTGGAAACACAATCTTCAGTACACCCTCTCCCTCGATCAGAACTTTGCCCCATTTCTTGCTGAAGACTTCACTTGGGAGAAAAAGGTTAAGGTCTTTCCCCTTCGTGGTTTCACCGATGATGGTCCTGAAGTTGTAGAAGAAAAGCACCACAGTGCCCAACAAAAAGTCACCATGTTAGAACTCATGCTTTGACAAATAGCCAATTACTGCCTAGTGATATCCTCGATCATCGTCTGAAACTCCACTTCAATATCTGGCAGTCAATTCACCTTCATTTTGGATTCCAATCAACTGGAGATCACTTCATTGACTTTGCCTCAATACATCTGTAACCTGATGAGTGCCCCGAAGATTTATACAATGCATCATGGTGTTCGTTGAAGATAATCTCCTTGTGCGTGATACAGGCATCTTCCACCATGGCCAACACGTCACTCCATTAAGCCAGAAATCTCCCAGGCCCTCGACTCCCTCTTGGATGAGTTACACACCTCCAAAGACGTACGATCAATGCGCACATACACATTTCAACCGTCATTCTCCTGGCCAAAACCCAGGCAATCGACACCAATGTCTTGGTACAATAAAGCCCCCGAGTCATGCCCCCTCTGTAAACAAGTCGGCCGTTTAGACTTCCTTAGCAAGTGTCCACACCTCCCAGAGCAAGACTGGGAATACATAGCAAGAACTTGCCAAGTTCCTGGCATATTCGACGAAATGGGAAAAAGCCACCGATGTGGCCCCCCCCCCCCCCCCGAGCTGACATGCACATCCGTCAGTGGGTTCAGTGAACCATCTGCCCTCCTTGTCCAAATCTGCAAAACCCCATACTTAGACACATTCCTCGGCCATCATGCAGCCCGTGCCATCATTGACAGTGGAGCAACAGGAAATCTGATTCGAAATTCAACAGCTATGAATCTTTGTGTTAAGATTATGAAGAGCTCCTAATCAGAGAGATACAACTCCAACTTACACGTGATGACGGAGAATTCCAGTTTGAGGGTCTTGTAGTTGAAAACCTTGATGTTGAAATACGAGCAGGTACCCTCCTTTATGACATCTCAATTCACCCGGACAAACAAGTTATCCTGGGTGACGGCACCACATACTTGTACTGTTCTCAAGGGACACTCCCATCAATCACACTGTCTGTCATGTCCATGTACTCCGAGCCCCCTCCCACCGTACAACCGTATGGCCCAGCGAATTTATTGAGAAGTAAGACTAATAGCGGTGACACCATGTGGAATCTCAATTGAGTAGTAATTAGTTCTGAAAAGAACTGGTGGTACAACTCGACGTTTCGATCAGTATGCTCTGATCGTCCTCAGGAGAATGCCGGACTCTGGAAAATGCTGCTGCATAAGTAGACTGCTGGAGGAGCATCCCATGAATGGATGCTGGAGGATTAGTCCGTTGAGGCGCGCAGGCGGGAAACTGTTGAGACTAGGATCCTAGGGGTTGGGGGAGAGGAGTGTGTGCTCACTGAACTGAATCAGTTGTTGACAAGCACAGGGGGATGGAGGGTGGTTGACTTAGGATATAGGAGATCCCTCAGTCTGGGGTGGGTTATGGACTTTGGATATAGAAGATCCTTCAGTCTGTAGTAGTGGTCGCCAAATGGATGCTGGAGGATTAGTTCATTGAGGCGCGCAGGCGGGAACTGTTGAGACTAGGATCCTAGGGGTTGGGGGAGAGGAGTGTGTGCTCACTGAACTGAATCAGTTGTTGACAAGCACAGGGGATGGAGGGTGGTTGACTTGGGATATAGGAGATCCCTCAGTCTGGGGTGGGTTATGGACTTTGGATATAGAAGATCCTTCAGTCTGTAGTAGTGGTCGCCAAATGTCGCTGATGTAGAAGCCGATGTCCTGTGGCACAGTGTCGTGTTTGACGATCTCGATGGCCTCTCTGATGCGTCTGGGGTGCCATGTGTCGATGGGTGTGATGAGTTGGGCTGCCTGCCAGTCGATTTGGTGGTCCTTGATGTGCGAGTGCTTGACGATGGCAGACTTCTCGAAATCTCCTCTGCGGCCGTGTGCTCGGTGTTCCTTCAATCTGATGGGGAGGTTGCATCCTGTTTCGCTGATGTACACCTTACCGCACTCACTCACTCGAATTTATTCACTCACTCACTCGAATTTATTGAGGTTCCACATACTGACAATATTTGTACCCACGATGACTTGATCGCGCTCCCACCTCACATCAATTCAGCTGCTGTATCACAGTCCTCCAATCTATGGCTCATCCACAGCATAACTGGCAAGGTTTTAATCCCCAACCTCACCCCCGAACCTCAAGTCTTACGTCGACAAGAGCAGTTTTGTCAAATCCAGTCACTGTTCATTCCCCATCCAGCTGACAAACAAGCAATGGCCTTAACCGTGACTACCTTGCAAGCCTCCACACAAACCCCCCCCCCCCCCGTCACTTCGCATCCATCTCCCTCGACCCCTATGATGTGTTATCCACGGCCACTACATGAGGAGTATGACGAGGTATTTGACCCCACATTTCCCAGTTATAATGGTTTTGCAGGACCCTTCCAAGCATGGGCCCAGTTCAACCACCCCAACGCAAGGGTTGCCTCCCTCAACACACTCGGGACAAACTCCAGGAGCTCCAACACAAGTTTGATGAGTTGGAAAAACTTGGGGTTTTGACTGCCCAGAAGACATAGGCATATCTGTCGAGTACCTTAACCCCTCCTTCCTAATCAAGAAACCCAGTGGAGGTTTAGTCACATTTGCGGATGTAGGTACATACAGCAAACCACAACCATCACTCATGCCAGACGTTGACTCCACTCTCCACAAAATCACCCAGTGGCATTTCCTCACCAGTACATTTTACCACTCTCTCACCAGTCTATGAAATACTGCAGAGTGACTATGCCATTTAAAGGGACCTGTGTGTATACCAGATCTGCCATGGGCAACCCTGGCTCCGAAATCGCACTGAAGGATCCATGTGCTGCATCCTTGGCGACCTCGAGAAAGTCATCTTGGCGAAGCTTGCGGATGACCTCTATTGTGGCAGAGATATATTTGACAAACTTCTTCAGAACTGGAAACGGGTTTTACATGCTTTGTACAAAAATAGCCTCTGCCTCTCCTCCCTCAAGACAATCGTGTGCCCCAAAAGAACCACCACATTGGGTTGGATTTGGTCTAACGGCACCATCCAGGCCAGCCCTCACCGCATTGCCATACTCTCCACTTGCGTAATACGTTTGAAGGTTGGAGGATTGCATTCCTTCATCAGAGCCTTCAAAGTCCTCGCTCGTGTCATTCCTGACTGTTCTTCTCTCCTTTCCCCCTTGGATGAAGCAGTAGCTTGTCTCCAAACCCAGGAGAAGGTAGATTGTTCTGACAAGCTGTGTGATGCCTTCAGCAAAGTCCAAGCAGCCCTCACTGAAACACAAACCATCACCCTTCCACAGCCCAATGACCAACTATGGATTGTCACTGACAGTTCCATTAAAAAACACAGCATAGGTGCTACATTGTACATCACTCGCCATGGTAAACCCCACTTCACAGGTTTCCTCAATGCCAAGCTCCATGGTCATCGGCCTACCTGGTTACCCTGTGAAATTGAGGCCTTTTCCATTGCATCTGCCACTAAACATTTCATCCAGTCGAAACACCACGCTTGAATTCTCACTGATAGAAGACCTTGTGTACAAGCATTCGAAAACCTATGCCGTGGCAGGTTCTCAGCAAGTCCCCGCATTGCAACATTCTTATCAACCGTCAGTAGCTTCCAAGCGACTGTTCGTCACCTCTCCGGCTCCACCAATGTCCCTTTTGACTTCGCCAGACTGCACAAACCCCACCTGTCAAATATGTACATTTGTCATGCATGCCGAGTCATCAACAGTCATGCGTGTGACTGCCCAGGAAGTTATTTTTGGTGAAGCTAAGCTTCAATTCATGAGCAGAACCGCTTGGTCAGCGGTTCAATCAGAGTATCCAGACCTCGGACGTATCCATGCATACTTAGTACAGGGCACCCGTCCATCCAAAAAGTCAACCAATGTCAAAGATGTCAAATGTTACTTGCAAGTCGCCTCAGTTGCCAAAGATGGCTTATTGATAGTTTGCCGAAATGAGCCCCTGCTCCCTACTCGTGAATGCATCATTGTCCCCCGTCAGGTACTCAATGGCCTCCTTACGATCACCCAACACGTCATCAGCTTAATTCACTGATTCGCCACTATTTCTTCGCCCTTGACTTGGACAAGTCTGTTGAACAAGTTACCTTCAGCTGTCACATTGCGCATCATACCGCACACCATCATTAAACAGTCTATGGGTGACCTTCGCTTCCGATGTGATCAAGCGCAACTGTCAACTGATCCTTATTCTGAGAGTGTGCCACCTCATTCACCACATCGTGCATCATTGACAATGAGTGCCATGACACACTTTGCGATGACCTCATTCGCCTCTGCATAGAACTGTGCCCATTGGGTGGATCCCCCTGCAGTCATTCGCACAGACCCCGCCCCTGGATTTACACGCCTTGTTCATGACAAACTGCTCGAACAACATCGAATTGGCATTGAGGTTGGTTGCACCAAAAACCCAAATGAAAACCCCATTGCTGTTAAAAACATTTCTTTAACTGTCAAGGACTCGGTGATCTTATTTTGTGACGGCATGAGTAGGAATGAAAGTGATCAACATGTAGATTTCTTTTTAGATTCTGTTGCCACTTCTAATTCCTTTATTTGAGGATGAGCTTCTACGCCAGAACCCGTTAGGTGGTCCAGCCAGCCCCTTATGCTCTCTCTCTCTCTCTCGCCATCCCCACCCTCAACACTCTCATACGTAACCATGGTCTGTCGGCACGTGAGATGTGGTTTCAATGCGACCAATTCACTAACCAACAAATTCCTTTTCTCAGATCTCGATATGATTCAGGCCCAACATCAACTCCGTTCCAGTAACCATCCATGCAGCGAAAAGTGTAAAACACCAATTCGGTCTCTCCCACCCGACACTCTGGTTGAAGTTGGTGATTTAGTGTACCTCTACAGTGATTGCAATAAATCATGTGCAAGGAATCGTCTCCTCTGTTGATGGCTTGTGGTGCAACATCCGCAAACTTATTGGCTCCCAACTCGGGTCAGCTTCCTACCACGTCAAGAAATCGGAATGTTACAAAGTTCCATACAGTTGGGATCGCATACCCACACAACCCTGTAAGACCGACCAAGACGATGATTTCTCCTTAGTATCTACACCACAACCCCCTCTTATCCCTTCAGAGCTATCTACGCTGGCTGACAATGCCACCCTCGTCAGTATAACCACAGTACCGATCCATTTCCTGATTCAGGCCCCAACCAGCTCGCAAGTACCGATGCTCTGACTAATCACCCCGATCTACCAACTAGTGTGGAGCAAGATGTGTCTGGTCCTTCAATTCCACTTGCCCGTACATCCTGTTTTACGTAAATTTTTCTTTCCGTTTATGGACATAAAAGGACATAAGAAAGGGGTCACGCCAGTTCAGTCTACAAGTCACAGTTTCTGCAGGATTCATAAATTTGTTCTGCCACAGATAAATACCCCTTCTGAAGAGAGATTAACCATTCTAACAGGAAATTGCCCACATCTAGTGTCAACCACAGTAGCCTCTGCAATGATCCCAATGTGAAGATGGTCTGAGTTAAATGTAATGTTTATCTGCTGCATAATCTGTCACCATTACTGTAGCACAGGACTGTCAGGGATGAAGACAGAAGAAGTTCTCACCTTGCAGACTGAGGAAGTAACCCTATGCCAATGTTATTTTCCATCATCAACTTCACACTATGAAAATCTCCTCGGTTAAAATATAAAGAGTCTCGGTTAAATGAATTTTTAACCGTGTTTTGACCGATGCTTAATCCTTTGATTTCAGCTGGCTATTCCACCGCATTCCCACTGAGTTTTAACCGAGTGGTTACCTGCCGGGATTTCCTTTGTTATTCATAACTGTAAACCTTTGTTCAATGTGACAGGGAGGATGCAAGTTTAACCATGGTTTATCCGAGTATAAAACGTAACGGTACAACTTGCATACAAGAGGCGATAAAGAGATTAAAAAACACTATGAAGTGTCTGTAAATATCCAATCTATAAAACACTGGTATACAACGGGGGACATGCACGCAATTTGCCCAGAATACCGCTGACCTTGCCCATATGAGAATGGGTGTCTGTACTGAGAATGGGTTGGTGTCGTGCTGTGATAGGCGTACGTGATAGGTGTATATTTAGGTACACTTGTTAATCTGTTTTTCATCGGAAAGGGGATACGTTTAGAATAATATATATCAAATTCCGGAGTGTCGTGAATAATGAAACGCAGGGCACGAACAAAGACATATTGACCCAAAGTTGTGGATCATCCCACCACGATGTATAACAACGCGTGATTTCCGGCCGGAGGTTTCCGACTGCAGGCATGGAGCAGTTTGCCGGTGTGCAGAAGTGAGCGCTGCATTCATGATTCAGTCTGTCATCAACAGCATAGGTCTTGGACGTTATCACGGCAGTCATGTAAAGATACGATATTCAAAATATTATATTAGCTAAATCTACAAATTTTTTGAAGATATCGAAATATCGATATACTGACGATGTTCCATAAATATAGCCAATATTTCAAAATATTGCCGATATTTAATATTTACCCCCAACTTTAACTTAAAATATCGAACCTAGCCTGGAAAAATAAGATCCGACTTCCTCTCCTCATCCATAACATACCTGCGTATAACATGCCACATTCATCAGGTAACACGGATCACTGTATTCGCACTAGTTTTTAGCATGCTTCACGTGCATGCAGTCCCATACAACACAAGTTACAGTACCATACATGTAGGCTTATACATCAGGGGGTTTAAGAAACGCACAGCATGACAAACTTCGCCTACATTATCTTCTCGTGTGCGATCAACCGTTCACTGGCTATTAAACCAAGTTTTGTTTATGGACGTCCTCATAAGGTACACAAGTTCTTTTTATGAAATGTTTGTCATACCAACCGGTTTACTATGCAGTACTTCTGTGTAAAAGTATTTCATAATGCGGTGTCCAATTAGGGGAAAAACAATCAGCGTATCGAGAAGATATCGTACCATTAAAAATTAAGTATCGTCGTCACCCCTATACTGTCAGCCGGTCATATACATGTAATTACTCCAAAAATTAACACTAGCATGCCTAGCAATTTGTAGAATAGTGTAAAGTCCCTAAGATTTTCAATTCGTTTTAACTCCATTTATGCGGCAGTGGTTTAATACGACGACATCATTCCCATCCTTTTTGACGGTTTGTTTATGTGTTTTTATATAGAAAAATTACATGTGCAATGTATTTATACTTAAATATTCATTACAAAAAACACAAAAAACACAT
Organism: Zoroaster sp. YZ-2022; assembly: GCA_029582265.1. Taxonomy (NCBI): domain Eukaryota; kingdom Metazoa; phylum Echinodermata; class Asteroidea; order Forcipulatida; family Zoroasteridae; genus Zoroaster; species Zoroaster sp. YZ-2022. Next base: position 6,722,333 of record CM055818.1, read on the forward strand.
GCTAAAATTCCTCAATGTTATTCAACATTGGTCAAGTCGAACAAAATAAGCAAGTGAATGAGTTAAACCAAAGTTAAATTAAATTACAATAAAAAAAAGTTAAATTACAATAAATTGCATATAAAACTGTGTAGGCCAACATAAATAGAAAACGAAATAAAACAAGTTGACTAAGTAAAATATAACTAATAAAATACATAACGACGACATTAAGAGTTATAAATAGGGTCATATGCTTTAAACTAATAAAATACATAACGATGATAAATAGGGTCATATGCTTGAAGTACTGTATAAGTACTGTATATATAAACTTTGTGAAATAAACAAAATAAATATGAAAGTTCAATACAATAAATAATCACATATAAAACAAACTATGTCGATGGGTGACTATAACAGGGGCGACTCTGTACCAACCATAAAAGTTAAATAGTTACATGTCGGGTCGGGACGTTTTCACGTTTACGCAGAAATAACTTCGCTAAAAACGTTTTCAAATCCACGAAAAATGTTAATGAATCCTGCATTTAAAAATAATGGACCCTTCCATTTTCACGATACCGTACATGTAAGTGCGACCTGTGGGTCCGCTATTATTATATCACAATTCCTAGGTAGTTCAACTGATAATTACTTTTTTTTAATTTAATACATCCCGAAATTTGTTTTTCTCTCCCTTTGATTATTTCTTTGTAATTTTTGTAGTACTGAAAAATAATTGTTTTTGATTCTCAGCCCCCCCCCTAAAAATGTTTTGGATCCGCCCATGGCAGGGGCGAATTGACTGGCACCAGGACACTACAAATATCTTGGGTTGAATCTCCGGATCCTTTTCACTTCCTGTGGCTAGAATTTCTCTGTTGCTTTGGCTTGTCCAATGGCATAGCCTTTCCAGCCTTTCCTGGTTCTGTTAAAATAAATTAATATTTTCAATTAAAATGTGTTAATTTCCATTTCAGTTCAAAGTTGCAAACTGACGATGGGTACTCTGTACCTTATGATAGTTTTATATCAATTTTGGGGATAACATTGTACTAAGATGTATGTGACTGATATTCACATGATACCCAAGACACTTAAAAACAATCTTATTGGACAAAACGTGATCAAGTGGTAAGGACCGGGTGCCTATGCATAGTTGGCGATAATATACTCGACAAGGAAGTATGATCGCTGGAACTGCAATAAGCATTTATTCATTTAGGCCCAAAACAAGAAGTATCCGGTTTCTGGTGCATCAGCATTTTTAATTTTCATTTCGTTTGTTACAAAACGATGTTAAATTGCAGCTTTGCAGTCAAAATTCCTGGATTGATTGGAATTTTGCCGCGCTGTGTTTTAAACGGCCTTTTCACATAAGGGGTATGGACATTTACCCGATTAGTGCCACCATACTTTGTGCATGGGAAATTGTGTCTGGTACACATGTACATGTATCCCGTATTTCACTGATCAACCCCACCCCCCAGAAACTAGAGACCGTTTTCGTTAGGCCATAATAAATGACAAAATATGTTTACTTTATCTTTATTCTTAATTAAAAACAAATTACAATATGTAATGTTAGGAGCTTCTTTTTGAAATATTTTTTCTTCATGTCGTAGACATAATTATGTTTTACCATAATGTACTTGATTATGTATTTTTCAAAGACAATTCTGGTGATATACTATTATAACACAACGTACCCTGATTCTTTCGCAGTTTTGCTTTGCTGCGGTGGCTGTCCGTTTTCCTCGTCTGCTGGATTCCTCCTCTCTTCAACCGTTCTGAAAATAATGAATAGGAAATGTTACTTATATAATCCATAAATGCCCAATACGTGTAGTTAAGACAATTCCATTAGGCGAAATGTGACCACGTGGGGTGTATTAATGACATGTAAAGACCTGTTGCCTGGGACTCTCGGCGATAATAAACAAACCAAGTATAAGCGAGTAATGTACGCACTAAGTACCCCGCGGGAACGAACCAATCACGAGTGTAGAAGTTTGTATCACGTGACGATAACTGTCGGTTCAAGTCGGATTCTTTCTGGCTCTTTTCCAATACAAATGACACGGGGACATTGAAATTGTGAAAATTAAATCAAAGTGGGCCTTTAGGAATGGCAATAAAAGTTTGACGCTTGGTCTGTGGTAAAGACGGCATGGCGTAACGAACTCGTATAACCTTAATAAACAATAACAAATTACAATGTATTACTATATAGGATTCTAGCCGGCCAATCGTCATCGGGCAAGCTCGGTTGTCGAGAGGTTAAGACGTCTGCACTAGTAAGCAGGAGGTCATGGGTTCGAATCCTGCCCGAGTCGCCTGTGTAGTTTTTTCACAGACACTCGGAAAGCACTGAGCATACAGTGCTATACACACGTCGGTGTAGGGCAAAATTAAATCAATTGTTTATCTCTCGACGCAAGAATTTCACCAACCTATACAATGTATATGTTTACATATTATCTGTATTTTCAATTAAAAATGGAAATGTGCAATGTTATGAGCTTCTTTTTCCCAGTATTTTTTTATATCGTACACATGATTATGTTGTACCATAACGTACTTAATATCTATTTTTCAAAGACAATTCTGTTACAATTCCTTTATAACGTACCCTGATTCTTTCGTAGTTTTTCTTTGCTGCGGCGGCTGTCCGTCATCCTCGTGTAATAGATTCTGCGGTGGCTGTCCGTCATCCTCGTGTACTAGATTCTGCGGTGGCTGTCCGTCATTCTCGTGTACTAGATTCTGCGGCGGCTGTCCGTCATCCTCGTGTACTAGATTCTGCGGCGGCTGTCCGTCATCCTCGTGTACTAGATTCTGCGGCGGCTGTCCGTCATCCTCGTGTACTAGATTCTGCGGTGGCTGTCCGTCATCCTCGTGTACTAGATTCTGCGGCGGCTGTCCGTCATCCTCGTGTACTAGATTCTGCGGTGGCTGTCCATCATCCTCGTGTACTAGATTCTGCGGTGGCTGTCCGTCATCCTTGTGTACTAGATTCTCGTGTACATCTTCAACCGTTCTGAAAATAATGAAAATAAATTATTATTTGCAATCCATACATACCCAATACATGTATAGTTAAATGTGATCACAAGGGGTGTATTAATCTGGTAATAGATAATCTGGTTTGAGAAGTCTCAATTCATTTCACAAACACTCCTCTTCACATGTATATAGTGATTCTACTCATTGGCCTTTACATTGCGGTACAAACTGCTTTTTCCCCGATCCCTTAATATCGGCCTATTCCTATTGCCTGGTTATTTCCAGTGCCCTTAATCGCTTCTGAACATTGTAAATGTCCACCATTTTTGTTTCAATGTATGTATGCTATCTATCTATCTAGCGGCCGCAGCCGAGATGCAAATCACCACCCCACGCCAGTGTTCTCTGTCCGTCATAGCGACCGGCAGGTCCTCGGTTCGATGTTGTGTATCCCTGCCAATCATATCAATGTAGTTGAGTGGTCTTCGTCCTCTATTTGGGCATGGAAGTCTCCAACATATGACATCAGATATGATTTGGTCTTCAGCACGGTAGCAATGGCCAGCAAAGCGTACTCTATGTTGACTGACAATGGCAGAGATAGACAGGATATCACCGTAGATTTGTTCTTTGGTCTTGTGATCACGCCATGAGATGTTCTGCACCCTCATAAGAAGCCTAGTGTAGGCCTATGTACCATCAAGGCGGTCTTGAAGCTCTTTGTTCATGGTCCAGGTTTCGGCGCCATAGAGAAGAATACTATCTACACATGCTCTAAAGAAGGCTAGCTTTGTTGACTTGGCTATACTTGATTGCCAGATGTTGTGAAGCTTGTTACAGGTACTGCAAGCTTGTCCCTTGCATGTCAGGAAGTCCTTCTTACTGTCGGCAACAGAGGACCCAAGGTATCTGAAGTCGCTGACCTTGAGTTGTGTGCCGTCATTGGAGCATATTGGTTCGTGGTTATCATCCTCGTTGATGGTCATGTACTCGGTCTTCTTTGCATTGAGATACAGACCGACCGTGGCTGTAGCATTCTCAAGGGATGTTAACAAGTCTTGCGCATCACACAGTTGATCAGCTGTGAGGGCGAGATCGTCCGCGTAGTCACCTCGATGGCATATATACATGTTTTTGTAATTATTAATTTTGTTCGCCCTTGGTGTAACTGTTTTGGTCCTGTACAAGTACATTTAATTTTGAAACCTACCGTAACACTTGTAAAAGCTCCTCGTTTTCTTCAAAATGATCCGTTGGCGTCCCTTCACCATCTTCTCGGTCGTCTTCATCAGTATCGCTGCAAAAAAAAATCACGGATTATTTATTCTACTGCCCAAGACTGTATGTAAGATATTTATTTGTCTTGGTGTTTCTCATCAACCTCAATGTCTTCAACATCAGTTTTGCGAAAGATCAGTGACCCACAATTTTAATTTTATTTACAAATGCTTTTAACCAAAAGAAGATTTAACCAAAACAAAATGATGAAAAAATGGTCATACTGTGATTGTAGTGTCCATAGACACAGTACTGCCTATCTATGTTGATATAACATGGGCAATTTAATATAATACATACAAAATTTAAACAATAAAAATTTTAACAAAATTAATAAAACCTCAACAACAACAAAACATACATACCCTAACAAATCCACACCAGATATGTCTCTAAGTGTGCCAAGTGTGTGGGATTCGATGCGAGAATGGACAGGTTCCACTTGTGTTATATCACATGGGGCGGCAAACTTTTGGCTGACAATAACAAACAAGGCATCATTTTCACATGATGATATGAAGTATCGTAATTCGAGAAACACGCTTGAAAGTACAGATTTGTTGGGGCAAGACATAATTTGTAGAGATCAACAATTGCTGTATGATTATAGAGGGAACTCATGTGAAGCTTATTGAAATGGTTCTGTATTATTCTATACATGTATTTGCAATGCACGTTGTACTAGTGAAAACCAAGTACTGCTGCAAACAATCTTTTCTGCTGAAGATTTTCTTCACTAGATGACTCTGCTACAACCAAGATACCCATCCGAGGCAAAACAATTTCATCGTCCAACTCAAGATGTACGATGTAGGGTATTTTCAATCCATTTGCACATGTTAATGACAGCCAGAGACCTTCGGTTACAAGCAATTATACAAGGATTACACGGATATAACCCCTTCTGGTTTTAAGTAATATGTCCGAAAAAATTCCTCCGTCACACATGGACCCAGTGTTTATTAGGCTCTGCACATCTTCAACATCTTAATTTCTAGTGCAATGCATCCTCCTACAAAATGATCATGTTGATTTCTCTGGCGAAGACTATCTATGTATGATAAGCCCATTTAAGTTCTGCTCTATGTGAGGACTCTCTGCACTGGAAGGCTCTAGTTTGATGCTACGTTATTGGCTTGTGTTGCTTCAGCTGCTTTACGATTCTCTTGGCTTTGGCTTTGACATGCTGATGCTGGAGCTGATGAAGTCTATAATGCAGTTTGATGTTTGTTGCACTGGTTGCAATGGCCACAATATGTTCATTTGTTGCAGGTTTACTGTTAGGAAGAGCCTGGTTCTATCTCTTTATGTACCCTTCTGTTGTGAGTTGTATGGTTGTTTCTGAGATGCCAACTTTAGCAGTTCTTCGATTTGGCATGTTGAGTCTTGATTTGGTTTTGTTGCTTTTTCCACTGCAGTCTGAAATTGATGAACCTGCTCTGGAAGTCAGATACTCCGACTTTCTCTTCTTTGTCATCTTCTTCCTCAGCCCAATGAGTTTAATGAGCTTCTTTAAATGTTTACGGAAAAAATTATTATGAAGACCTTCAGAGAATTAATCACATAGTAATCTGTCCGAGGAAGTTAAGTGGGGAACTTGTTACTTGCCTTATTAAATATTTCCATCAAATGATGAGAAAAGTCTATTGACTTTCAGTCTGTTTTTGTTTACATTAAAAAAAAAACGATTGTTGCAACTGTACCCACTTCAACACATTCTCCAAATCGTAGTTAAGTGAGACACCCACTTCAACTGCAGGAAAGATTGAATCGCGGTGAAATTTCCCCTAACCCCTCTTACATTGGCAAAACTTAAATGTAGGGCTTTAGATTGTTTAGCCCTAGAAGGCGGGGTTTTATATGCAGGTTGAAAACGTGTTGCATTAGATTGTACTGACATAATTGATTGAAACTTAGAAGGGCAAAGGGCCCAAGTTTGCTGATCTCCAATACCTGTTCGATACCCCAAGAAGGACATCGAGAGACTTAACGAACCCATCTGCCAAAACAGCAGAGGCACTCTGATGGCCTCGTGAAAGCAACTGGAAATAGATGCACGGACCGCCATCCATGCATGTCCATGGCAGTACAGCTACCCCAGCATTATACACCCGCTGATAGATCAGCCTCTTGATGCATTACCACCAAGTTCGGGATCCTGTACTATCGGGCGGCCACGACCTGCAGCGTGTTTTTGACCTGTACCCTTCAGAGTGGTAAGTCAGAGGTTGTCGAAACAAGAGGCATAGAGAACAGGAAATAAAGGAGCAAACTAAGGCACTTAAATACGGAAAAACCAGCCCCTTGCACTGAAACAAGACAAGGTATTACACTGGTCTCTTCACAGCACAAATAAGACTGGGAGGGGTAAACAAGCAGTATCAAGACAGAAAGAACTGTCTCCACCCCAATTGGAGGTAGACTGTCAACCAAGACTGACGAGCTCTGCCTGCCCGGGTTTGAAATAAAAGTTGTCCTTCTAGGAGGATTGCCAGCCAAGGCTAATGGGCTCCACCTGCCCAGGTTTTGAATCAAAGTTGTCCCTCTCATAGGTAGACAGCCAGCCAATGCTTATGAGCTCTGCCTACCCAGAAAGGAAAATCAAACGGGTACAATGTAGAAAAAAGACAGAGCACGAAGCCAGAAAGCAAACCGAAGTATGGGATACGCCTTTCCTGTCACCAGGGGATCTGTGTATATGTACCCCTGGTGACATCAGTGATGTTTTGACCTTTCCAGGGATCAGGCGCCTCTAACCCTACAAGGGCGAATTTTTAATAACTGAGACTGACAAGGTGTTCCTAGAAAGGGAGATTGCGGAGGAAAAGGAGGAAGAGGTGGAGAATAGTTAAGAACAACGGTGTCAAGTGTTACAAGAGCTAGGGGAAATACAGTAGAGTGTGGAGTCGATCATCAGCACACATGGTGATGTTACAATGTACTAAACAAAAGGGATGAATGACTCAACAAAGACAAGCTTAGGCTAAGCAACACAAATAATTCAGGCTGATACGTTAAGCGTGAGATAAAAACAATAGATTCAATTCAGATTAATAACCAAAATGAATATGTAAAGAGAAAGCAATTTAATACAATGTAAATGATAAAGTAAACATATAGATAATGATATCCGAAATAAGAGTAAGAGTGCAGAGGTTGGAGAACCAGCTCATCATGTAAGAAGTTTAGTCGACCGGCGAGTGGATACATTGAAAAAGCGAGAAACACTGAATCAACCAAGCATATATTCTGGGCCAGTTGCTTTGTAAGCATCCATGGAATGAATTATTCTGATGGCCATCTTCTTGGGAGTGATAAGAGGCCCAGGGACCTCATTAACAAGATATCCATTTCTTTTAATACAGTCAAGGACTCGGTGATCTTTTTAATTCCTGAATCAAAGAGCCCATTTCGGATTTAGTTGCCATGACCAATGTTTATCAATATGGATGAGTCATGAATCAATATTGACCATGACAAGATTATTCGCACCGTACATGAGCTGTTGAGGGCACATATTGTTAGACCACTATTGTCGAAAGGGCAGCAATAGTGCGACAGGTGCATTTTGCGGAATATCCAGTGATCATGACTGGCAGATGTACATGCATGTTTAGTACCATAACATACGCACATAAAGTGTACGCACAATGCTCACATGACGCGAAAGTGGCTATCATCAAGACACTCGGTGCAAATTCACCACGAGGGCTACGCTGAGTGGATATGCTAAATGTTGATAAATCACAATAGTTGAAATAATCAGTCACTTTAATTTTATACACTGTCAAACCACATACAGTTCCGTGTGACGATTAATGACATCAAGAAAAATATCCTTTATAATGGAAAGGGTCCGCTATCCTAAGATGATGTTCACAAGCTCAACAAAAGATCTATTTGGTGGTGTCATGTTCGATGGTGCAGTTATGTCAGATGGTGCAGTTATGTCAGATGGTGATGTTAACTCGGGTGATGTTGCGTGTAAAATGATATTGTTGAGTCTAACGATGACGTCATGTACTCATAAATTTGTATTTTTTATTTAAAATAATCTAGTGCTGACTGTGCCAAACGTATACTAAGTGAACCAAGATGTAAAATTGTTGCTATAAGAAACTGGTTTGATTTTGGTTGAATCTGACCATACAGTTCAGTGTGACGATTAAAACCCTCCTACACAGGGAGGCCACTCCGATCCCCAAAATTCTGCTCTTTAGCAACCCTTCAGTACATACATGTACAAGCCTGCTGTCCTTTCCAAGTAATCTTACAAAATCAACTGTGTGCCACCCAAGGCCACTGTAAATGTTTGAACATATTAGTATGGCCTGCAATGTATCAATGGGAGACCACCTTACCCTGCAATCTTGTGGCTTGTGGCTTAAATACTCGGGCTGCCGTCGGCTGGCATCCCTCCAACTATACATTTCACTCATGTACTTGACGGCTAGGTTCTAGCCAGGGGTGATGCAATCGGCAGCTGCCCATACTACCAGGACAACACTTGCGCCCTCGAGCGCCCATTATTTCATTACAATATAAAAATGTTACTAGGAAACGGGTTTGATTTTGGTTGAATCTGCAGTATAAGTATCCTTATAGTTATAGGCTTCTATACTTTAATGAGCGCCAGACATCTATGATGAACCTCTACGTCTGTCAGACTATTTTTGCTAAAGGTGATATATAGTCAAGATGGAGAGACGAACAGTCATAAAAGAAAATACGGAAACGAAACTACACAAACTTCTTAGATTATTATTATCAACTGAATACATCAATTGGTACAAATACTACAATCAGTCCAGCTGGAACGTTGAAAAACTATATTTAAAAAAGTATTTCTCTTGCCACTGTGCGCGCTACAAATCTTTTATTATTATTATTATTATTCAATATTCAAAATATATCTTCAAAATGTGAAATCTTAGAGTATAAAATATTCCAAATATTTCCCTAACTATATAATTTCTAGCATATTAAATGAAAATAATACCACCACCACCACTACTGCTCATCGGGTTATAGAAAATTAGTAGAGCCACGTGTACAGTTCAAAATTTGGTGTCTTCTGCCGTTCAAATGGTGGCCCTGAATTGACAGTTGTTTAGGAGTCCGTCGAGTTGACTGGCAAAATGGTGTGGATGTCTTCGTCGCCCAAGCCCGTTATCCTCAATCTATCAATGTAGTGAACAAAACTTTGCTTATACCTCCACTAATTGGCCATCTACATCACATCACAAAATAAAAATAATCCAAAAATCTGATATAGGCCTATTTACATGAATGGGGAGGCTGCATAAATTTCATAACTTTGCAAGATAAATATCTTTTGCCAACCAAATTCACAATCGATCAATATTGTTAATATCATATTATTACACAGCTTGGTTCAAGGGTAAAGCACATTTTGTTCTGTTAAACTCATCTTGAAATCTCTTATGAAATACATACTTTATAATCCAATGTGTATTCTTGCACTTTGAAATTTAACAAATAATTTCTACTTAGGCCCTACAGCTTTTCTTCATAAGATCTTGCTTATTTAATTTCTTGTTCTCCACTCTGCCCGGTTTAAAGTTCACCATTAATAGTTGGTGTTGCACACAGCAAATAAATATTTTTTTGTTGCCACACAGGCAAAAACACTAAGTTTTCTTTAATTTAACTGACCCTAATTTGAGCCCTCTTTGATAGCAGACTTGCTAAGATAACTGCACCAGCAGCTGACAGAGTGGGGAAAAAACACATGTTGCTTCGTTGCGGTCCCATGGTGATCTCCCTGAACTAAGCCCAAAACCTACATACCCCTGTCTTGCTATTTGCATAAAACCCTGTCTCACTATCAAACCTTTTAAACCATAAGAATTTATTTGCATAAACCTCTGCCTTGCTATCACAAATTCCTCATACTCTTATAAAGAAAAACTATGGCCCTCTATTGTAATCTGCATTCCAAGATCTCTGACCTGGGTAAGGATTTGTGTTCACACTGTCTATTATGTGACTTAACTGAAAGAACAAAAAAAAACTATGTTGGCCTATACAACTAGCCCAAGCTGCTGATAAACCTAATGCAAATAATTTAAATGGAGTCTTGACTATTTACAGTATTTTACAATAACATAAATCAAGTAAATCATGACAACGTCCATGGTCCATGTGATTTGGTGAAACTTGACAAATTGCAGCAAGTCATCAGCCCAAGAAAGATGTGGTGGTATGGTGTCTGGGACTAAAGGTGACGAAAGTCAATTTTTTTTTTTTTTTATCGTCGATAATCATAGACTATGATATGTCACCAATACACTGTATTGTTGTCGCAGTGCACGGATGTCGTGGATTGCTGTATTAATCAAACTCTTGCTATGAAACAGGTCACACCATCCTGGTAAGGTCAGTCTACAGCAGGGCCACCACGTGCAGGTCCCAGGATACCAGCCCCAACTCATTCTGGTATGATCGTCAGATTCCATCGTCCTACACTGTGCGATTTGCACAATGCTATGTGTAGCTTTCCGGTCAACCCTCTGAAGAGGGAAACCCTACTCCCGTACTAGTGCGTCCCTTCAAGTACTCACCGTACTTTGTTAGGAAGGAACTACCTGCGTTTGTTGACCGACTCGGATAACACCAGTACCATGCTCCTATACCGGATAATAGACTATGATGTCACCAATACACTGTATTGTTGTCGCAGTGCACGGATGTCGTGGATTGCTGTATTAATCAAACTCTTGCTATGAAACAGGTCACACCATCCTGGTAAGGTCAGTCTACAGCAGGGCCACCACGTGCAGGTCCCAGGATACCAGCCCCAACTCATTCTGGTATGATCGTCAGATTCCATCGTCCTACACTGTGCGATTTGCACGATGCTATGTGTAGCTTTCCGGTCCACCCTCCGAAGAGGGAAACCCTACTCCCGTACTAGTGCGTCCCTTCAAGTACTCACCGTACTTTATTAGGAAGGAACTACCTGCGTTTGTTGACAGACTCTGATAACACCAGTGCTCCTATACCGGAGGTGCAGCCTGATAGCACCTTTAAGATCAACATAAGTTAACCTGGCGGGTGATGGGTGTGATGAGTTTGGATTACTTACAGTTAATGTTTTTTTTGTTTTTTTTAATGCATACCTACCCCGAACAAGGCTTAAAGCCATTCAAGGCTACAATAGAAGAAAAATACAAAAGTAAAAGACTCAAAGGAGCTGAAGGTGGGAATTAAGATTCCTCTTGAAACGGGATAGATCGTAGGATGAAACTTGCACCAGACAAGGAATTCCAAAGAGATGCAGCATGTGGGGAAAAAGCTACATCTTGGTATAGCTTAGGGTAAATGGGTGAGAACAGGTGGAAATGGATTTAAACACGTACACACTCTTAACGTTTATCATGAACATACCTGTAGAACAATCTAAGGGTGGCAACAGACCTACGGTGTGGAAGTGATTGTAATGATTGCAATATCTACTTCTCCCAATTAAGATTAGAGGAAATGTCAAGACAAAGGAGACACAGGTACATGTAGATACCTCAGGCAAAGTCAATGGATCCATATGACCATGATCATGTTTGATGATGGACGACTTGTCTGTTTCTCATCTTCTGCCGCATGCGTCATGTTCTTTGTTTCTCTGTTTCTCATGGTATAACGGTAGACACCTGCCTTGGTTTGTGGGTCTGGAGCTGGGCTTTAGGTCTTGTTGGGTACTGTGTGATGGACCTTGATCTGGGCATGGCTGAAGATGCCTTGAAGTTTTTGTGAGATGTAACCGATGAATGGAAGTGTGACCATAGACTTGTATTATTTGCGCTGATCGGGTAGAGGGCTTGGGCTAGAAGATGTTGACCTTCTTGTTGACCAACCATTGAGCTTGAGAGAAGTCTTGATATGATGAAGTAGTGCTTGGTCACAGGCTTGGTTGTAGGATCAGCAAACTATAATAACGTACTATTAAATGAAGTCTAGAGATGTGCATGATAAAATAATAATGTTGTGGAGATAGTGGTCTGCATGCAGGTTCTCTGTTTTCAGTACACTGTATTTGATGCGTTTGAGGAAGGTCTGAAGTGCTGTTGTGCCATGTGGCCACACTATAAGGTGTAATCTTGCTACATAGTGTAAATTGATGTGTTATATGCATTTCGGCATTTACTTTTACTGCAGTGTCTCGTGTTTGCTTATTTTCACTTAACCCTTTCCTTACCATAGGCGACTTTTGTCGACTGCACTCATACCCCCTCTTCCTTACCATAGGCGACTTTAGTCGACCAAGCTTTCACGCAAAAAGCACTCAAGCATGAGCCAAAGGCCATTTGTTATAAAGCTGTAGTTTTGTCCATGTTCACCCTCCGTACCCAAGCTTACAATGGTTGGAAAGAGCAAGATCGGATCTTTCCATTGATGGTGAAATAAAGTAAGGTTGCTATTATGCAATCCCTTCAAACTGGAGTGGAAAGATCCGAAATGCCAAACACCTACAGAGCGCCATGTGTTTGTGTACAAAAAAGTGTTCGAGTTTACAGATCACACTGAGGAAACAAAGACCGTGAACTTGGACATTTATTGACCGATCTTAATGTTTTTTGGATTTTATGAAAGGAATTCAATAAGTAAGATATTTTGTATTTATTTTGCTGTAAAACGATATCTTCAAGGTGATAATAGAGTTTGTAAAATTGGCCTTTGAACACAAGCTTTCTGTTGTGTAAGAATGTGTGCTTCACGCTTGAGTGGTCAAACAATGCAGTCACCAGTGGTTGTTTATGTCAAAGCAATTCTGTACTGAGAGGGTTAACATTATAAAACAGACTACCAGCCAAAGTACACATAGTTCGTATTGATGGTGTTCATCAAAACTTGCTAAGCAAGTGATTCCGGTAAGCAATTTATTTCTGCTTTATACATGTAGCAGATAGCTCTATGAACATGGCCCATATACATGTATGTAGTTCTCTTTATTTCATAGTCATGTGCTTACTGACTCTTGAACAATTTGTGTCTCGGTTAACATCTGTTTACAGACAACTTTACCGCTCTATGCAACCTCCAACTTTATAACTGACACTTGCAGAAAAGACGGGAGTCACGTCAGTTTGATTTAGTGCCCGCATGTGGGTGCTTTGTTAGTGTCTCGGCCGGGCCGCCATTACTGTTTGTCACAGTGTTTTATCATTGTATGATTGTGAAGTGTTCCCACGTTGATAAGTCTGATACTTGTCTGGAGTTTAGCTATCATAATGGTGTTGGCCATGTAATCACTTTTTCTTCTGTATGATACTTTTCAAGGGGCTGCAAATTGATTCAAAGTCATACATATCACCACAAATTGCTGTGCAATAACATTTTATATAAACCTTTATTACAGGCTGCAGGATATTGGAGCTAGTTGAAAATGGAGCGTATAGAAAAAGATCCAAGTCTGTTACCAAAAGCTGGCTGATCACTGTGAATGGTGCTAATTATATATGGTGAGAAAAAAATGAATATTTATCTACCCTATTAACCCTCCTACTACTACAAGGGTCAAAATCTGTCAAAATTTTGATATACTTGCCAAGGTATATCTAGTGCACTTAAAAGTAAATTCTTGTCAAACCTTACATGTACATTTACAGGTCAAAATGAGTCCACCGTTTTTGACTGGTAAAAGCATTGTCTGGTATTGTTTAGGGTGGTCAAAATGTCAGTAAAAACCAGTCAAAATGCCCCACATTTGGGTCAACAGTCAAAACAGGCAGTTGACTGGTTTTGACCTCTGTAGCAACTTCCCACTAAAGTGCAGCTATAGTAGGAAGGTTAACATGTATTTAAACAATTTCAGTTGACCAAAATAAAGAACTTGAATGCTTGAATTCTATTTTTATTGGACAGTTTTTACCACAGTTGTGGGCATGGCTACAGGCGATAAAACAATTTCATCAAAACCAGTCATTATCCTGGGGTCAACACTAAGCATTTATTTTTGTATTTCTATTCATAAATGCCCGTAGGGGTTTCTTTTTCAAAATTTCAATATTGTGTAAAGTTTGTTGCAAAAGATGCTTAATAGAACCGGGTAAAAATTCACATTTTGGGGACACACGAAACATGAGTCAGATGCAAAGCATTGGTTCAAATCCATGTTGCACACGGGCTTAATGTAACAGATGCTGTGCAACTAACATACACAGTGCAATTATGTCTTCATCAGACATTAACCTTTACCATGCTTGGGTAACTTTTCTTATCACCCTGCTGAATGTATAACAACATACAACAGTGGTCAATGATTGAAGCCTGCTTGATGCAACAAAATCCATCTTGTTGCACCTAGCAGTGAAGGGTTCAGTAAATTGGACTGTTTTTTTTCAAGCACAGTGCTGTCTGCAACAACATACAACAAGGGGATCTTGTTGCATTGAGCAGGGTAATGCTGAAGACACAACAGACTATTTGCTAAACACTGTCCAGTGCTGAATGCAACAAGATACAACAGATCGAGTCATCAGTACTGGCTGCTGAATGCAACAACTGTTGTATCCTGTTGCATTTAGCATGGTTAGGGTTAATGCACCCCTGTGTGATCAGATTGTCTAAACTGTCTGTGTGATTTGCTATGGGAAGGGTAACTGGAAGCTACCTACATTTGGCCTATGTAAGGTAATAATTGAATACCTCATTTAATCATCTGCAGGAACCTACTGGCATCTGGATAACCGATATATGTGGAGTAATCATGTACAGGAGAGCTCGTTGAAGAGGAAATCACTATGGTGGAGGTGGTGTGCTTATTCATTTCAAGATCTGATGAAACCAGACTGTACAAGACACGATGACTCAAGACAAGGTCGCGCAAGATCATACAGACAGGATCACATATTGATGTGATCACACAGACATTACAACGTGGACAGGATCAACCAAAACAAGGTCGCGCAAGATCATACAATGAATGATATGATCATAAAGAGATTATGGACAGGATCAATCAAGATAAGATCACGCAATGATACGATCATGCAGAGAAGATTACATCATCAGAACAACCAAGACAACATCATACAGACAGGATCACGTAATGATATGATCACACAGACAATATTACATGGACAGGATCAACCAAGACAAGGTCGCGCAAGATCATACAGACAGGATTGCGCAATGATATGATCATAAAGAGAAGATTACATGGACAGGATCAACCAAGATAAGATCGTGCAGAGAGAGGATCATGTAATAATGCGATCACACAGAGAAGATTACTTGGACAGGATCACACAAGACAAGATGAAGATTGTTGACATCACTAAGAACTTTATTCAGTGTGACTTGTGGATAGTGTCCCATAATCATGTAAAAATGTTAGGGTGAGTCACTGAGTTTAAAAAAATGTTGTAGTTGAGCCAGGCTCAAATTGAGCTGGGTGTGCCACCAGGTTACACTTGTGTATATGAGTAGATGTTTATCCTGCCGGACGGATTGCTGCTGGAAGGACGAGAAGATGACACCAGCTTGCAAGATGAGATCCGATGGACAACAGTCAAACAGTAGTGAGTGAATTGTTTTTTTCTCTTTCTTTTGAAGGGAATTGGTACAACGTTTGGAATCACCCCTAAAAAAACCAGTCGTACATAAAACTAATAAAATCTTAATTAATTTTCTCTTTTTCTTGTGAACATCACAGTGTAATAGTCTGAAGCTAGCACATGTTTATAATTCAATGTATATTCATTCAAAGAAAGTAAGCATACTGAATCATAGAAGCAGATATATACAAATGCCAACAGTACCAATGCTGTACCTTCCCATTATATATGAGGATGATGGTGGTGGTTTTATCATAGGAAGGTTGAGCTCAAATTGAGCTGGCAAGAACTTGATGCTGCAAGAGGAGTCATGGAGAAAGACCACAGGACTTCTCACTGGAAGGGACGTACCATGTGATGGAAGAGATGGCTTCATAATCATAGCTCCCAAGTGATGAGCCCAGGTGTGATGGATGGTAGTGAGTAGTGTGGTGGTGGTGGTGGTGGTGGTGGTGGTGGTGGTGGTGGTGGTGGTAGTAGTAGTAGTAGTAGTGGTGGTATGTTGTATGTTATTGTTATTGTTTACTAACCCAAAGGGGCTTGGGTGTACTACATGCGAGAGTACCTGCGGTGTACTGGGCATGTCACAGGGTACAGAGCCCTACCTACGTAACTGTTGATCTTAAAGGTGTATCAGGCTGCACCTCCGGTATAGGAGCATGGTTCTGGTGTTATCAGAGTCGGTCAACAAACGCAGGTAGTTCCTTCCTAACAAAGTACGGTGAGTACTTGAAGGGACGCACTAGTACGGGAGTAGGGTTTCCTTCTTCGGAGGGTGGACCGGAAAGCTACACATAGCATCGTGCAAATCGCACAGTGTAGGACGATGGAATCTGACGATCATACCAGAATGTGTTGGGGCTGGTATCCTGGGACCTGCACGTGGTGGCCCTGCTGTAGACTGACCTTACCAGGATGGTGTGAGCTGTTTCATAGTAAGAGTGGTGGTGGTGGTAGTGGTAGTGGTAGTGGTAGTGGTAGTGGTGGTAGGTGGTAGGTGGTATGTTGTATGTTGTATGTTATTGTATGTTGTATGTTATTGTATGTTGTATGTTATTGTATGTTGTTGTTGTTTACTAACCCAAAGGGGCTTGGGTGTACTACATGTGAGAGTACCCGCGGTGTACTGGGCATGTCACAGGGTACAGAGCCCTACCTACGTAACTGTTGATCTTAAAGGTGTGTCAGGCTGCACCTCCGGTATAGGAGCATGGTACTGGTGTTATCAGAGTCGGTCAACAAACGCAGGTAGTTCCTTCCTAACAAAGTACGGTGAGTACTTGAAGGGACGCACTAGTACGGGAGTAGGGTTTCCCTCTTCGGAGGGTGGACCGGAAAGCTACACATAGCATCGTGCAAATCGCACAGTGTAGGACGATGGAATCTGACGATCATACCAGAATGTGTTGGGGCTGGTATCCTGGGACCTGCACGTGGTGGCCCTGCTGTAGACTGACCTTACCAGGATGGTGTGACCTGTTTCATAGTAAGAGTTGGATACATTCTTAACATAGCATATTACCAAAATGAAATAAGGCTGAAAAACCAAGACTACAGTCTGGGGGCCTAAAACATTTAAATAAAAAGAACCCAATCCCAATTAAGTATTATTTGTTCTGATTAATTAATGAAAAACTCTAAAACAAGATGCGTGTGAAGAATAACTTTATGAGAACAGGTCACATACAAATTATACATGTAAAGAAATAGATATGAATGTTAAAGGTGAATAATATTGGATCGTCATGGATATAAGTAATAGTTCTAAAGAGAAGGAAAGTATATGTGTAATAACGGTTTTTAATTGCCAATGCCAAGTCTCATTTGAAAGTAGAATTGTTTTCAGCCTAGACAAATTAAGGTGGTTTTCAGGAATCGTTTACTGTGTGACCTCTTGAAATTAAATTGAAGTTCAGGTATACACTGCTAGTTATTATTACTTGGTTGAAATTAAAATCTTTAAACGGTTTACTTGATATAACCTTGATAAAGTGAGATTATGAATTGTTTTAATTTAATTAATAGAGAACGGGAGAACAAATTTAAAGACAAAAATGTTGGCAACATTTTGCAACACTGTAAATAACACTCGACTTGTTAAATAAAGGTTTCCAATTTCCTCAAAAATGTGCCAATTTGCCACAACATTTCTTACTTCTTATGGTTTGCACACAGTGACATTTGTGTACTGAAACTATTTAGGACTAATATATAATACCTAATAAGTGTAAATTATCAATCAATTTGAATTATTTTTTAGCAGGATTCTATCTGTACTTAATACATGTATTTATAATTGTTATATAGAATGTGGATATTTTTATGTTTTAAAAGTAAGGCATATGATTGGTAATTATAAAATAACGGATTTCGAATTTAAATGTCGAACATCATTTAGTGTAAAGGTTATGATGGTATTCGTCTTCACTTGAAATACTTATTTACTGTAGTTTTCAAGAAATATTTCTGGTTTGAAATTCTGCATGAGGCCAAAAAAAATGTCTCTGGTATTTTGGTCTCTGCAAGCGTTGCCTCATTGCTTTGAAATGATGTCCAGTTGTAGCCAAAAATTGCTGGATCGAGTGGAATTCTGACTTGCTTCGTTTCAAACAACTTTTTCACATAGGGTATATATACGTTTGCCCATTTTGTGCAGCCCCACTTAGCCACCATACTTTCTTCATGGAAAATTGGGTCTGGTTCCAATAACCGCCTAGACCATGTATCATGTTTTTCCCTGGTTGGCACCGCACCAATTTTGAAGTCGACCTATGACTAGAAACCGGAGACTTGTTTTGTTTTTTGGCATGAGAATGGATACACAAAATCTAAACATTTTCTCTATTTTTCTCCTTAAAAAAAACAGTGTAATAATTGGTTGGTTGTTGTGTGTATATCTTGGTACAAAGAAAGTACGCAGTTTTGGCAACATTACCGAACACTTTTAATGCCTTTTTTGTCATTTATTAAATGTTTTTCTTGGGAAAAATCCGATCAGATATAGTGGATGATAGAGATAATTGTATGTATTTTAATTCAAATCTGTTTTATTTCATGAAATGTATTTAAATTGTGGATAAAGGAGCTTCTTGATGAGTAAGAAACAATACTCGACGTATATTTTTTGTTGAACTTCCAGTGTTCTTACTGGTAATGCATACAGTGTATATTTGACTATTTACATATCATTTTGATGGGGTGTTTTAACACAAGATTTGTATTATTATGACTATAATATAAGGTTATATACAATTGTTTTTGCCTGAAAAATGTATTCATGATATATATTTCTATTCTCTGAATTGTTCATCAGATTGTGTAACACTAGTACTTTAATTTAGGCAAGAATCAAAACGCTTATCTCATGACCCTATTTCCCTACATTAACATCTTCTATAGCTGACCAATGGTCTGTCCTCTACCCCTTCTGTACACTGGCTTACATCCTCCTCACCTGACCAATGGATCTTCTATATCCATGGTCAACCCACGGACCCATTGATCTTCTATATCAGTGGTCTGTCCTCTACCCCTTCTGTACACTGGCTTACATCCTCCTCACCTGACCAATGGATCTTCTATACCCATGGTCAGCCCACGGACCCATTGATCTTCTACATCAGTGGTCTGTCCTCAACCCCTTCTCTACATTGTCTTACATCCTCACCTGACCAATAGCTCTTCTATATCCATGGTCAACCCACGGACCCATTGATCTTCTACATCAGTGGTCTGTCCTCTACCCCTTCTCTACATTGGCTTAAATCCTCCCCACCTGACCAATGCATCTTCTATATCTATGGTCAACCCACGGACCCATTGATCTTCTATATCAGTGATCTGTCCTCTACCCCTTCTCTACATTGGCTTAAATCCTCCTCACCTGACCAATGGATCTACTATATCCATGGTCAACCCACGGACCCATTGATCTTCTATATCAGTGGTCTGTCCTCTACCCCTTCTCTACATTGGCTTAAATCCTCCTCACCTGACCAATGGATCTACTATATCCATGGTCAACCCACGGACCCATTGATCTTCTATATCAGTGGTCTGTCCTCTACCCCTTCTCTACATTGGCTTAAATCCTCCTCCCCTGACCAATTGATCTTTTATATCCATGGTCAACTCACGGACCCATTGATCTTCTATATCAGTGGTCTGTCCTTGACCCCTTCTTGACATTGGCTTACATCCTCCCCACCTGACCAATGGATCTTTTATATTCACGGTCACACTCATCAGGGACCCATTGGTGTTCTATATCAGTGGTCACTCCCCTGTCCCCACCCCTATTGTTGACAGTGTTTTACATTCTAGAAAGCTGACCAATGGATCTTCTATATCCATGGTCATCCCACGGACCCATTGATCTTCTATATCAGTGGTTTGTCTTAACCCTTCTCTTCATTGCTTACATCCTCCCCACCTCACCAATGGATCTTATGTATCATTGATCTTCTATATCAGTGGTTTGTCCTCTACATCCTCTCCACCTGACCAATGAATCTTCTATATTCATGGTCAACTCACGGACCCATTGATCTTCTACAATTATATCAGTGGTCTGTCATCCCCCCTTCTGTACATTGGCATACTCTTACGTTGATTTTAATCTTCCCCCATCCTTCCCAAGGTCAAACCATAGCCATTAATTTAAGTATCAACAACCCCTACCCCATTCCATCCCCTAAATATGCTGGCACCCTTAAAAAATTCAGAGTTAAAATTTTACTCTAAATATTAAGTTGTGAATGCTTCTGGACACTTGGCTGATGAACTTTAACGATTTGGGGTATTTATTGTTATCTTGATGTAAACTAGGATATTTGTAACGATACCGGTAGTTTTGTAAATGAAAAAATGCTGCAGAGTAGAAGTTGTATTCCACTGCAAGTGTTGATGCTGCTTTAGGAATTAAGATTGTTATCTGTTAATGTTCAAAAGCAAACATTACATATGTTGAATATAATACGTGGGCCTCCTTACCATAGATCTTTATCTGAGGTTGGCCATCGTTTTTATTAACAAGTCTATTGAAATCAAAGTGAGGCTTGTGTCAATAATAGACGGGTACTCTTAAAAAGTGTAATTTTCTGTGGAGATTTGTACTAGGTGGTCAGGGAACAAGGCAAAATAGATACACTTTTTGTGGTTTAATACATGTGTATATGAAGTCTTGTTAAACAGAAGTCATGTAAACACATTGCATCAAATGTTGATCAATTTAAAATGGAATGTTATTCAAAAAGGTAATTTTTTGTTTGTTTATTAGTTGAAAAGACGATATCTTAGGGTATTGATGTACTTTGTAATTTTGTTACCAAATTATGTGCCTGTAATGTTTTTGCATGTAAATACAAGTGAAAATAAAGAGCTAAAATATAGCATTGTTGACAACAATCCAGTGTTACCCGACTGTTCCCAAGTCTATTGATATGTAAATTTTGCTCATGAATATTCATGAGCATCCTAGGCTTTTTTTTTATATAAAATTTCTCATCCTAAGGTTTAAATATAAGTTCCGAGGTTTTTTTTTCAGCGGATGATTAGCTCAGTTGGGAAGGCCTGGGATTATGGATCGAGAGGTCCTGGGTTCAAATCCTGGGGAGCTACAGGATTTTTCTTTTTTTATGGTCATTTTTTTTTAAATAAAGAAAAATAGTGAGATTGGGTAGGGCTTGAACCCAGTACCTTTGGCTCAAGTAGCATGTCCTCTATCCGCTAGACCACATGTTCTTGCTTAAAAACTTAACGGTTTTTGACCTGATGAATATTAGAATGGACGAATTTCGCCTTGAGAGGCAACTGGCCTGAGAGGCAGATCTGCTGGGCTATGGGTCAGGATTTTGGCCAAGTTTGAGGGGTTCAAGCCAGGAATCTTGGCTTGCCTCAGACCTGCCCAACTTCAGATCAGCCCAACTTTCAGACCAACTTGGTGCAAAGCAGGGACCCTCAGCCAGCTTATATTTTTAACTATGTAGGAGGCTTCAGCAGTTTGATGGTTAAACCATAGGTCTTTGTCACCAGTAAAGTTGTGGCAAATTAAATGCAGGAATGGGATCACAGGAGCTAATGTAATTCTGTCAGTGCTGTGTGGGGTAGTGTGGCCTGTTGGGGAAAATAAGTTGAATTTTGCTGTAGGAACAATACAAAAGTAGTCATTTACCAAATTGTGATGTACATTTCAGAATCCAATGTATTAACAAAGGTATTTATTTTCAACACTAAAACCAAGACAAATATAAATGATGTGACCAATGATGTCACATGTTAACAATATGACAAGAAACCATTAAATCTGATATTTTGGGGAAAAAAGCAGAAAAATTCTAAATTTGACATATTTTTAATAAGGCACAAACATTACATCTGAAATCTTATTCATCTGTACAAAATATACAAATTCTGCATACAAATACACCTTTGCCCGGCGGGAAATCACCCTGGTACTCCAAAGGTTACACAAAGTGTAAACAAATCACATGGTTATATATATACAAGTTTTGTAAATTATATACACTCACGGAATTTAAAAACGCATCAACTTATATTTCTCAATAAATATGTATAACTTATATGCAGTGATAAATTGAAGCCATAATTGTACATAGCACTTTTATTGTGTCAGTATGATGTGAAAATTTGCGCTCATGCTTGACTGAGAAAGTATTGATTAAAATATCATAAATTGTTAACCTATGTTCTTATTTCTCACTGCAATAATCTGCTGTTGAAAAAAATGTGAAATATTGGGATGATGCGTTTTTAAATTCCGTGAGTATATATCAATATATATACATGTATTTAAATAACAATTTAGAAATCACACAACATTTTATTAAAGGGACAGTGTCATCACAATCAACAGGGCATGGAATCATAATGCTAGATTTAATAATACACATCATAAGGTCATAATTTTACAGTTGCTGCTGCATAAATGAGCCAGTAATTTTCAGTCAGTGTTCATCTTAAAATAGGAAACCAATTCCATGCCCTGTCTAAAGACTGCTCTGATTGTGACAATATTATCCCTTTAAAGATATTTTGCTCATGCGTTTTTCTATTTTAAGGACATTTTTTATTGAGATAAATTTATTTGAATGAAAACAAAACAGATGTATACCAAATTAATTATCAGTTAGTTGGTAAATTAATAAAAATTAATTTATAAATATAAAAATTAAAATGCCTGAAATTGCCAAAACAAAAAATGTAGGGGAAACATCTAATTAATCTAGCGTTCAAATTGGACAATCTCATTTTTGGGCAGTGGGTGGGATTTGGTGGAATTACCCATTATAAAAAAGAGATATGGTTTTAAAATGGCTTGTTTTATTAAATCCTGATTTTTCCATTAAATTTTTTTTTTTTTAATTTAAAGAATTTTTTTTAGCATCACTCTTTTCTTGGTTGAAAGAAATTAGTTTCAAAATAATTGACCAAATCATCGATATAGGGTAATTTAGAGGAAAAGATTAAGACACAACAGGAATATTGATAAATTTATCGCTGGTCAAATAATTAAATCTATGGACTTCTGTCATTTATTTTATTTAAAGGTAATTTCTTTCTTTTTCTTTCTACAAGAATCAACTCATATACAGATGTAATACGAATTGCTAGTGAATTTTTTTTTTTTAAATAACATTTCTTTTAAAAATTATTATTATAGCAAAACACTTTGAAAATTCAACATGCTCTGTGTTTTTATTTATTTATTTATTTTTAAAATTTATATAATTTGTTTAGGGTTAGGGTTAGGGCTAGGGTTAGGGTTAGGGTTAGAGTTAGAGTTAGGGTTAGGGTGAGTGCTAGGGTTAGGGCTAGGGTTAGGGTTAGGGTTAGAGTTAGGGTTAAGGTTTTTTTCAAATTTGGGCATCACTCTTGGTAGACGGGAATTACATGTTTTTTTCAAAATAATTGACTGAGACATCGATAAAGATGCAAAACAAATTTGCTAGTGAAAGAACTTTGGGTTTTTCTTTCAATAAAATTTCTTTATTAACATTATTATTATAGCCAAAAAAATTGAAATTTCAATTTGTAAAATCTGTGTTTTTAGTTTTTATTTATTTTTCAACATTTTTCTACATTTTGCCATCTAAAAATATTCTTCAAACTTGGGCATCACTTTTTTCTTGGTAGAAAAGAATTAATTTCAAAATAATTGACTGAGGGAATCTAAGGACTTACATTTTGCCATCTAAAAATATTCTTCAAACTTGGGCATCACTTTTTTCTTGGTAGAAAAGAATTAATTTCAAAATAATTGACTGAGGGAATCTAAGGACTTCTGTTAATTATTTTTGGAAATATTTTATTTGAAAATAATTTCTTTCTTTTTCTTTCTTTTTGTAAAACAAATTTGCTAGTGAAATTTTATTCCTTTAAATAAATTTTATTTAATAACATTATTATAGCAAGAAATATGCCAAATTAAATTTGTAAACAGGCTATTTGTTTTTATTTTTAAATTACTTTTCAAATTTTTTATTCATTTTTATACATTTTGCCATCTGAAAAAAAAAACATTTCTATACATATAAACAAAATGCTAGTGAAAATGTTTTTGATAACATTTCCATTCAATTTGTAAACATGTTATGTGTTTTATTTTTTATTTTCAAAACTTTTTTCAACATTTTGCCTTTATAAAAAATTTGGCATCCCCTCTTTTCTTGGTAGAAAGGAATTACATGGATTTTCAAAATAATTGACTGAGACAAAGATAAAGATTTATGTAATGGAAGCAGCATAAATATATTTCTACATTTTGCCATCTAAAAAAAAATTCTTCACACTTAGGCATTACTTTTTTCTAGGTAGAAAGGAATTAGTTTCAAAATAATTGACCGAGACATGATAAAGAGTTATTTAGTGGAAACAGCATGAATAGTGATACATTTATTGCAGTCAAACAAGGAAATCTAAAGACTTCTGTTAATTATTTTGTGAAATATTTTATTTGAAAATAATTTTTTTCTTTTTTCTAGTATACAGATGTAAAACAAATTTGCTAATGAAAGCACTTTGGATTTAAAAAAAAAAAAAATTCTTTATAACATTATTATTATAGCAAAACAAATGGACAAAATTTGTAAACAGGCTATTTATTTATTTATTTTGTATTTATTTATTTTTCAACATGGGCCTTTTTGAAACAGTTATACAGGGGACAGTACAACTTTAACATGAGCCTCTACTAAAAGTTTCACAGATTTGTTTTATGATAAATTTCTTGAAAACTATAGACGGTTGAAATAAACATGAGTTCTGATACCAAATACCAATGATATACCTTCCTTTAATATTACATATTAAGTTTCAATTTACAAAGTTGTCCCCATTTTCAGATGCGTACAGACCACAGCACCCCTGTCCTCTCTCTATGTCTTTTCAAATATTCTCAAGATATTCTGCACAAAATACACAAATACCATACTGAACTGCCCCAATAAATATTTCCCTCAGTTTCATAAATGGATGGTATTTTTTTTTATAGAAATCCATCCTAGGGAAAACAAAGTATATGCCCCTACCCCTCCTGGTCACCTGTCCACTGTTTGTTTTATTGTTTTTTATCTTATGAAAGGTTGCTAAAACACAAAGCTCTTAAATACCACTCAAAGTGCAGGCTAGAACTAAAGGAGAATAAAAAAATTAAAATTAAAATACTCTCAAAAGTTGAAATTTGCTGTCACCTGACACTTTTCCATCAATACTTGGAGCTTTCCCACCTGACTGAAAGATTACTGTGTGTTTAAATCAGCTTATGAGTTTTGTCTCTCCGGTTTTGAATAGTGCATTCACCTTATATGCCATATACAGATACACTGACCCTCCTTGCCCAAAACAGTTTTTTTTTTCATTGAATTTGTGTTGTATTTTTACAATGATTGGTTGAATAATATTGGTCCAATAGTACTACAAGAAAAGAATATTATTGGTCCAATAGTACTACAAGAAAATAATATTGGTCCAATAGTACTACAAAAATAATATTGGCCTAATAATATTACAAGAAAGAATATTGGTCCAATAGTACTACAAGAAAAGAATATTGGTCCAATAGTACTACAAGAAAATAATAGTGGTCCAATAGTACTACAAGAAAATAATATTGGTCCAATAGTACTACAAGAAAATAATATTGGTCCAGTAGTACTACAAGAAAATAATATTGGTCCAGTAGTACTTCAAGAAAATAATATTGGTCCAATAGTACTACAAGAAAATAATATTGGTCCAGTAGTACTACAAGAAAATAATATTGGTCCAGTAGTACTTCAAGAAAATAATATTGGTCCAATAGTACTACAAGAAAATAATATTGGTCCAATAGTACTACAAAAAATAATATTGGCCCAATAATAGTACAAGAAAATAATAGTGGTCCAATAGTACAAGAAAATAATATTGGTCCTATACTACTACAATAAAATGATATTGGTCCAATAATTCTACAATAAAAAGTTTTGCAGTTCCTATTTTTTTTTTTTAATAACATTTCTTTTAAAAATTATTATTATAGCAAAACACTTTGAAAATTCAACATGCTCTGTGTTTTTATTTATTTATTTATTTTTAAAATTTATATAATTTGTTTAGGGTTAGGGTTAGGGCTAGGGTTAGGGTTAGGGTTAGGGTTAGAGTTAGGGTTAGGGTTAGGGTGAGGGCTAGGGTTAGGGCTAGGGTTAGGGTTAGGGTTACAGTTAGGGTTAAGTTTTTTTTCAAATTTGGGCATCACTCTTGGTAGACGGGAATTACATGTTTTTTTCAAAATAATTGACTGAGACATCGATAAAGATGCAAAACAAATTTGCTAGTGAAAGAACTTTGGGTTTTTCTTTCAATAAAATTTCTTTATTATTATTATAGCCAAAAAAATTGAAATTTCAATTTGTAAAATCTGTGTTTTTAGTTTTTATTTATTTTTCAACATTTTTCTACATTTTGCCATCTAAAAATATTCTTCAAACTTGGGCATCACTTTTTTCTTGGTAGAAAAGAATTAGTTTCAAAATAATTGACTGAGGCATGAACATTGATACATTTTTTGCAGTCAAATAAGGGAATCTAAGGACTTCTGTTAATTATGTTTGGAAATATTTTATTTGAAAATAATTTCTTTTTCTTTCTTTTTGTAAAACAAATTTGCTAGTGAAATTTTATTCCTTTAAATAAATTTTATTTAATAACATTATTATAGCAAGAAATATGCAAAATTAAATTTGTAAACAGGCTATTTGTTTTTATTTTTAAATTACTTTTCAAATTTTTTATTCATTTTTATACATTTTGCCATCTGAAAATAAAAACATTTCTATACATATGTAAACAAAAAATGCTAGTGAAAATGTTTTTTGATAACATTTCCATTCAATTTGTAAACATGCTATGTGTTTTTATTTTTTATTTTTCAAAACTTTTTTCAACATTTTGCCTTTCTAAAAAATTTGGCATCCCCTCTTTTCTTGGTAGAAAGGAATTACATGGATTTTCAAAATAATTGACTGAGACAAAGATAAAGATTTATGTAATGGAAGCAGCATAAATATATTTCTACATTTTGCCATCTAAAAAAAAATTCTTCACACTTAGGCATTACTTTTTTCTAGGTAGAAAGGAATTAGTTTCAAAATAATTGACCGAGACAAGATAAACAGTTATTTAGTGGAAACAGCATGAATAGTGATACATTTATTGCAGTCAAACAAGGAAATCTAAGGACTTCTGTTAATTATTTTGTGAAATATTTTATTTGAAAATAATGTTTTTCTTTTTTCTAGTATACAGATGTAAAACAAATTTGCTAATGAAAGCACTTTGGATTTAAAAAAAAAAAAAATTCTTTATAACATTATTATTATAGCAAAACAAATGGACAAAATTTGTAAACAGGCTATTTATTTATTTATTTTTTATTTATTTATTTTTCAACATGGGCCTTTTTGAAACAGTTATACAGGGGACAGTACAACTTTAACATGAGCCTCTACTAAAAGTTTCACAGATTTGTTTTATGATAAATTTCTTGAAAACTATAGACGGTTGAAATAAACATGAGTTCTGATACCAAATACCAATGATATACCTTCCCTTTAATATTACATATTAAGTTTCAATTTGGCAAAGTTGTCCCCATTTTCAGATGCGTACAGACCACACCCTGCTACACCCTGTCCCCCTCTCTATGTCTTTTCAAATATTCTCAAGATATTCTGCACAAAATACACAAATACCATACACTGAACTGCCCCAATAAATATTTTCCCTCAGTTTCATAAATGGATGGTATTTTTTTTATAGAAATCCATCCTAGGGAAAACAAAGTATATGCCCCTACCCCTCCTGGTCACCTGTCCACTGTTTGTTTTATTGTTTTTTATCTTATGAAAGGTTGCTAAAACACAAAGCTCTTAAATACCACTCAAAGTGCAGGCTAGAACTAAAGGAGAATAAAAAAATAAAAATAAAAATACTCTCAAAAGTTGAAATTTGCTGTCACCTGACACTTTTCCATCAATACTTGGAGCTTTCCCACCTGACTGAAAGATTACTGTGTGTTTAAATCAGCTTATGAGTTTTGTCTCTCCGGTTTTGAATAGTGCATTCACCTTATATGCCATATACAGATACACTGACCCTCCTTGCCCAAAACAGTTTTTTTTTCATTGAATTTGTGTTGTATTTTTACAATGATTGGTTGAATAATATTGGTCCAATAGTACTACAAGAAAAGAATATTGGTCCAATAGTACTACAAGAAAATAATATTGGTCCAATAGTACTACAAAAAATAATATTGGCCTAATAATATTACAAGAAAAGAATATTGGTCCAATAGTACTACAAGAAAAGAATATTGGTCCAATAGTACTACAAGAAAATAATAGTGGTCCAATAGTACTACAAGAAAATAATATTGGTCCAATAGTACTACAA
The DNA here is from genome assembly GCA_029582265.1 of Zoroaster sp. YZ-2022. Lineage (NCBI taxonomy): Eukaryota > Metazoa > Echinodermata > Asteroidea > Forcipulatida > Zoroasteridae > Zoroaster > Zoroaster sp. YZ-2022. The sequence continues at coordinate 6,751,129 of CM055818.1, forward strand.
GAAAATAATATTGGTCCAGTAGTACTACAAGAAAATAATATTGGTCCAGTAGTACTTCAAGAAAATAATATTGGTCCAATAGTACTACAAGAAAATAATATTGGTCCAGTAGTACTACAAGAAAATAATATTGGTCCAGTAGTACTTCAAGAAAATAATATTGGTCCAATAGTACTACAAGAAAATAATATTGGTCCAATAGTACTACAAAAAATAATATTGGCCCAATAATAGTACAAGAAAATAATAGTGGTCCAATAGTACAAGAAAATAATATTGGTCCTATACTACTACAATAAAATGATATTGGTCCAATAATTCTACAATAAAAAGTTTTGCAGTTCCTATTTTTTTTTTTTAATAACATTTCTTTTAAAAATTATTATTATAGCAAAACACTTTGAAAATTCAACATGCTCTGTGTTTTTATTTATTTATTTATTTTTAAAATTTATATAATTTGTTTAGGGTTAGGGTTAGGGCTAGGGTTAGGGTTAGGGTTAGGGTTAGAGTTAGGGTTAGGGTTAGGGTTAGGGTGAGGGCTAGGGTTAGGGCTAGGGTTAGGGTTAGGGTTACAGTTAGGGTTAAGTTTTTTTTCAAATTTGGGCATCACTCTTGGTAGACGGGAATTACATGTTTTTTTCAAAATAATTGACTGAGACATCGATAAAGATGCAAAACAAATTTGCTAGTGAAAGAACTTTGGGTTTTTCTTTCAATAAAATTTCTTTATTATTATTATAGCCAAAAAAATTGAAATTTCAATTTGTAAAATCTGTGTTTTTAGTTTTTATTTATTTTTCAACATTTTTCTACATTTTGCCATCTAAAAATATTCTTCAAACTTGGGCATCACTTTTTTCTTGGTAGAAAAGAATTAGTTTCAAAATAATTGACTGAGGCATGAACATTGATACATTTTTTGCAGTCAAATAAGGGAATCTAAGGACTTCTGTTAATTATTTTTGGAAATATTTTATTTGAAAATAATTTCTTTCTTTTTCTTTCTTTTTGTAAAACAAATTTGCTAGTGAAATTTTATTCCTTTAAATAAATTTTATTTAATAACATTATTATAGCAAGAAATATGCAAAATTAAATTTGTAAACAGGCTATTTGTTTTTATTTTTAAATTACTTTTCAAATTTTTTATTCATTTTTATACATTTTGCCATCTGAAAAAAAACATTTCTATACATATGTAAACAAAAAATGCTAGTGAAAATGTTTTTTGATAACATTTCCATTCAATTTGTAAACATGCTATGTGTTTTTATTTTTTATTTTTCAAAACTTTTTTCAACATTTTGCCTTTATAAAAAATTTGGCATCCCCTCTTTTCTTGGTAGAAAGGAATTACATGGATTTTCAAAATAATTGACTGAGACAAAGATAAAGATTTATGTAATGGAAGCAGCATAAATATATTTCTACATTTTGCCATCTAAAAAAAAATTCTTCACACTTAGGCATTACTTTTTTCTAGGTAGAAAGGAATTAGTTTCAAAATAATTGACCGAGACATGATAAAGAGTTATTTAGTGGAAACAGCATGAATAGTGATACATTTATTGCAGTCAAACAAGGAAATCTAAAGACTTCTGTTAATTATTTTGTGAAATATTTTATTTGAAAATAATGTTTTTCTTTTTTCTAGTATACAGATGTAAAACAAATTTGCTAATGAAAGCACTTTGGATTTAAAAAAAAAAAAAATTCTTTATAACATTATTATTATAGCAAAACAAATGGACAAAATTTGTAAACAGGCTATTTATTTATTTATTTTGTATTTATTTATTTTTCAACATGGGCCTTTTTGAAACAGTTATACAGGGGACAGTACAACTTTAACATGAGCCTCTACTAAAAGTTTCACAGATTTGTTTTATGATAAATTTCTTGAAAACTATAGACGGTTGAAATAAACATGAGTTCTGATACCAAATACCAATGATATACCTTCCCTTTAATATTACATATTAAGTTTCAATTTGGCAAAGTTGTCCCCATTTTCAGATGCGTACAGACCACACCCTGCTACACCCTGTCCCCCTCTCTATGTCTTTTCAAATATTCTCAAGATATTCTGCACAAAATACACAAATACCATACACTGAACTGCCCCAATAAATATTTTCCCTCAGTTTCATAAATGGATGGTATTTTTTTTATAGAAATCCATCCTAGGGAAAACAAAGTATATGCCCCTACCCCTCCTGGTCACCTGTCCACTGTTTGTTTTATTGTTTTTTATCTTATGAAAGGTTGCTAAAACACAAAGCTCTTAAATACCACTCAAAGTGCAGGCTAGAACTAAAGGAGAATAAAAAAATAAAAATAAAAATACTCTCAAAAGTTGAAATTTGCTGTCACCTGACACTTTTCCATCAATACTTGGAGCTTTCCCACCTGACTGAAAGATTACTGTGTGTTTAAATCAGCTTATGAGTTTTGTCTCTCCGGTTTTGAATAGTGCATTCACCTTATATGCCATATACAGATACACTGACCCTCCTTGCCCAAAACAGTTTTTTTTTCATTGAATTTGTGTTGTATTTTTTACAATGATTGGTTGAATAATATTGGTCCAATAGTACTACAAGAAAAGAATATTGGTCCAATAGTACTACAAGAAAATAATATTGGTCCAATAGTACTACAAAAAATAATATTGGCCTAATAATATTACAAGAAAAGAATATTGGTCCAATAGTACTACAAGAAAATAATAGTGGTCCAATAGTACTACAAGAAAATAATATTGGTCCAATAGTACTACAAGAAAATAATATTGGTCCAGTAGTACTTCAAGAAAATAATATTGGTCCAATAGTACAAGAAAATAATATTGGTCCAGTAGTACTACAAGAAAATAATATTGGTCCAGTAGTACTTCAAGAAAATAATATTGGTCCAATAGTACTACAAGAAAATAATATTGGTCCAATAGTACTACAAAAAATAATATTGGCCCAATAATAGTACAAGAAAATAATAGTGGTCCAATAGTACGACAAGAAAATAATATTGGTCCTATACTACTACAATAAAATGATATTGGTCCAATAATTCTACAATAAAAAGTTTTGCAGTTCCTGTTTTTTTTTTTTAAATAACATTTCTTTTAAAAATTATTATTATAGCAAAACACTTTGAAAATTCAACATGCTCTGTGTTTTTATTTATTTATTTATTTTTAAAATTTATATAATTTGTTTAGGGTTAGGGTTAGGGTTAGGGCTAGGGTTAGGGTTAGGGTTAGGGTTAGAGTTAGGGTGAGGGTGAGGGTGAGGGTTAGGGCTAGGGTTAGGGTTAGGGTTAGAGTTAGGGTTAAGGTTTTTTTCAAATTTGGGCATCACTCTTGGTAGACGGGAATTACATGTTTTTTTCAAAATAATTGACTGAGACATCGATAAAGATGCAAAACAAATTTGCTAGTGAAAGAACTTTGGGTTTTTCTTTCAATAAAATTTCTTTATTAACATTATTATTATAGCCAAAAAAATTGAAATTTCAATTTGTAAAATCTGTGTTTTTAGTTTTTATTTATTTTTCAACATTTTTCTACATTTTGCCATCTAAAAATATTCTTCAAACTTGGGCATCACTTTTTTCTTGGTAGAAAAGAATTAGTTTCAAAATAATTGACTGAGGCATGAACATTGATACATTTTTTGCAGTCAAATAAGGGAATCTAAGGACTTCTGTTAATTATTTTTGGAAATATTTTATTTGAAAATAATTTCTTTCTTTTTCTTTCTTTTTGTAAAACAAATTTGCTAGTGAAATTTTATTCCTTTAAATAAATTTTATTTAATAACATTATTATAGCAAGAAATATGCAAAATTAAATTTGTAAACAGGCTATTTGTTTTTATTTTTAAATTACTTTTCAAATTTTTTATTCATTTTTATATATTTTGCCATCTGAAAAAAAAAAACATTTCTATACATATGTAAACAAAAAATGCTAGTGAAAATGTTTTTTGATAACATTTCCATTCAATTTGTAAACATGCTATGTGTTTTTATTTTTTATTTTTCAAAACTTTTTTCAACATTTTGCCTTTATAAAAAATTTGGCATCCCCTCTTTTCTTGGTAGAAAGGAATTACATGGATTTTCAAAATAATTGACTGAGACAAAGATAAAGATTTATGTAAAGGAAGCAGCATAAATATATTTCTACATTTTGCCATCTAAAAAAAGATTCTTCACACTTAGGCATTACTTTTTTCTAGGTAGAAAGGAATTAGTTTCAAAATAATTGACCGAGACATGATAAAGAGTTATTTAGTGGAAACAGCATGAATAGTGATACATTTATTGCAGTCAAACAAGGAAATCTAAAGACTTCTGTTAATTATTTTGTGAAATATTTTATTTGAAAATAATGTTTTTCTTTTTTCTAGTATACAGATGTAAAACAAATTTGCTAATGAAAGCACTTTGGATTTAAAAAAAAAAAAAATTCTTTATAACATTATTATTATAGCAAAACAAATGGACAAAATTTGTAAACAGGCTATTTATTTATTTATTTTGTATTTATTTATTTTTCAACATGGGCCTTTTTGAAACAGTTATACAGGGGACAGTACAACTTTAACATGCGCCTCTACTAAAAGTTTCACAGATTTGTTTTATGATAAATTTCTTGAAAACTATAGACGGTTGAAATAAACATGAGTTCTGATACCAAATACCAATGATATACCTTCCCTTTAATATTACATATTAAGTTTCAATTTGGCAAAGTTGTCCCCATTTTCAGATGCGTACAGACCACACCCTGCTACACCCTGTCCCCCTCTCTATGTCTTTTCAAATATTCTCAAGATATTCTGCACAAAATACACAAATACCATACACTGAACTGCCCCAATAAATATTTTCCCTCAGTTTCATAAATGGATGGTATTTTTTTTATAGAAATCCATCCTAGGGAAAACAAAGTATATGCCCCTACCCCTCCTGGTCACCTGTCCACTGTTTGTTTTATTGTTTTTATCTTATGAAAGGTTGCTAAAACACAAAGCTCTTAAATACCACTCAAAGTGCAGGCTAGAACTAAAGGAGAATAAAAAAATAAAAATAAAAATACTCTCAAAAGTTGAAATTTGCTGTCACCTGACACTTTTCCATCAATACTTGGAGCTTTCCCACCTGACTGAAAGATTACTGTGTGTTTAAATCAGCTTATGAGTTTTGTCTCTCCGGTTTTGAATAGTGCATTCACCTTATATGCCATATACAGATACACTGACCCTCCTTGCCCAAAACAGTTTTTTTTTCATTGAATTTGTGTTGTATTTTTACAATGATTGGTTGAATAATATTGGTCCAATAGTACTACAAGAAAAGAATATTGGTCCAATAGTACTACAAGAAAATAATATTGGTCCAATAGTACTACAAAAAATAATATTGGCCTAATAATATTACAAGAAAAGAATATTGGTCCAATAGTACTACAAGAAAAGAATATTGGTCCAATAGTACTACAAGAAAAGAATAGTGGTCCAATAGTACTACAAGAAAATAATATTGGTCCAATAGTACTACAAGAAAAAAATATTGGTCCAGTAGTACTACAAGAAAATAATATTGGTCCAGTAGTACTTCAAGAAAATAATATTGGTCCAATAGTACTACAAGAAAATAATATTGGTCCAATAGTACTACAAGAAAATAATATTGGTCCAATAGTACTACAAAAAATAATATTGGCCCAATAATAGTACAAGAAAATAATAGTGGTCCAATAGTACGACAAGAAAATAATATTGGTCCTATACTACTACAATAAAATGATATTGGTCCAATAATTCTACAATAAAAAGTTTTGCAGTTCCTATTTTTTTTTTTTAATAACATTTCTTTTAAAAATTATTATTATAGCAAAACACTTTGAAAATTCAACATGCTCTGTGTTTTTATTTATTTATTTATTTTTAAAATTTATATAATTTGTTTAGGGTTAGGGTTAGGGCTAGGGTTAGGGTTAGGGTTAGAGTTAGGGTTAGAGTTAGGGTTAGGGTTAGGGTTAGGGTGAGGGCTAGGGTTAGGGCTAGGGTTAGGTTTAGGGTTAGGGTTACAGTTAGGGTTAAGGTTTTTTTCAAATTTGGGCATCACTCTTGGTAGACGGGAATTACATGTTTTTTTCAAAATAATTGACTGAGACATCGATAAAGATGCAAAACAAATTTGCTAGTGAAAGAACTTTGGGTTTTTCTTTCAATAAAATTTCTTTATTATTATTATAGCCAAAAAAATTGAAATTTCAATTTGTAAAATCTGTGTTTTTAGTTTTTATTTATTTTTCAACATTTTTCTACATTTTGCCATCTAAAAATATTCTTCAAACTTGGGCATCACTTTTTTCTTGGTAGAAAAGAATTAGTTTCAAAATAATTGACTGAGGCATGAACATTGATACATTTTTTGCAGTCAAATAAGGGAATCTAAGGACTTCTGTTAATTATTTTTGGAAATATTTTATTTGAAAATAATTTCTTTCTTTTTCTTTCTTTTTGTAAAACAAATTTGCTAGTGAAATTTTATTCCTTTAAATAAATTTTATTTAATAACATTATTATAGCAAGAAATATGCAAAATTAAATTTGTAAACAGGCTATTTGTTTTTATTTTTAAATTACTTTTCAAATTTTTTATTCATTTTTATACATTTTGCCATCTGAAAAAAAAAACATTTCTATACATATGTAAACAAAAAATGCTAGTGAAAATGTTTTTTGATAACATTTCCATTCAATTTGTAAACATGCTATGTGTTTTTATTTTTTATTTTTCAAAACTTTTTTCAACATTTTGCCTTTATAAAAAATTTGGCATCCCCTCTTTTCTTGGTAGAAAGGAATTACATGGATTTTCAAAATAATTGACTGAGACAAAGATAAAGATTTATGTAATGGAAGCAGCATAAATATATTTCTACATTTTGCCATCTAAAAAAAAATTCTTCACACTTAGGCATTACTTTTTTCTAGGTAGAAAGGAATTAGTTTCAAAATAATTGACCGAGACATGATAAAGTTATTTAGTGGAAACAGCATGAATAGTGATACATTTATTGCAGTCAAACAAGGAAATCTAAGGACTTCTGTTAATTATTTTGTGAAATATTTTATTTGAAAATAATGTTTTTCTTTTTTCTAGTATACAGATGTAAAACAAATTTGCTAATGAAAGCACTTTGGATTTAAAAAAAAAAAAAATTCTTTATAACATTATTATTATAGCAAAACAAATGGACAAAATTTGTAAACAGGCTATTTATTTATTTATTTTTTATTTATTTATTTTTCAACATGGGCCTTTTTGAAACAGTTATACAGGGGACAGTACAACTTTAACATGAGCCTCTACTAAAAGTTTCACAGATTTGTTTTATGATAAATTTCTTGAAAACTATAGATGGTTGAAATAAACATGAGTTCTGATACCAAATACCAATGATATACCTTCCCTTTAATATTACATATTAAGTTTCAATTTGGCAAAGTTGTCCCCATTTTCAGATGCGTACAGACCACACCCTGCTACACCCTGTCCCCCTCTCTATGTCTTTTCAAATATTCTCAAGATATTCTGCACAAAATACACAAATACCATACACTGAACTGCCCCAATAAATATTTTCCCTCAGTTTCATAAATGGATGTTTTTTTTATAGAAATCCATCCTAGGGAAAACAAAGTATATGCCCCTACTCCTCCTGGTCACCTGTCCACTGTTTGTTTTATTGTTTTTTATCTTATGAAAGGTTGCTAAAACACAAAGCTCTTAAATACCACTCAAAGTGCAGGCTAGAACTAAAGGAGAATAAAAAAATAAAAATAAAAATACTCTCAAAAGTTGAAATTTGCTGTCACCTGACACTTTTCCATCAATACTTGGAGCTTTCCCACCTGACTGAAAGATTACTGTGTGTTTAAATCAGCTTATGAGTTTTGTCTCTCCGGTTTTGAATAGTGCATTCACCTTTTGTGTTGTATTTTTACAATGATTGGTTGAATAATATTGGTCCAATAGTACTACAAGAAAAGAATATTGGTCCAATAGTACTACAAGAAAATAATATTGGTCCAATAGTACTACAAAAAATAATATTGGCCTAATAATATTACAAGAAAAGAATATTGGTCCAATAGTACTACAAGAAAATAATAGTGGTCCAATAGTACTACAAGAAAATAATATTGGTCCAATAGTACTACAAAAAATAATATTGGCCCAATAATAGTACAAGAAAATAATAGTGGTCCAATAGTACGACAAGAAAATAATATTGGTCCTATACTACTACAATAAAATGATATTGGTCCAATAATTCTACAATAAAGTTTTGCAGTTCCTGTTGTGGCAACCTCCCATATTTACCAAATCTATTTCTCAACCTGAGCAACCAGCAATTTCTGTTCCCAAACAAAGACTGTGAAAGCATTGTTATTAAAATGCTGAAAAGAGTACAATCACCTCAACCAGATCTGTTTTTAAAATAACAATCACCAATTTTTGTTTATTTATTCATTTGTTTGTTTGTTTGTTTGTTTACATGGCTGTAGGTCAAACAGTACAAAAAATAATAATGAAATTTTATTGCCAAAAAAGTGTCCTTTTCTATGCCAGGGCCCTTTTTGGGGGTGGTTTTTGCAGCCCCCTCCCTTTTAAAGCTATTTTACACTTTTTGTATTGTTGACAAAACTGCTTCTATGAGTATGCTTACTCTCTTTGAATCAAGATATACATTAAAGGGAAGGTACAACATTGGTAATGTTGGCAAAACTGCTTCTATGAGTATGCTTACTCTCTTTGAATCAAGATATACATTGAATTAGGGAAGGTACAACATTGGTTATGTTGTTGAAACTGGTTCTATGAGTATGCTTACTCGCTTTGAATCAAGACATACATTAAAGGGAAGGTACAGCATTGGCAATGTTGGCCAAACTGCTTCTATGAGTATGCTTACTCTCTTTGAATCAATATATACATTAAAGGGAAGGTACAGCATTGGTTATGTTGTTAAAAACTGCTTCTATGAGTATGCTTACTCTCTTTGAATCAAGATATACATTGAAGGAAAGGTACAACATTGGTAATGTTGGCCAAACTGCTTCTATGAGTATGCTTACTCTCTTTGAATCAAGATATACATTGAAGGGAAGGTACAACATTGGCAATGTTGGCCAAACTGCTTCTATGAGTATGCTTACTCTCTTTGAATCAACATATACATTAAAGGGAAGGTACAGCATTGGTTATGTTGTTGAAACTGCTTCTATGAGTATTCTTACTCTCTTTGAATCAAGATACATTGAAGGAAAGGTACAACATTGGTAATGTTGGCCAAACTGCTTCTATGAGTATGCTTACTCTCTTTGAATCAAGATATACATTGAAGGGAAGGTACAACATTGGTAATGTTGGCTAAACTGCTTCTATGAGTATGCTTACTCTCTTTGAATCAAGATATACATTGAAGGGAAGGTACAACATTGGTAATGTTGGCTAAACTGCTTACTTTCTTTGAATCAATACATTGAAGGAAAGGTACAACATTGGTAATGTTGGCCAAACTGCTTCTATGAGTATGCTTACTCTCTTTGAATCAATATATACATTGAAGGAAAGGTACAACATTGGTAATGTTGGCCAAACTGCTTCTATGAGTATGCTTACTCTCTTTGAATCAATATATACATTGAAGGGAAGGTACAGCATTGGGTAATGTTGGCAAAACTGCTTCTATGAGTACGCTTACTCTCTTTGAATCAAGATATACATTGAAGGGAAGGTACAGCATTGGTAATGTTGGCTAAACTGCTTCTGTGAGTATGCTTACTCTCTTTGAATCAATACATTGAAGGAAAGGTACAACATTGGTAATGTTGGCCAAACTGCTTCTATGAGTATAAGGAAAGGTACAACATTGGTAATGTTGGCCAAACTGCTTCTATGAGTATGCTTACTCTCTTTGAATCAATATATACATTGAAGGGAAGGTACAGCATTGGGTAATGTTGGCAAAACTGCTTCTATGAGTACGCTTACTCTCTTTGAATCAAGATATACATTGAAGGTAATGTACAGCATTGGTAATGTTGTTAAAACTGCTTCTATGAGTATGCTTACTCTCTTTGAATCAAGATATACATTGAAGGAAAGGTACAACATTGGTAATGTTGGCCAAACTGCTTCTATGAGTATGCTTACTCTCTTTGAATCAAGATATACATTGAAGGGAAGGTACAACATTGGCAATGTTGGCCAAACTGCTTCTATGAGTATGCTTACTCTCTTTGAATCAATATATACATTAAAGGGAAGGTACAGCATTGGTTACGTTGTTGAAACTGCTTCTATGAGTATTCTTACTCTCTTTGAATCAAGATACATTGAAGGAAAGGTACAACATTGGTAATGTTGGCCAAACTGCTTCTATGAGTATGCTTACTCTCTTTGAATCAAGATATACATTGAAGGGAAGGTACAACATTGGTAATGTTGGCTAAACTGCTTCTATGAGTATGCTTACTCTCTTTGAATCAATACATTGAAGGGAAGGTACAACATTGGTAATGTTGGCCAAACTGCTTCTATGAGTATGCTTACTCTCTTTGAATCAAGATATACATTGAAGGGAAGGTACAACATTGGTAATGTTGGCTAAACTGCTTCTGTGAGTATGCTTACTCTCTTTGAATCAATACATTGAAGGAAAGGTACAACATTGGTAATGTTGGCCAAACTGCTTCTATGAGTATAAGGAAAGGTACAACATTGGTAATGTTGGCCAAACTGCTTCTATGAGTATGCTTACTCTCTTTGAATCAATATATACATTGAAGGGAAGGTACAGCATTGGGTAATGTTGGCAAAACTGCTTCTATGAGTACGCTTACTCTCTTTGAATCAAGATATACATTGAAGGGAAGGTACAGCATTGGTAATGTTGACAAAACTGCTTCTATGAGTACGCTTACTCTCTTTGAATCAAGATATACATTGAAGGGAAGGTACAACATTGGTAATGTTGGCCAAACTGCTTCAGTGAGTACGCTTACTCTCTTTCAATCAAGATATACATTGAAGGGAAGGTACAACATTGGTAATGTTGGCCAAACTGCTTCTGTGAGTACGCTTACTCTCTTTGAATCAATATATACATTGAAGGGAAGGTACAACATTGGTAATGTTGGCCAAACTGCTTCAGTGAGTATGCTTACTCTCTTTGAATCAATATATACATTAAAGGGAAGGTACAGCATTGGTAATGTCGGCCAAACTGCTTCTACATGTATGAGTACGCTTACTCTCTTTGAATCAAGATATAATACATATAAAACAACCAACCTGTGAAACTTTCAGCTTATTATGTTGTTTTTTATTGATAAAATAATACATTAAGATCTTTCATATAGCTCTATACATTCTATCGCTGGGAAATTGTTTTACCATAATGATAGCCACTTAATTAGAAAAAAAATTCACAAAATGATAGCACCTTAGAAAAAATATTGATACCATCATCAACTTTATACCAAGTAAGTTTTATGTAAAACTGATCATTATCATAATTTTATGTTTTTTAAGATTACCAATAATGTATAGGGTCTTAAAACATTGATATTTGTTTAGATTTATAGCGCCCTCGTTTGGTTTCAATGAGTAAGTGGGCAGCAAGACATCATTAATAGGCCCAAGCAAGACGAGATTTGTAATCCTTGGAATTTAAAAAAAAAATCAGTCAATCAATCAATGATAATAAAGTGTTTTATTAAAGGGGAAGGCACAACATTATGTTTGCAACAATTTTCTTTGTGTTCACTCTCTTTGAATCAAGATATATTTAAGCCAAAAAAAATAAGTCTGCCGGTTTCTGGTCTACGCGGACGTCGCCTCATACCCACGCGTCAGCATTTTTAAGTTTTTTATTTTTTGCTCTGAAATAATGTCCAATTGCAGCCAAAATTGCTGAGCTTTAAACAACTTTTTTCACATAGGGGTATGAACGTTTGCCCGATTTGTGAGGCCTCTCTTAGCCACCATACTTTGTATATGGGAAATTTGGTCCCCGCGTATACAATGTATCACGTATTTCCTTGTTGGCTGAAAAAAAAGCGCGTCACTGCACTGATTTTGAAGCCAACTGATGACCAGAAACCGGAAACTTTTTGGGGGGGGGGGGGGAGGGGCCTAAATAACCAACCTGTTAAAATTTCAGCTTATGTCATTCACAAGAAAATACTGAAAATACATTCATATTTTGTGTATTAATTCTTAGGAATTTGTTATGTGTTTTTATTTTTTTCAACATTTTTCTACATTTTGCCATCTAAAAAAAATCTTCAAACTTGGCCATCACTTTTTTCTAGGTTGAAAGGATTTAGTTTCAAAATAATTGACCGAGACATGATAAACAGTTATTTAGTGGAAACAGCATGAATAGTGATACATTTATTGCAGTCAAACAAGGAAATCTAAGGACTTCTGTTAATTATTTTGTGAAATATTTTATTTGAAAATAATTTCTTTCTTTTTTCTAGTATACAGATGTAAAACAAACTTGCTAATGAAAGCACTTTGGATTTAAAAAAAAAAAAAATTCTTTATAACATTATTATTATAGCAAAACAAATGGACAAAATTTGTAAACAGGCTATTTATTTATTTATTTTTTATTTATTTATTTTTCAACATGGGCCTTTTTGAAACAGTTATACAGGGGACAGTACAACTTTAACATGAGCCTCTACTAAAAGTTTCACAGATTTGTTTTATGATAAATTTCTTGAAATCTATAGACGGTTGAAATAAACATGAGTTCTGGTACCAAATACCAATGATATACCTTCCCTTTAATATTACATATTAAGTTTCAATTTGGCAAAGTTGTCCCCATGTTCAGATGCGTACAGACCACACCCTGCTACACCCTGTCCCCCTCTCTATGTCTTTTCAAATATTCTCAAGATATTCTGCACAAAATACACAAATACCATACACTGAACTGCCCCAATAAATATTTTCCCTCAGTTTCATAAATGGATGGTATTTTTTTTTATAGAAATCCATCCTAGGGAAAACAAAGTATATGCCCCTACCCCTCCTGGTCACCTGTCCACTGTTTGTTTTATTGTTTTTTATCTTATGAAAGGTTGCTAAAACACAAAGCTCTTAAATACCACTCAAAGTGCAGGCTAGAACTAAAGGAGAATAAAAAAATAAAAATAAAAATACTCTCAAAAGTTGAAATTTGCTGTCACCTGACACTTTTCCATCAATACTTGGAGCTTTCCCACCTGACTGAAAGATTACTGTGTGTTTAAATCAGCTTATGAGTTTTGTCTCTCCGGTTTTGAATAGTGCATTCACCTTATATGCCATATACAGATACACTGACCCTCCTTGCCCAAAACAGTTTTTTTTGCATTGAATTTGTGTTGTATTTTTTACAATGATTGGTTGAATAATATTGGTCCAATAGTACTACAAGAAAAGAATATTGGTCCAATAGTACTACAAGAAAATAATATTGGTCCAATAGTACTACAAAAAATAATATTGGCCTAATAATATTACAAGAAAAGAATATTGGTCCAATAGTACTACAAGAAAAGAATATTGGTCCAATAGTACTACAAGAAAATAATATTGGTCCAATAGTACTACAAGAAAAAAATATTGGTCCAGTAGTACTTCAAGAAAATAATATTGGTCCAATAGTACTACAAGAAAATAATATTGGTCCAGTAGTACTACAAGAAAATAATATTGGTCCAGTAGTACTTCAAGAAAATAATATTGGTCCAATAGTACTACAAGAAAATAATATTGGTCCAATAGTACTACAAAAAATAATATTGGCAAAATAATAGTACAAGAAAATAATAGTGGTCCAATAGTACGACAAGAAAATAATATTGGTCCTATACTACTACAATAAAATGATATTGGTCCAATATTCTACAATAAAAAGTTTTGCAGTTCCTGTTGTGGCAACCTCCCATATTTATCAAAACTATTTCTCAACCTGAGCAACCAGCAATTTCTGTTCCCAAACAAAGACTGTGAAAGCATTGTTATTAAAATGCTGAAAAGAGTACAATCACCTCAACCAGATCTGTTTTTAAAATAACAATCACCAATTTTTGTTTATTTATTCATTGGGGTGTTTGTTTGTTTGTTTGTTTGTTTGTTTACATGGCTGTAGGTCAAACAGTACAAAAAATAATAATGCAATTTTATTGCCAAAAAAGTGTCCTTTTCTATGCCAGGGCCCTTTTTGGGGGTGGTTTTTGCAGCCCCCTCCCTTTTAAAGCTATTTTACACTTTTTGTATTGTTGACAAAACTGCTTCTATGAGTATGCTTACTCTCTTTGAATCAAGATATACATTAAAGGGAAGGTACAACATTGGTAATGTTGGCAAAACTGCTTCTATGAGTATGCTTACTCTCTTTGAATCAAGATATACATTGAATTAGGGAAGGTACAACATTGGTTATGTTGTTGAAACTGGTTCTATGAGTATGCTTACTCGCTTTGAATCAAGACATACATTAAAGGGAAGGTACAGCATTGGCAATGTTGGCCAAACTGCTTCTATGAGTATGCTTACTCTCTTTGAATCAAGATATACATTGAAGGAAAGGTACAACATTGGTAATGTTGGCCAAACTGCTTCTATGAGTATGCTTACTCTCTTTGAATCAAGATATACATTGAAGGGAAGGTACAACATTGGCAATGTTGGCCAAACTGCTTCTATGAGTATGCTTACTCTCTTTGAATCAATATATACATTAAAGGGAAGGTACAGCATTGGTTATGTTGTTGAAACTGCTTCTATGAGTATTCTTACTCTCTTTGAATCAAGATACATTGAAGGAAAGGTACAACATTGGTAATGTTGGCCAAACTGCTTCTATGAGTATGCTTACTCTCTTTGAATCAAGATATACATTGAAGGGAAGGTACAACATTGGTAATGTTGGCTAAACTGCTTCTATGAGTATGCTTACTCTCTTTGAATCAATACATTGAAGGGAAGGTACAACATTGGTAATGTTGGCCAAACTGCTTCTATGAGTATGCTTACTCTCTTTGAATCAAGATATACATTGAAGGGAAGGTACAACATTGGTAATGTTGGCTAAACTGCTTCTGTGAGTATGCTTACTCTCTTTGAATCAATACATTGAAGGAAAGGTACAACATTGGTAATGTTGGCCAAACTGCTTCTATGAGTATAAGGAAAGGTACAACATTGGTAATGTTGGCCAAACTGCTTCTATGAGTATGCTTACTCTCTTTGAATCAATATATACATTGAAGGGAAGGTACAGCATTGGGTAATGTTGGCAAAACTGCTTCTATGAGTACGCTTACTCTCTTTGAATCAAGATATACATTGAAGGTAATGTACAGCATTGGTAATGTTGACAAAACTGCTTCTATGAGTACGCTTACTCTCTTTGAATCAATATATACATTGAAGGGAAGGTACAACATTGGTAATGTTGGCCAAACTGCTTCAGTGAGTATGCTTACTCTCTTTGAATCAAGATATACATTGAAGGGAAGGTACAACATTGGTAATGTTGGCCAAACTGCTTCTATGAGTACGCTTACTCTCTTTGAATCAATATATACATTGAAGGGAAGGTGCAACATTGGTAATGTTGGCCAAACTGCTTCAGTGAGTATGCTTACTCTCTTTGAATCAATATATACATTGAAGGGAAGGTACAACATTGGTAATGTTGGCCAAACTGCTTCAGTGAGTATGCTTACTCTCTTTGAATCAATATATACATTAAAGGGAAGGTACAGCATTGGTTATGTTGTTGAAACTGCTTCTATGAGTATTCTTACTCTCTTTGAATCAAGATACATTGAAGGAAAGGTACAACATTGGTAATGTTGGCCAAACTGCTTCTATGAGTATGCTTACTCTCTTTGAATCAAGATATACATTGAAGGGAAGGTACAACATTGGTAATGTTGGCTAAACTGCTTCTATGAGTATGCTTACTCTCTTTGAATCAAGATATACATTGACGGGAAGGTACAACATTGGTAATGTTGGCTAAACTGCTTCTATGAGTATGCTTACTTTCTTTGAATCAATACATTGAAGGAAAGGTACAACATTGGTAATGTTGGCCAAACTGCTTCTATGAGTATGCTTACTCTCTTTGAATCAATATATACATTGAAGGAAAGGTACAACATTGGTAATGTTGGCCAAACTGCTTCTATGAGTATGCTTACTCTCTTTGAATCAATATATACATTGAAGGAAAGGTACAACATTGGTAATGTTGGCCAAACTGCTTCTATGAGTATGCTTACTCTCTTTGAATCAATATATACATTGAAGGGAAGGTACAGCATTGGGTAATGTTGGCAAAACTGCTTCTATGAATACGCTTACTCTCTTTGAATCAAGATATACATTGAAGGGAAGGTACAGCATTGGTAATGTCGGCCAAACTGCTTCTACATGTATGAGTACGCTTACTCTCTTTGAATCAAGATATAATACATATAAAACAACCAACCTGTGAAACTTTCAGCTTATTATGTTGTTTTTTATTGATAAAATAATACATTAAGATCTTTCATATAGCTCTATACATTCTATCGCTGGGAAATTGTTTTACCATAATGATAGCCACTTAATTAGAAAAAAATTTCACAAAATGATAGCGCCTTAGAAAAAATATTGATACCATCATCAACTTTATACCAAGTAAGTTTTATGTAAAACTGATCATTATCATAATTTTGTTTTTTAAGATTACCAATAATGTATAGGGTCTTAAAACATTGATATTTGTTTAGATTTATAGCGCCCTCGTTTGGTTTCAATGAGTAAGTGGGCAGCAAGACATCATTAATAGGCCCAAGCAAGACGAGATTTGTAATCCTTGGAATTTAAAAAAAAAAATCAGTCAATGATAATAAAGTGTTTTATTAAAGGGGAAGGCACAACATTATGTTTGCAACAATTTTCTTTGTGTTCACTCTCTTTGAATCAAGATATATTTAAGCCAAAAAAAATAAGTCTGCCGGTTTCTGGTCTACGCGCACGTCGCCTCATACCCACGCGTCAGCATTTTTAAGTTTCTTATTTTTTGCTCTGAAATAATGTCTAATTGCAGCCAAAATTGCTGAGCTTTAAACAACTTTTTTCACATAGGGGTATGAACGTTTGCCCGATTTGTGAGGCCTCTCTTAGCCACCATACTTTGTATATGGGAAATTTGGTCCCCGCGTATACAATGTATCACGTATTTCCTTGTTGGCTGAAAAAAAAGCGCGTCACTGCACTGATTTTGAAGCCAACTGATGACCAGAAACCGGAAACTTTTTGGGGGGGGGGGGGGAGGGGCCTAAATAACCAACCTGTTAAAATTTCAGCTTATGTCATTCACAAGAAAATACTGAAAATACATTCATATTTTGTGTATTAATTCTTAGGAATTTGTTATGTGTTTTTATTTTTTTCAACATTTTTCTACATTTTGCCATCTAAAAAAAATCTTCAAA
Organism: Zoroaster sp. YZ-2022; assembly: GCA_029582265.1. NCBI lineage: Eukaryota > Metazoa > Echinodermata > Asteroidea > Forcipulatida > Zoroasteridae > Zoroaster > Zoroaster sp. YZ-2022. The sequence continues at coordinate 6,768,714 of CM055818.1, forward strand.
CTTGGCCATCACTTTTTTCTAGGTTGAAAGGATTTAGTTTCAAAATAATTGACCGAGACATGATAAACAGTTATTTAGTGGAAACAGCATGAATAGTGATACATTTATTGCAGTCAAACAAGGAAATCTAAGGACTTCTGTTAATTATTTTGTGAAATATTTTATTTGAAAATAATTTCTTTCTTTTTTCTAGTATACAGATGTAAAACAAACTTGCTAATGAAAGCACTTTGGATTTAAAAAAAAAGAAAATTCTTTATAACATTATTATTATAGCAAAACAAATGGACAAAATTTGTAAACAGGCTATTTATTTATTTATTTTTTATTTATTTATTTTTCAACATGGGCCTTTTTGAAACAGTTATACAGGGGACAGTACAACTTTAACATGAGCCTCTACTAAAAGTTTCACAGATTTGTTTTATGATAAATTTCTTGAAATCTATAGACGGTTGAAATAAACATGAGTTCTGATACCAAATACCAATGATATACCTTCCCTTTAATATTACATATTAAGTTTCAATTTGGCAAAGTTGTCCCCATTTTCAGATGCGTACAGACCACACCCTGCTACACCCTGTCCCCCTCTCTATGTCTTTTCAAATATTCTCAAGATATTCTGCACAAAATACACAAATACCATACACTGAACTGCCCCAATAAATATTTTCCCTCAGTTTCATAAATGGATGGTATTTTTTTTATAGAAATCCATCCTAGGGAAAACAAAGTATATGCCCCTACCCCTCCTGGTCACCTGTCCACTGTTTGTTTTATTGTTTTTTATCTTATGAAAGGTTGCTAAAACACAAAGCTCTTAAATACCACTCAAAGTGCAGGCTAGACCTAAAGGAGAATAAAAAAATAAAAATAAAAATACTCTCAAAAGTTGAAATTTGCTGTCACCTGACACTTTTCCATCAATACTTGGAGCTTTCCCACCTGACTGAAAGATTACTGTGTGTTTAAATCAGCTTATGAGTTTTGTCTCTCAGGTTTTGAATAGTGCATTCACCTTATATGCCATATACAGATACACTGACCCTCCTTGCCCAAAACAGTTTTTTTTGCATTGAATTTGTGTTGTATTTTTTACAATGATTGGTTGAATAATATTGGTCCAATAGTACTACAAGAAAAGAATATTGGTCCAATAGTACTACAAGAAAATAATATTGGTCCAATAGTACTATAAAAATAATATTGGCCTAATAATATTACAAGAAAAGAATATTGGTACAATATTACTACAAGAAAAGAATATTGGTCCAATAGTACTACAAGAAAATAATAGTGGTCCAATAGTACTACAAGAAAATAATATTGGTCCAATAGTACTACAAGAAAAAAATATTGGTCCAGTAGTACTTCAAGAAAATAATATTGGTCCAATAGTACAAGAAAATAATATTGGTCCAGTAGTACTACAAGAAAATAATATTGGTCCAGTAGTACTTCAAGAAAATAATATTGGTCCAATAGTACTACAAGAAAATAATATTGGTCCAATAGTACTACAAAAAATAATATTGGCCCAATAATAGTACAAGAAAATAATAGTGGTCCAATAGTACGACAAGAAAATAATATTGGTCCTATACTACTACAATAAAATGATATTGGTCCAATATTCTACAATAAAAAGTTTTGTAGTTCCTGTTGTGGCAACCTCCCATATTTATCAAAACTATTTCTCAACCTGAGCAACCAGCAATTTCTGTTCCCAAACAAAGACTGTGAAAGCATTGTTATTAAAATGCTGAAAAGAGTACAATCACCTCAACCAGATCTGTTTTTAAAATAACAATCACCAATTTTTGTTTATTTATTCATTGGGGTGTTTGTTTGTTTGTTTGTTTGTTTGTTTACATGGCTGTAGGTCAAACAGTACAAAAAATAATAATGAAATTTTATTGCCAAAAAAGTGTCCTTTTCTATGCCAGGGCCCTTTTTGGGGGTGGTTTTTGCAGCCCCCTCCCTTTTAAAGCTATTTTACACTTTTTGTATTGTTGACAAAACTGCTTCTATGAGTATGCTTACTCTCTTTGAATCAAGATATACATTAAAGGGAAGGTACAACATTGGTAATGTTGGCAAAACTGCTTCTATGAGTATGCTTACTCTCTTTGAATCAAGATATACATTGAATTAGGGAAGGTACAACATTGGTTATGTTGTTGAAACTGGTTCTATGAGTATGCTTACTCGCTTTGAATCAAGACATACATTAAAGGGAAGGTACAGCATTGGCAATGTTGGCCAAACTGCTTCTATGAGTATGCTTACTCTCTTTGAATCAATATATACATTAAAGGGAAGGTACAGCATTGGTTATGTTGTGAAAACTGCTTCTATGAGTATGCTTACTCTCTTTGAATCAAGATATACATTGAAGGAAAGGTACAACATTGGTAATGTTGGCCAAACTGCTTCTATGAGTATGCTTACTCTCTTTGAATCAAGATATACATTGAAGGGAAGGTACAACATTGGCAATGTTGGCCAAACTGCTTCTATGAGTATGCTTACTCTCTTTGAATCAACATATACATTAAAGGGAAGGTACAGCATTGGTTATGTTGTTGAAACTGCTTCTATGAGTATTCTTACTCTCTTTGAATCAAGATACATTGAAGGAAAGGTACAACATTGGTAATGTTGGCCAAACTGCTTCTATGAGTATGCTTACTCTCTTTGAATCAAGATATACATTGAAGGGAAGGTACAACATTGGTAATGTTGGCTAAACTGCTTCTATGAGTATGCTTACTCTCTTTGAATCAAGATATACATTGAAGGGAAGGTACAACATTGGTAATGTTGGCTAAACTGCTTACTTTCTTTGAATCAATACATTGAAGGAAAGGTACAACATTGGTAATGTTGGCCAAACTGCTTCTATGAGTATGCTTACTCTCTTTGAATCAATATATACATTGAAGGAAAGGTACAACATTGGTAATGTTGGCCAAACTGCTTCTATGAGTATGCTTACTCTCTTTGAATCAACATATACATTAAAGGGAAGGTACAGCATTGGTTATGTTGTTGAAACTGCTTCTATGAGTATTCTTACTCTCTTTGAATCAAGATACATTGAAGGAAAGGTACAACATTGGTAATGTTGGCCAAACTGCTTCTATGAGTATGCTTACTCTCTTTGAATCAAGATATACATTGAAGGAAGGTACAACATTGGTAATGTTGGCTAAACTGCTTCTATGAGTATGCTTACTCTCTTTGAATCAAGATATACATTGAAGGGAAGGTACAACATTGGTAATGTTGGCTAAACTGCTTACTTTCTTTGAATCAATACATTGAAGGAAAGGTACAACATTGGTAATGTTGACCAAACTGCTTCTATGAGTATGCTTACTCTCTTTGAATCAATATATACATTGAAGGAAAGGTACAACATTGGTAATGTTGGCCAAACTGCTTCTATGAGTATGCTTACTCTCTTTGAATCAATATATACATTGAAGGGAAGGTACAGCATTGGGTAATGTTGGCAAAACTGCTTCTATGAGTACGCTTACTCTCTTTGAATCAAGATATACATTGAAGGGAAGGTACAGCATTGGTAATGTTGGCTAAACTGCTTCTGTGAGTATGCTTACTCTCTTTGAATCAATACATTGAAGGAAAGGTACAACATTGGTAATGTTGGCCAAACTGCTTCTATGAGTATAAGGAAAGGTACAACATTGGTAATGTTGGCCAAACTGCTTCTATGAGTATGCTTACTCTCTTTGAATCAATATATACATTGAAGGGAAGGTACAGCATTGGGTAATGTTGGCAAAACTGCTTCTATGAGTACGCTTACTCTCTTTGAATCAAGATATACATTGAAGGTAATGTACAGCATTGGTAATGTTGTTAAAACTGCTTCTATGAGTATGCTTACTCTCTTTGAATCAAGATATACATTGAAGGAAAGGTACAACATTGGTAATGTTGGCCAAACTGCTTCTATGAGTATGCTTACTCTCTTTGAATCAAGATATACATTGAAGGGAAGGTACAACATTGGCAATGTTGGCCAAACTGCTTCTATGAGTATGCTTACTCTCTTTGAATCAATATATACATTAAAGGGAAGGTACAGCATTGGTTACGTTGTTGAAACTGCTTCTATGAGTATTCTTACTCTCTTTGAATCAAGATACATTGAAGGAAAGGTACAACATTGGTAATGTTGGCCAAACTGCTTCTATGAGTATGCTTACTCTCTTTGAATCAAGATATACATTAAAGGAAGGTACAACATTGGTAATGTTGGCTAAACTGCTTCTATGAGTATGCTTACTCTCTTTGAATCAATACATTGAAGGGAAGGTACAACATTGGTAATGTTGGCCAAACTGCTTCTATGAGTATGCTTACTCTCTTTGAATCAAGATATACATTGAAGGGAAGGTACAACATTGGTAATGTTGGCTAAACTGCTTCTGTGAGTATGCTTACTCTCTTTGAATCAATACATTGAAGGAAAGGTACAACATTGGTAATGTTGGCCAAACTGCTTCTATGAGTATAAGGAAAGGTACAACATTGGTAATGTTGGCCAAACTGCTTCTATGAGTATGCTTACTCTCTTTGAATCAATATATACATTGAAGGGAAGGTACAGCATTGGGTAATGTTGGCAAAACTGCTTCTATGAGTACGCTTACTCTCTTTGAATCAATATATACATTGAAGGGAAGGTACAACATTGGTAATGTTGGCCAAACTGCTTCAGTGAGTATGCTTACTCTCTTTGAATCAAGATATACATTGAAGGGAAGGTACAACATTGGTAATGTTGGCCAAACTGCTTCTATGAGTACGCTTACTCTCTTTGAATCAATATATACATTGAAGGGAAGGTACAACATTGGTAATGTTGGCCAAACTGCTTCAGTGAGTATGCTTACTCTCTTTGAATCAATATATACATTGAAGGGAAGGTACAACATTGGTAATGTTGGCCAAACTGCTTCAGTGAGTATGCTTACTCTCTTTGAATCAATATATACATTAAAGGGAAGGTACAGCATTGGTAATGTCGGCCAAACTGCTTCTACATGTATGAGTACGCTTACTCTCTTTGAATCAAGATATAATACATATAAAACAACCAACCTGTGAAACTTTCAGCTTATTATGTTGTTTTTTATTGATAAAATAATACATTAAGATCTTTCATATAGCTCTATACATTCTATCGCTGGGAAATTGTTTTACCATAATGATAGCCACTTAATTAGAAAAAAATTTCACAAAATGATAGCGCCTTAGAAAAAATATTGATACCATCATCAACTTTATACCAAGTAAGTTTTATGTAAAACTGATCATTATCATAATTTTATGTTTTTTAAGATTACCAATAATGTATAGGGTCTTAAAACATTGATATTTGTTTAGATTTATAGCGCCCTCGTTTGGTTTCAATGAGTAAGTGGGCAGCAAGACATCATTAATAGGCCCAAGCAAGACGAGATTTGTAATCCTTGGAATTTAAAAAAAAAAATCAGTCAATCAATCAATGATAATAAAGTGTTTTATTAAAGGGGAAGGCACAACATTATGTTTGCAACAATTTTCTTTGTGTTCACTCTCTTTGAATAAAGATATATTTAGGCAAAAAAAAATAAGTCTGCCGGTTTCTGGTCTACGCGCACGTCGCCTCATACCCACGCGTCAGCATTTTTAAGTTTCTTATTTTTTGCTCTGAAATAATGTCCAATTGCAGCCAAAATTGCTGAGCTTTAAACAACTTTTTTCACAAAGGGGTATGAACGTTTGCCCGATTTGTGAGGCCTCTCTTAGCCACCATACTTTGTATATGGGAAATTTGGTCCCCGCGTATACAATGTATCACGTATTTCCTTGTTGGCTGAAAAAAAAGCGCGTCACCGCACTGATTTTGAAGCCAACTGATGACCAGAAACCGGAAACTTTTTTTTGGGGGGGGGGGGAGGGGCCTAAATAACCAACCTGTTAAAATTTCAGCTTATGTCATTCACAAGAAAATACTGAAAATACATTCATATTTTGTGTATTAATTCTTAGGAATTTATGAAAGAGTTCTCTTTCCTAAATTAAAAAAAAAAGGAAATTATAGCCTATACAGTTTTCTTACAAAATGACAACACCTCACACAGAGTTATTTCTAGGGAAGATTTTTTTATCATCATCAACTTTACACTAATTACATTACAGGTTTTTTTTTTGTTATACATATTTTAACAAAATATCCATGCTTCTTGACAGTTTAAACAAAGTCACAAATCTACTTCAGCCTTTCAGGGGCCTGGGTCTCTCCTTTGGTCTAGAGGACAAAGCCCCCTGAACCTCCTGGATGTTTAATTTTGGAGGATTTACAGTAGGCTTGGGCGATATCGATTTTTTTCATCCACGATATATCGTCAAACATATATCGCGATATTCGATAATATCGCGATTATTTTTGTTTTCCACGCATGAGTGCTTTAAAGCCGGTAATGGCAGGGATGTACCCGTCTACAAGTGTCACAATAAATTGCCAGTGCGCCGTTCACGAGTGCAACATATGGGGCGGGTTTTCGCTACCCTAACCAGAAACAAAACGGCACAGCTACGCGAAAATGCGAACGTAACCAGACAATAAACCCTTTCACGGTAATATGCGCCATGTTTTTGACGGGGCAAAATTGTTTATTTCGAACATTCGTTGCCGTCTGCGACCCAGCGCTCGAACTTCACGCACGCGTCTGGAATGTACGTGAAGTTCGAGCGCTGGGTCGCAGACGGCAACGAGCGTTCGAAATAAACAATTTTGCCCCGTCAAAAACATGGCGCATATTACCGTGAAAGGGTTTCAGTTTGTGACATGTTCAGTCATCAACGTTTCTCAAAATAGAACTTACTCGTGAGTGCTAGTAACTTGAAAGATATACTGGTGTACGAACAATCACTTCATCATGTTTTAACACTTTTTACAATCCGCCATCTTGAAACTAAGCGTAATTAACCGATATCGATCACACAAAGTTCGGTTTATGATATGTTTGGTCAGATCAGAACCATGATGTCATAGCAGCACAACCGAACTTGCGAAAACGCTTAACCAATGACCAAAGCCCAAACATGCTTCTGGTTACGGTCGCAAAAATGCACCCATCGCTATTGGCAAATCGTTTGCATAATAATTATGTGGCACGGTTACTGCGTCGTGCGTCCCAATCAAATCATCAGCCCGAGTTCACGTGATTCACGCGTCCATGTGACTGGGTCATAGTATAAACACGTGACTAGGTTTATTCCTGCATAATAGTACCGTGGAGAATAAAACCATGTGATTCAGAAAATGTGGATTGAAGTCACACTATTTTAAATAAACGTCACATGGTTTATCAAGAGTACGTGTATGTACTGTGTTTTGTCACACGAGACAAGAGTCCCAGTATGGTACAACAGAATAGTGTCCTAATCCCTGAACTTTGAACGAGCCGCTGCCGATCCATATTTTGATTTAATTCATGGCTACGTGTTTTTAAGGTAACGCCCATATTCTGCATATATTTAAATATGTATGATATAATATACTATTACTCGACTGTGGTGTGCCAGCCAGAGACACAGACTAGACCACCATGGATAGACAGTGAGACGTAAACATTGTCTCCACATTGTTGGATCAAATACCCCATTCAATCGAATCCCAACACTTAAATCAGTTTTAATAGATTTCTTTGAGTATGAGTGGCAGTGGATTATTAAACAACAACCTGTCAGGCGGCTCCTTTGTGATCCGACAGTCAGTTTACTACAGTACAGAAGTAGTTCGATTTTTATTTCTCACGAAAGCTGAAAAGATTTCCTAAGTTTTTTCCTATGGAATTTCTGGCCCAAATGACAATCGAGGATTTTGTTTAATCGCGATATATATTTTTTCATCGCGATCTGCCGATATCTCGATGATTTAAAAAGTTCTCGATATCATAATCGCGTAAAAGAAATATCGCGATATTCGATATTATCGTGTCATCGCCCAAGCCTAATTTACAGACTCTCCACATCCCCACAAACAAGAAACTAGAGGTTTGGACACAATACAGGCTACTTCTTTCTTTCCTTGGTGGCTACTTTTTTTTTTTGGCAAAGGAAGATTTGTAAAAAAAATATCCTTAAATCAGTAAACATGCCTGCTATTTTTTTTAAAGGTAAAGTGAAGATTAAGTATCCTGTTTTAATTTGTAAAAGTTATCATGCTTGTCTTGAAGTGCACAAAATCACAATGTCCCCCCCCCCCCCCGGTCTGATAATAATACAAAAAACAAGCTTTATAGCATTACATTTAATTTTTACCATTTTAAACCGGTAATTTTTCCACTTTTTTAAAACTATAATTTATGTTTATGCACACCCAAACTTTCAATACTCGGCTCAAATACCCAAGATGGAAGAATAATTAATGTGGAACCATCAAGATGCATCTGGAATAATATACAACATGATACAACTCAGTGTAAGGATTAAGCCCCCCCCCCCCCCACCACCCATGTTGGCTGGGTGCTCCGAAAATAGTCCCATCCAAAATATAACCACAATCCTATTGCATTACCCTTGCAAAGTCAAAATGACAGTAAAAACCAGTAAAAAATGTCCCTGTGTGCAAATTTGGGTCAACAGTCAAAGCAGGCAGTTGACTGGTTTTGACCTGTGTAGAAACTTCCCACTAAAGTGCAGCTATAGTAGGAGGGTTTGCTAGAAAGCTCTGAATGTAGACATACAGGCATTGGTCTAGATATTAAGCACACGTTTACTTTGGTCTCCTGGCATTTCCATTATTACTTCACTAAGAATATTAATCTTGGTCAAAACTGTTATCCTCTCAGTGCACATCGTAGCTCTCTAGCGGTGAATTTGCACCCAGTGTCTTGATAATAGCCACTTTTGCATTGTGTGAGCATTGTGCATACACTTTATGTGCGTATGTTATGGTACTAAGGGAGCATCTCAAAAGTCGTTCTAGGCACGTTCTAGGCGCAAAAGAACGTTCCCGTGGGCACACGCCCACAATCCATTGGAACGGCAGAACGTTCTGCTGGACCGCGACAGTGTGCCGAACTACGGGAACATTCCTACACGAGTGAATACGCGCATTAGCATTTTGAACGTTCCAATGGAACGTACCGGCGGTCCAACGGACCGGTCCATGTACGCGCGCTGGAACACTCAACCGATCCAATTAGAACGTTCCTACCGTTCGGACTTTTCAGACGCGCCCTAAGCGCACGTGTACTTCTGCCAGCCAATGATCGCTGGAGATATTCCGTGTGTAACATCAACTGCAAAATATGCCAAACGTGATGCGCAATCGCTGCCCTTTCACCCACGGTGGTCTAAGAACATGTGCCCTCAACATCTCATGCACGGTGCGAATAGTACTGATTGGCCATTAGACTATATATTAAAGATTACATTTTCAATACATTTAGTTGTTTGTATAAACATCATCAAAAGATAGATCATCAAGATAAGGTTCTTTTCATAACCTCTACCTCACTTAACCCTCCTACTTTTGGTACCTTTTTCATACAAGTTGATCCACCATTTGAAACCATTCGCTTTTGTGGTTTTGAATGGTGAAATAACTGTGTACAGTATTGATTCCCCCAAATGGTTTTGAATGGTAGGTCGGCTAATACAAAACCTTGTTTGGATCTTTCCAAATGGTAGTACAGCTAATACAAAACCTTGTTTGGATACTTCTAAGTGGTGAATCAATGGACCCTCTATGCATTTGAATGGATTTGAATGGTAGTAAAGCTTGCTACCAACACTGTTCAAACGGTATCACCATGTGTGTACAAAACCAATGGGCATTTTGGTAAGTGGAAATTTTGAATGGTTTCAAATGGTCTATCAGTCGGAGGGTTAATTAATAGTGATAGTTGAGATAAACACATAAAAGTCTCCAGTTTCTGGTCTCCGCGTGCATCACCTCAGACTCGCTCATCGGCATTTTTAATTTTCGTTTTTTTTTGTTGCTAATGAAACGATGTCCAATTTGCAGCCAAAATTGCTGGATCGATTGGAATTCTGCAGCGCTGTGTTTAAAAAAAATAATTAAAAAAATCACATAGGGGTATGAACGTTTGCCTGATTTGTGAGGCCTCTCTTAGCCACCATACTTTGTATATGGGGGAAATTTGGTCCCCGCGTATACATGTATCACATAAAAAATTACACAAAAAAAAGGAAAAAAAAGAAGAAAAAAAAGCGCGTCACTGCACCGATTTTGAAGCTGACCTATGACCAGAAACAGGAGACTTTTTTTGGCCTTATTGTTTCTCCTGAGGACGATCAGAGCATACTGATCGAAACGTCGAGTTGTAAGCTCCCGTTCTTTTCAGAACTAATTACTACTCAATAAAGAATTTCACATGGTGTCACCACAATTAGTCTTACTTATCCTCTTCACCATGCAAAGCTACAAGTTGTAACCTGGCCTTGTTGTTGTTAGTTCCAAATCCAAATCAAATCAAATTTTTTTGATTCAGCACTCTTCCAGTGAAGGAAAACATATTGCTTAAAAAACAGAGAATGTTTTCGGCACGTACAGATTTATCATCAGTGTTCATCATGAAGCTGGTGTCCAGAGTTCAGATCCTTCATGTGTCTTACACTGCTTTGGTTACATCCTCGTAGTACGGGATACCGTTGACTGTCCTCTCTATCATAGGACGCTGTATACATCAAAACAAAATGGTTCAATATCATTAGGAAAAAATAATACATAGGTCATTTGTGTTCTGATGGCTGAATGTGGGTTCGAATCCCAACCGCGACCATGGTGCTTGTGTCCTTGAGCACAACACTTTACCATAATTGCGATCTCTCCACCCAGGGGTAAATGGGTACCTGTGAGGGCAGAGTCGGCTGTTGTGTTTGATTAGCCCTATATGCGCTGTAATGGCAGCAATTGAGCTGTATACTCCCCAGGGAGCCGAGACGGTTTCAGGAATGATTTATGAGCCTGATGAGCAGGGGTAATAATATAATGCGCCTTGAGCACCAGTTTGGTGGATGCGTGCGCTATATAAGTCCACATTATTATTATTCAATGTACATTGTTTAGGGCAAGTTATGTAACAAATTATCTAAAAACTTACTCGGTATAAAACTGGTATACGTAAGAATCATTCTGAGAAATTAATGCGTCTGAAATTATTTCATCTTACAGAAAACAGGAATTGTTACTTTGAATTTACAAGAAGTAGCTGGCGGTCAAACCTTTTGTCACTATGAACAACTTCACCCTGAAAATACCCTGAAAATCAGTTTTGCCTTGAAATAACAGTTGATCATAATTTCACTGCAATTTCACAGTGTCTCTTCCTCTCAGATATTGGCAATAATGTTCACAGTGATTTCGCGGCAAATTCACGGTGCTCTCGAGAATTAATGAGCTGCCCCAAAACTGCCACGAGAAGTTCATGGCGTTTTCACTGCGTTTTCACGGCGAAGGAATCCCAAGAGTATTTCATGGCGTTTTCACGGTGTTGTGACGTCGTGAAATTGCAGTGAACTATTTATTTCACGGTAAAACCGATTTTCAGGGCATTTTCAGGGTAAAGTTATTCATAGTGTGTGATGCATAAAAAATGAATTTGCTCAAACAAATTTGCTCAAAAACGATGAGCACCTATCTTGACGTAACTTTCACAGGTTTAACCCTCCTACTATAGCTGCACTTTAGTGGCAAGTTGCTACAGAGGTCAAAATCTGTCAACTGACTGTTTTGACTGTTGACCCAAATGTGCACACAGGGGTATTTTTGACTGGTTTTTACTGACATTTTGACCACCCTGAATAATTCAAGACAATGCTTTTACCAGTCAAAAACAGTCAACTCATTTTGACCTGTAAATGTACTTACTACACGTAAGGTTGGCCGCATCCTAGTAGCATGGGATACCGCTGATTGTTCTTCCTATCTTTATATGGAATAGCACCGACAGTCTGAAACACCATAGGTTCCTGTAAAAATACATCAAAACAAAATATTTGTTATCATTAGCAAAGAATATCCATAGGTCAACAGTCATCAGCATTTACCTGTATTAAAACCCTTGTATTAAAACCCTTTAGTGGCAAGTTGCTATAGTGGTCAAAACCAGTCAACTGCCTGTTTTGACTGTTGACTGTTTTACTGTCATTTTGACCACCCTGAACAATACCAGACAATGCTTTTACCAGTCAAAAACGGTCGACTCATTTTGACCTGTAAATGTACTTACTACACTTTTAAGTGCATTAGGTATACCTTGGCAAGTATATCAACATTTTGACTGATTTTGATCCTTGCAGGCACAGAAGGGTTAATATTTGTACCATATATTTCTGGAAAAATTTATGGTTTAAATGAACATACATTACCAAATTGTTGTACATTCCCTTAAAAAATATTTACTTATAAAACGGAGCGCGTTTTCTACACTTACGTAAGTCATTATCAGTGTTCATGTGGCTGGTGTCCAGAGTTCACATCCGTCATGTGTCCTGTACAGCTTTTGTTCCTTCTTAGTAGTACGGGATACCGTTGACTGTCCTCTCTATCACAGGACCCTGTATACATCAAAACAAAATGGTTCAATATCATTAGTAAAGAATAATACATAGGTCAACAGGCATCAACTTATTCAGGCATTCATTTATTGATAACCACACTTGAACGGCACTGGGCATGGATAATTCTCGCCAAAATTCATTCAATATATGCTTAACCCTCCTACTTTTGGTACCTTTTTCATACAAGTTGATCCACCATTTGAAACCATTCGCTTTTGTGGTTTTGAATGGTGAAATAACTGTGTACAGATTTCCCCAAATGGTTTTGAATGGTAGGTCAGCTAATACAAAGCCATGATTTGAACGGCACACACTGCACCATAAATTCACTTGAATGGTAGTAAAGCTTGCTACCAACACTGTTCAAATGGTATCACTATGTGTGCAGGCCTGGAATTTCACGGCGGCCACGACGGCCATTGCCGTCGTTGCCCTTTTAGTGGCCGTGATGCCCCTTGCAAATGAACCAATATCACGGCCAATTTTGCCGTGCCCTTTATCCCCATGGCCGTTGTGCCCTTTTTGGAAGATCATGCCAGCGCGATGCGGCTCGGCACGTTCCGTTCACACACAAAATAAAAATTAAGTCAACGCTATGTTAACGTTAACATTGTGTGAGTGAGACATGGTTGTATGACAATGTATGTGTTCTCGTTCGACCAATAAGAACAGTTTTTACGCGCTATAGGCATTGCATATACCGCGTAACGAATATTTCTATTGGTTGTATGATGACGTACAGTTGGTCGTTCGACCAATAGAAAAAATTGTTACGCGCTATGCATAGGGCATTGCACGCACGTGTTAACTAGACTGCAGTGAGCGCGAGCTTGTCCGAGTGCCTTCCAACGATAGGCCTACATGTAACAGCAAAAGAAACTCCCCGTCACCCTAAAAATATTTATTTTCATTTTATAATTAATATAATTTGTTTAATGAAGAATATTATGAGTATGGAGTGAAACACGAACACAATGTGGCAAATTTGGTTGACCTGGCAGCCAACCATCCCACAACATTGTATATTTATATTATGTTTAATAATATAATTACTTAACAAAATTTAGGGGGTGACGTGTATAATTAATCCAAGTTATTTTATTTGTCATATATAAAGAAAAATCTACAACTTTCTTGTTATGGAATTAAAAATTGTTGTTGTGAGTGCACGTTTTTTCCACTTGCAATTTTACGTGGGCCCCCGTTGAAAGCACTCGCAATACACGGCACGTTCCCCGTTCCCCGGCCCCCCGCGTGTTTTTGAAGCATTTTTTTGAAGCAACTTGTGGGCTGTACTGTATATGAGCGTTGCTCAGGGCAGCCTATGCTGCAGCGCATGCTGACGCAGCCACAGCCGTAGCCGCCAAATTCGGAAACGGCCTTACTTTCGATCCCAGCCACGGAAGGCCCAACTTTCGACTACAATACGTAACTTTATCAAGCATCTGCAATGGAATTTGTAACGTTGCCCCCTCTGAAAATTCAATAAATAGCATTGCGCTCAATTCTTTCCGGTGGGAGTAGCATCGTTAAACAAGGCAGCTCCTATCGCTCATCAGCTGTACTGTAAGCTTGCGCGTCACGAAAAGAAACTTGTGAATGTTGCCAGTAGAGATCGTCCCATGGGGTGATTATACTGACATTAAATACATTAAATACATTCATTTAATGTGAAATACTGTTAATACAAATTGTTTAAATCTGAGAAAGGAGATTGGTGAAAATAAAATGGAAATACATGTACTGTACACCTAAAAATTGATTTGTGCTTAAATTTTTCTTGTTTCTTTAAGTTAAAAAAAACATGGCCTTAGTGCCCTTTTTCTTTTTTACTTTGGCCTTGGTGCCCTTCCCTTTGGCTTTGGTGCCCTGAAAAATTTGCCCCTATCGAAGGCCAAAGTGGCCTTGCCCTAAAAATGATGAAATTCCAGGCCTGTGTGTGTACAAAACCAATGGGTATTTTTGAAAGTGGAAATTTTGAATGGTTTCAAATGGTCTATCAGTAGGAGGGTTAATATATATAACAAACAAGGTTCATTTTTTAGATCTTCCAGTGAAGGAAAATATATTACTTAAAAAACAGAATGTTTTCGGCACGTACAGATTTATCATCAGTGTTCATCATGAAGCTGGTGTCCAGGGTTCAGATCCTTCATGTGTCTTACACTGCTTTGGTTACATCCTCGTAGTACGGGATACCGTGACTGTCCTCTCTAGCACAGAACCCTGTATACATCAAAACAAAATGGTTCAATATCATTAGGAAAAAATAATACATAGGTCAACAGGCATCAACTCATACAGGCATTCATTGATAGTCATTCAAAAGGCAAGTTATTTTACAAATTATTATCTAAAAACTTACTCGGTGTAAAACTGGTATGAGTAACAATCATTCTGAGCAAAGTGTGGCTTTAATTGTAGCCTTTAACCCTCCTATGCCCAGGCTGAAATTTGGCCCAGTAAACACCGCACCCACAGAGTCACTTGAGTATTTTTGGTTGCATTGCCAATTGTTCACACATGTGTATAAGAGTGCTGGAGATAGTGGCAAAGTCAAACACACTTGTGTATGTTATATGCAGAGTCACACAGAGCTGTGTATGTACTGCATAAGTTACAGTCGAGTGGTTTTGGTTTGACCTCCTACCATAG
Organism: Zoroaster sp. YZ-2022; assembly: GCA_029582265.1. NCBI lineage: Eukaryota > Metazoa > Echinodermata > Asteroidea > Forcipulatida > Zoroasteridae > Zoroaster > Zoroaster sp. YZ-2022. The sequence goes on from CM055818.1 coordinate 6,783,987, forward strand.
CCACATGTCCTTGCATTTATTTGAGTGCACTGCACAAAGTCAATGGGTTGGGAGTTACATACAAATTTTGAGTGTCTTTGATTGTTAAACTTATAGGAGGGTTAGTCAAGGCAAACGCGGCAACCCAGAACACAACGCCTGAAAAAAGACCACGCAAACTCCTATGTGAAAAAACTGTTTAAAATACAGCACAGCAGAATTCCAATCGATCCAGCAATTTTGGCTGCAATTGGACATCGTTTCATAGCACAATTTTTTTTTTTTGTTAAATGATGACATGTGGGTCTGAGGCGAAGCCCACGGAGACCAGAAACCGGAGGCTTTTGGTTGGTCATAGTTATGACCAGATCATATTTACAATTATCATCAAGTTTACTCGGTATCAAGTTGGTACATATGCATCAATCATTCTGAGAAATTATTCCGTCTGAAGTGCTTTCATCTTGTAATAAATTTTTCACAGGTGACATATTTCTTGAAAACTAGAGGGTTTTGAAGTGAACATACGTTACCTAATATCAGTGTTGTACCTTCCATTGAAACAGATTTACTTATTAACAGAGTTTTGAGTTTTGGAAAGAATGTCGTATCCGATCGCCACTTTTTAACTAAGGTTTCTAAAATTTTCTTTTGCAACCACTGACCAGTTAAAAATGATTCTATCGATTTTTGGGGGTACAGAAAGCGAAAAGTATCTTTAAAATCCACTTTTATGATGGTTTTCGGACTTTATTTCCCTTCTGAAAAAAATCCTCCCCTTCAGAAAATATAGAAGAATCCTAAAAAGTAGCCACTGCGCATGTACAATGACCGTGTTGGTCACTAACGGGAGAGTTGACAAGATCAGAATGACATGACTGAGAAAGTCATCGTATACCAAAAATGCTTGTTTTTTCATGAAATAAATAAATGGAAGTATCCTCAAGTTACCCTAAATGACGCACCTAAGGTTATATAATCAACTGGACGGTAACTTACAAATGAAATTAGCAGTTTGGTGTTTCAGTTTGTTTCACTGAAGGATTCTCTTGTAAAATGCTGAATTTCAATGCATGATCATACGCGTGGACGTCTTGAGCGCCGTTTTTTGAGACGCGCAGAATTTTGGTCATCAGAAAATTGATGTTGGTATAATGACTCACCCCCAAACTGTTAAAGTTGATGGGGGTACAGAAAATGTAACCAAGAAGAAAAACAGTTGAATCATGTTTCATTTTATTCCTGATGGTTGTAAAATTGTTTTTAATCTTGAAAATAAAAAATATTGTTTTCGATATTTGAAATAAAATGGTATAATTTGGAGAAGTTCTCAAAACTTTTAATCAATATTCTTGAAAAACCAATAAAATGGAAGGTGGTTAAAATTTTTGCAAAAAGTACTTTAAAACTTTGAAATGTATAAAAATGCTGTTAACATTTTGTCAAATGTTGTAATACTTGTTTGGACTTACTCATTTTGATGACACAAATGACTGAACAAAGACACACGTTGAACTTAACTGAACGTCGCCATGTTGGGACATGTATTTGCATAAACTCAACAGGTCAAGGGTCACCACACGTGACGTATGATACATTATGCATATTAAACATCTCCCCTCTCTGGAAATAACAAAACTTGTTAACATGAAAGTACAATGAATTATCAAACACTAAAAACTTGTGCAGATGTGTTTGCATGGGGAATGGAATGCAATTGAATCATTAGAGTCCTTTGTACTGTAAAAGGTTTCAAGAGTCTTTTCAACAGTCCATGTGATCTCTAGAGTTCTTTGAGTATTTTATGTATGCTTACTAGAGAGTCCGGTGTTCAAATAAACAATTGAAATGAAATGCACTATTATTTTGTTTTGCGAATTGCACTGTGAATTCTGGGTGATTATACTAAAGTGTAATAAGTTCAATATCTAGTGAGTGTTCAAATCATAACATAGTCCTGGTGCCAAATGGGTGAATTCCTCATTCTATGCGATTGTCTCAGGGTGTGTTGTTGCTGTTCAGTTGGTGTCTGTTGCTCTACATCCCCTCCTGTCTGGAAATCGAGAATTGGTTCCTCGGATGGTTTTGGCATGGACACAATGTGGCGGCGGTTCCGTCGGTACTGTGTTCCGTTCACTTCTACAATGTAGGATCGGGGGGATCCGGCAGTGCGAATGACTTTACCCATTGGACTGAGTTTGCCTTTTGTGCGGATTTTCACATTGTCTCCGTTAGTCAACTGGTCCAATGCTCGGGCACCGTGGTGGCGATTGAAGTACTCTTCGCTCTTCTCCTTGGAATTAGTGTCAGCTCTGTGCAGACTCTTCTGGTTGATGTGTTTTGGACGAAGATTCTTTGGCAACATTGGTAGTGTTGTACGCAGCTCCCTACCCATCATAAGGCTAGCAGGACTCACTCCAAGGCTTGGAAGCGGAGTAGCACGGTAGGCCATCAGAGCGCGTACAGGGTCTGGTTGACGGAGAATGGTCTTAGCAACATGGACAGCTTTTTCGGCCTGTCCATTTGCTTGTGGATAGTGTGGACTGGTGGTGATGTGGTTGAAGCAGTATTCCTTTGCGAATTGTCGAAACTCTCCAAGAAATTGTGGCCCATTGTCGGTCACGACTACTTCTGGGATTCCATAACGAGCAAAGGTAATCTTCATGAAATTAATGACTGCTGTGGATGTTGTTTTCTGGAGATGGTGTATCTCTATCCATCTCGAGTAATAGTCAACAATCACCAAGTACTGCTTGCCATGCATATCAGCAAGATCACAGGCGATGCGTTGCCATGCTCTCTGTGGCAAGGGTGTCGTAAGCAGGGGTTCTGCTCTCTGTGCAGGTTGTTTGTCTCTGCAAAACTCGCATCGCTGTATATACTGTGCAATATCTGTGCCAATTCCAGGCCACCAAATGGCTTGACATGCACGAAGTCGGCTTTTTGATACACCATGGTGACCTTCATGTAGTTTTACGAGCATCTCTTGTTGCATTTTCTGCGGTATGATGATACGATCACCATAGGTGAGAATGTCGTTGACTCGGCTTATTTTGTCTTGTTCCTCCCAATATCGCTTGACACTGGGTTCAACATCTTTGACGTATTTAGGCCATCCATTCTTTACATAGGATGCCACGAGTGACAGTACACTGTCTTGTTCAGTCTCATGTGCAATTTCCATGAGGTTGTCATCTGATGCAGGCCACTGATTGGTTACCATGTTTACGTGAGCCGTGATTTCAGCTTCAAGATCATCACTGGTGTCTGCCATTGAATTGGTTTGAATCGGTGCTCGTGATAGTGTATCAGCAACAACTAGGGTCTTCCCCGGCGTGTAGACGGCAGTACAATGATACCTCATAAGGCGCATCAGTAGGCGTTGGCAACAAAGTGGTGCATCACACAGATCCTTTGAATTGATCAATGACACAAGCGGTTTGTGATCAGTTTGTAGTGTCACGTGTAGTCCTCTGATGTACACATAGAATCTCTCGCATGACCATACACTGGCCAACAGCTCTTTTTCGATTTGTGCGTACTTTCTTTCAGCAGGACTCAAAGTTCGCGAACAGTAGGCCACTGGCTTCCAACTGTCATCGCTCTGTTGTTGCAAAATGCAACCTCCAATTCCGTAGCTACTTGCGTCTGCACTAACCATGGTTGGTTTCGTCGGGGCATAGTATGCGAGCGTTGGTGATCTGGTCAGGAGTGTCTTGAGACTTCTGAATGCATTTTTCTGTTGTACTCCCCACATCCACTCAACATTATCTTTTAACAGATCAGTAATTGGGGCAGCAACTGATGATGCATGTGGGATGAACCGTGACAACCAATTTGTCATCCCCATTAGTCTCTTCACGTCCTCCTTAGAAGTCGGTGGCGGCATCTGAACAATTGCAGCAATCTTGGATGGATCCGCATGGATGCCATCCTTGTCCAACTGAAATCCAAGGAAACTTACTCGCTGTTGTCCGATCTTTGATTTTTCCTTGTTCAGTCGCAATCCGGCATTCTGGAGTATTTGGAGCACAGATTTCAATCTTTCATCATGCTCTGTCTGCGTACCACCAGTGATAAGGATGTCATCCATATAGACAACCACTCCATCCAGATCAACTAGCAGGTCACTCATAATGCGCTGATATATTTCTGGCGCAGATGTGATGCCGAAAGGTAGGCGTGTAAAACAGAAACGCCCAAATGGAGTGATGAACGTGGTGAATTTCTGGCTATCACTTTCCAGGGGAACTTGCCAAAATCCATGTTTTGCGTCGAGGATCGAGAAAACTTGTGCTCCTCCGATTCTGCCCAAAATCTCCTCGAGTGTAGGGATTGTGAAACGCTCTCTCTCTACAGCTTTGTTCAACTGTCGAAGATCAACACAGACTCTGATCTTATTGTTCTTCTTGGGCACTATCACAATTGGTGCACACCAATCTGTCGGCTCAGTTATTCGGTTGATGATGCCCTGTTTTTCCATTTTCTGCAATTCCTCTTTCAGCTGCGGGAGCAATGGCAAGGGAATTCGACGAGGAGCCGTGACACAGTATGGAGAAACTGTGTCGGTCAGCTTGATACGAACAGGTGAGCCTTGCAGACATCCTGTACCTTCGAATACGCTGTCTGGCTTTATCATGGTATATACTCGCTGTAGTAAACCAAGGGTCTCACAGGCATCTTTGCCGAGGACTGGCTGACCTTTATCAAGAATCTGAAAAATCAGTGAATATGTGTTGTTCTTCACTTCACATGACAACTTTTTCTGGCCTTTGGGCATGACTTTGCCACCAAAGTAGCCTTGCAAACGTGTTGTCGTTGGTTGCAGAGTTGAGTCACGAAGTTTCAGTGAATCATACAAATCAGTGGGCAAAATGTTTACTTCAGAGCCGGTGTCCAACAAAAAGTGTATCATCTGACCTTGTACTGTGATGGACTGTTGCCACACGTCATGCTCCGCAATGTCTGTGCATGGCCGACGCACAGAACCGACGAAGAAATCACTGTCTCCTTCGCTGTCATCCGCGGTTGGATCCATGTGAACTGATCGCAACTGTTTGGCTTTGCCCCGGCATACTTTTGCGAAATGGCCAATCTTTTGGCAGTAATTACATTTCTGTCCACTAGCCGGGCATGTCTTGTGACTGCTATCTCGGCCACATCGGTTACATGTTTTTCCACTCTGCTGTGGTCTGGCATTTGACGATGTGTGTGGTTTTGGAGACTGCTTGGCTTTCCTGTGTAGTGCATGAACAGAAGCTGTGTCCACGCTGCCCTTGAATTCACGTAAGTCTTTCACAGCAGTTTCAAGGGTTTTAGCCAAGTTGACAGCTGCTTGGAAGCTGAGACCATCTTTGGTGAGAAGATGCTTCTGGATGTTCTCACTACGGATACCACACACCAGCCGGTCACGCAAAGCGTCATCCAAAAACTGACCAAATTTGCAGGTACTGGCCAAATTTTGTAGAGCCATAGCATATTGTGCAATAGTCTCTGAACTCTGCTGGTCCCTCTTGTAGAATCTGAACCTCTCTGATACGACCAGTCGTTTGGGGCCATAATGTGCGATCAATAGCTCACACAGTTCTGAGTATGTTTTCTCAGTGAGTGGTGTAGGTTCTGACAAACTTTTAGCTGTTTTGTAAACATTGGGGCCTACAGCACTTAACAGAACTGCTGTCAGTTTTCCTGGAACTATATCATTGGCTAGAAAATACAGGTTCAATCGTTCAATGTAATTGCGAATGTCTTCTGCCTCATCATAACTATCGAGGCGACCGATCAGCGGTGCATGAAAGTGCGCCCCCTCTTGAGCGGCAGGTTGTGTCATTGTCGAAACGGCAGTGCAGCTGACGAAGAAAAAACTGCTTTATTTAAGTGTCCCCTAATGCCGTACTATCGTAATACTATGTCCAAAATCTCCGCAGGTATATTAGAAACCCAGCGCTGCTACCATGTTGTAATACTTGTTTGGACTTACTCATTTTGATGACACAAATGACTGAACAAAGACACACGTTGAACTTAACTGAACGTCGCCATGTTGGGACATGTATTTGCATAAACTCAACAGGTCAAGGGTCACCACACGTGACGTATAATACATTATGCATATTCAACATCAAATAAAAGATTTCTTTTCATAACCATGATATTAATGTTTCATTTTCTCAATAATTTTCCACTACCGTCGAAATAAACACCAACGAATTAAGTAGTCTTCGTTCGCTTCTTATAAGGAATGTGTCCATTTTGAGGATCAGTATTTCTTTAAATAATCATTGCAAATGCAAAGCATTCATATATTTTGGTTTCCACAGACAACAGCTTGTTGACGGAATAGAACAATAAAATCACAGATGTTCGTGAAAAAAAATTGAGGCAATGTAAATCTCTTACTATTTGTATCTGGTAAAATCAGTGGTTAAACAACTTTTTTCACTTTCACAAGCACTAACTTTCCAGTAAATCATACAATTTCACTATAATTTTTATTTCTGTAACAAGCACGACTTAGATAACTTTATGCAACCAGTAATACGCCATAGTTTTGTAAGTTTTCCGAGAAATGCTAAGCCAAAGGTAGGTGCGTCATTTCACGAGTGCGGCGAATTACGTACATTGACGATATATGTCCATCATCATCCATATGTTCTCAACCTTACTGGGTAGGTAAGGTGACTAGGTTACTTATATCATAGAGAAAGGATTCTCTATGGCATGCTTATATTGAATGAAAAAAAGTGGCGGTTGGATACGACATTCTACCCGATCTAGTTGCCACAAAATGACACCAACTTACCCAAAACATTGACGAATGTGTCTGGTACAATATGAGTTATCTCCAATTTTGCGACATTGTACATTCGCATGATGAAGAAACTAAGAAAGAAGGACTCTATCACTCGATGGCGATTGTGGAGATGCGATTGAAGCGCCATTTTTAAATGTCCACGCATTCAACCTGATGTGCGCGCACGCGTGAAAATGTGTCATTACATCATTCATGGAACGCCGAGAAAGAAAATATAAAAAATAAATAAAAAATATGAATGTCAATTTTGTATCTGACATTCAACACCGTTGAGTTCATTAATGTTGCCAGTTCGGGTAAAGTGCACCCTTTAAAATGTGATGACCATAATTATTATCTGAAATATATACGCCTAAGCCCATCAAATTTGTGCATATCGTGAACTGCTTTACAATTTAAAAAAAAACCAACACGTGGGCCTATACCGTAAATCAACTACAATAGTGACCAAGCAGGGATTTTCAGAGTGCGGGGGGGGGGGGGGGGGGTATGCTAATTATAGTTTTGCGCTTAGTTTTTTGCAAGCATGCCCGGGTGGAGACTGGAGATTATTTCCAACCCTCACCCTAAACACCACTTAAAGGGACAATATCCTCACGATCAAAGCAGACTTTCAACAGGGCATGGAATCGGTGTCCTCGTTTAAGATGAACACAGCGACTGAAAATTACTGGCTCATTTATGCAGTAGAAACGGTAATATGACATTATCATGTGGGATATTATTTTCAGTCACTAATCTAAAACCAGCACTCCGATTCCATGCCCTGTTAATCGTGACGATGGGTTGTCCCTTTAAAACGCTTTATATAATAAAATATATGTGCTATTTTTTTCTTTTCTTTTTTGTATACGCCACTGTTTAGCAGACAAATACTAAGTTCAGAAATAGCAACTAGTTCTGTGAATTTATCGACAAATACGAATTTGCCAACAAGTGTGGTGCCACTGGCGGCTTCTTCTGACCCCCTTTGGCTATGCCACGCCCTCCCCTTATATTAAACAAAATTGTAATACAAAGAAGATAAAGAAGGCAAATACGGCAAGTAATAGAGACTTGGCCAAGGACAAAACGCAGCTCAAGCAATCGTCACTTAGTATAACGGAAGCAGCCGAGCCCAATAGGCCTTTAACTTGCCGGGGGACCCTTATGAAGTGAAATAGCGCCACCATGCACAGGACCAATGCACTTCTGAAACCCTATCCACAACAGCTTCGCTCACGGTATCAATCACCTTCAAGGCACTAACACAATTCTTATTATTTTTATCGTACCCAAATGCGCAAGATTTTTGTATAGATCGCGAGATTTAGGCGGAATACGTGACAGCATCTATCTCTGATGGATAATGATCAAAGAACACTGGTCTCTGATCTCTTTGCGTCGTACAGTCATGCTATTTTATCTCCTATAAATTAAGGCTGTGATGCCAGGTATCCGGATACCTAACCGAAAATGTCATTACCCGGTTCCATTTTTCGGTTCCAATTACCCGTTAACTACTTTTTTAAATTCCCACTGAACATTTTAAGCCTCACAAAATAATGGAAGTCTCTGATTTTTTGCTAACAAAATGAAGAAAACTTAGATGAAGGCTTTAGAAGAAACATTTGCCGACAGTCTTTCACAGACTTGCTGGCTTTTGTTTGAAACTTGTGTTCATATTGGTTACTTTATACATTCAGGAGTATTTATGTGTTTTTACAAAATTGTTTACGGGTACCCGGGTATCCGAAGATTTCAAATATTTCGGGTATCCGGTTTCTGTAATAACCGAAAACGCCCAACCCTGCTATAGATACACGTTACTAAACCGATGCTAGCAGGAAAATAGGTTGGCCCCTTAGGCTTATATATGTTTTATTGAAAGTATTGAAAACAAAAACTCTTGATGTTACATGGCACAAAAGGTAATCCATTTATTTTGTTCACATTTTTATAAGTTTACAATCATTTCGCGATAAAATACTGCACTGAATCAATGTAGCTTAAATAAAATAGCTTAAAATGAAAGAGTACTCCAAATAAACATGTACTGTTCCTCCTATCAGTCACAAATGTCTAGGTTTCTTCCCATGACCTCTCGTGAGAGACAAAGATCGCCATCATTCGTCAACTACCCCCAGGGCAGTCGTGTTTTGGGGAAGATTTAATTCGCCACTGAAAATTCGTCCCATAGGCCTACTAGAAATAAAACCCACAACGGTCGTGTATAGACGCAGTAGACCATGCTACATATTTACATGAGTACAGGGGGCCATTTCATTGCACGGGCAGCACTGTGCATATTTGTTCGTCTGGTGTGTACATTTTTCACTTCGATTTCATCCTAATAAGTATTGTAGACAAATTCAGATGATCTGATACAGATGTTTACATCCTTTAAAATATATGTTTTATGTTGTCTGTCATACAGCTGTTGCCGTCAACGAAGGCTCTTTTGTAAACAAGTGTCACATGGTCTAAATACTCTTTGCAAGTACAACAGATTTTAATAACAATAACAATAACAATAACAATAACAACTTATATCCACCAAACTGGTGCTCAAGGCGCATTATATTATTACCCCTGCTCATCAGGCTCATAAATCATTCCTGAAACCATCCCAGCTCCCTGGGGAGTATACAGCTCAATTGCTGCCATTTCAGCGCATATAGGGCTAAATCAAACACAACAACCAACTCTGCCCTCACAGGTACCCATTTACCCCTGGGTGGAGAGAAGCAATTATGGTAAAGTGTCTTGCTCAAGGACACAAGCACCACGGTTGCGGGATTCGAACCCACATTCTGACGACTCGGCCATCAGAACACAAATCCGATGCACTAAACCGCTCGACCATGGCACTCCATAATATGTTTTACATTTAAAAAAAAGTTACACAACGACATTACTTTTAAAGAGTGTGTATAAACTTATTAAATGAAGCTGTACATATCAGCCGTAACACCAACAACTAACTTTAATTAATGATGCACAGCAAAAACAAACTTAAAGTGAGTGTGGATCGGTGGGTGACGTAGCCTTTACTGAAGGCGCACGCGACAACCCGAACACCATGCCCGAAAAAAGACCACGCCCACGAGTGGCGAAGCCACGAGCGCCTTTATAACCAGTCCATTCTGTGGTGTTATGTTTTTCTTTATAATTAATTATCTACCGATTTGGAAGAGATATGTTAATGCGTAAGGCGTTAGGTAAATCATTTATTATATCACATAATATTTAAATATAAAAGAGCCCAACATTTTACTTACGGTGATTGGTTTAAATAAGTTTGCATACATATTATATGTGACCCGCTCCATCGAAATGAGGAATGTCCCCCAACACATGTTTCCGTGTAAGTTCACAAAACATGCATGACTGCATTATTACATTAATAATAATAATAATAATAATAATGTGTGGACTTATATAGCGCACGTATCCACCAACTAAGTGGTGCTCAAGGCGCATTCTTTTTTACGTGCATTACATCCTAACACAGGAATGAAATTAACCAAAAATGAATGTTTGGCATCATCAGAAAGCCCATTAAATTCTCTTTAAGTTGATATCCATATCACAAAATGTGAAATTTGGGGGACATTCCTCATTTCGATGAATGAATAATTCGAATTTATGAATAATTCAGCAGTAGCATCCACAGAACGGACTGGTTAAGGCACTGGTGGCCGGCTTCGCAACTCGCACGTCGTCTTTTACGGGCGAAATGTTCTGGATTGTACGTTGCCGCGTGCGCCTTGACTAATGGCTATGGGTAACGGACTGATGGTCCATAAAGCCAGGGGCGGATCCGACCTAAGGGAAACGCTAAAAACTTACACGCCCCTATCCTCCCGCCCTCCACTGGATCCGACTATGCATGAATCATCAGTCTGAAGGCCTATACAATAGCCCACACCCATGTGTAATTGAACAATAGAACAATCACGTATCTCAATAGCGTAAACATTAAAAAGCGTAAACGTTAAAAAGCAAATTCCTCTGGTTCCCAAACTTGATAACCTCAGACAAAATACTTGAAACACGGACTGGTGTGTTTAAAAGCTACACACGAATAGCGGCACAATATATACAACACACTGGAAGATTAAATTAGCACTTGTGGTGTAATGGTTTCATTCTCATTCGTTTTGCAGAGTAGGAGTCGGTATTATACAAATGAAATGAGCCTAAACTAATAAGTCTGTCACTTAGTGTTACGCATATAATATAAAGCATAGTACGCTAAATCACCACATGAACACAGAAAATGTATCAGTCGAGTCGTAAGAATGGAGTCGCAATTTTTGAGGACCGTGAATTTTGTCTTTGCCGCTGAATCTCGACTGGAATCGAAGCTCTTGGCCGACATTCGAGTCCTAAAAAAAAAAGACATTTGGGGCCGAAAACAAGTCTCCAGTTTCTGGTCATCAGTCGGCTTTAAAATCGGTGCGGTGTATGACGCGTTTTTTGTGCCAACAGTGAAATACGTGATACATATAATACGCGGGGACCAAATTTCTCCCATACACAAAGTATGACGGCTAAGAGAGGCCTCACAAATCAGGCAAACGTTCATACCCCTATGTGGAAAAAGTCGTTTAAAACACAGCACGGTAGAAATCAATCGATCCAGCAATTTTGGCTACAATTGGGCATCGTTTCATAGAAAGAAAATAAATAAAAATGCCGACACGTGGGTCTGAGGCGACGCTGCGCGGAGACCAGAAACGTTATTTTGGTCTAGACAAAAAAGTATTTACTTTCAAAGTGACAATTTGTTTTGGTTTTACAGTATTTAATTAAGAGCCAAAACCGTTTCCATCATTAATTAATTTTGGGATATATTTACTGTAAAAACAAGTATTTCATGATTATTTTGTGAAATGTGTCGTTTCAAAGTATGATTTGTAAAATAGCGAAAACAAGGGCGATTCATCTTCAAAATTATTTGAAACCCAAGAATTTAACTAATTAAATTAGGAGCTTAATATTGACTGGACTCCTGGCCTACTGTACAACTATTATAGTTCTTAAGTAACTGATTTAAAATCCACGCACTTCAATATATGATGCTGGATATGAGGCAGAGTGCACCCCTCCCATTGTGTCTTCATTGTGTTCCAGGAATTCTTGAGGATTTGGGGGGGGGGAGGTCCGTTAACAATAGAACAACAGTGTGTTAGTGTATAGGGGCATTTGGGGGCTGTCACTCTGCCGTATATTGAGCATGATATACACTCGTACACACTATGTAAGCTGTCGTCAAATGCGACTCTAGGCGAAATGACTGGCCACTGGGTAAGGTTGCCGGTGTTGAGGCAAGTGGTGACGGACACATCAGAAAGGCCAGCGTAGAGATCGTCGCTGCCGACCAAAAAAGCATGTTCCTCCGCCCAGTCAGCGAGTTGGCAAAGAAGACGTTGCTGCGGCCAATAAGCGACTTAGTGCTTCTGATACCGTCGGAGTGACTAATGACCTTGGTCCTGCAGGAGCAGTGAAGTTCCGGACACTACCATATGTAGTTTTTGCTCAAAGGTGTCGACACCTTATCGTGTTGAACCTGTTTTCTAGCTACATTTTGCATGTTATTGACTGTTATATTGCAACCTTGTTACCCACATTGTTGTTATTCACATTGTGATGATGGCATCATCACGGGGGGAGTGTTATGTTCTTCCCCGCCCGTCTAAGTGACACTAATTTTGGTCTAGCGCCCTCTCGGTTTTCCCCGGGTTTCGCTACAGTCATTTTTTCTAAAGTTCGTCCTTGTCGAACCGCTGCCTTAAAAAATGTGCCATTTTTTCCACTTTTGGAAACCTTTTGTTTATTTAACTAGACGCCAGAAGAATACTGGTGAGTTTAGGATTCTATTCTTAATTGTGTTATGGATTATTGTTCATAATTTGTAGTGTAATTTTCAGACATGTTTTCCCGCCAGAACTTTATACCGCTCCTACTGTTTGCTCTGATTCACGAGAACTTCCTTTATTTTGTTCGTTGGAATTTCCTTAAATGTTCGAGGCCAGAAAGCTAGATGTCAAGGCCATTATGTTCAGTAATGTCTACTACTTTAGAGAAAGTTTATTATTGGCCATTTTATATTTCTATAACTACATTAAGTGTGTGATATTGTGAACTAGTAACTTAGTTTTTGTGTTAAACGAGGCCTGCCTAAAGACGTCCACTCGCCATTTTTATTTCGACGTCATTGAATATTCATGAGTTTGTTACCATATTTGGGCATCGCGTGGTTATGAATGGAGAGTTTACTCTCGCTGTAAGTCAGCAGTGCATTAAGGAATGTATGCATTATTGTTTGTTTTTAGGTTGCTGAATTGACCTTTCCAGACAAGAAAAGCAGTTTTATTAGGTTGAGGACATCTTGAGCTATAGAGAGAACAGTTCTGTAAGAGAATTCACTTGGATTATGGGATGGAAATTTAATAACTTTTTAGGATGTTTACATGCATTTGATTTCTGATGTTTCCTTAAATAAGTGGGCATTATTTTTTGACCTTTTGACTTTAATACATGTATTTCTGAATTATTGTGCTAAATCTCTTGTCAACCTTTACGTACTTAGATCCATTGTTTTTGTACTTAGTTATATTTTATTTTCTGTATTTCCAGTTTTACCTCATGTGGCACACACACACGATGAAGAGGATAATAAAGCAGTTTAAAGTTATTCTTTGAGTCAATGGTTATCTGGCTGGAAAGAGGGTGCCCTGGCACACCAAGTACTTCACAATCTGTATCTGCTGTGCTCTGGAATACCTTCCTGCAACCGTTCTTGCACACACGCAAACAAATTGTAAGAGGGCCAGTTCTAGCGTACTTGTAGCGGAGACGACCAAACTTGTCATGATGCAATGGTCCGGAAGCTTTGGAAGCTCCGGAAATGGTGAAGTTCATTGCCATCAAGATAGCTCCCGAGATAGTCGCCCCAAGTGTGTCAAACACACCCGTTTATTGGAAGCAACCATCCAATGGTCCGGAATCCACCGCACCCCCTCCAGAAAATCACCATCAGCCACCCACTCTGGAAACCCCCGTTTCATCACGCAAGATCATCCCAATTGTTATCTCGTGTAGCAAATTTTAAAATGCTTAAAATTACAGTATGTAGTGTGCATAGGTAAAGGTGTTTTTTAAGGCGTTACTGTCGTTTGGTTCATAATATGAATGTCCAAATTTTACCAGAAATAATAATTTTTAGTGTCCGGAAATTGAGCCACAAGGTGGTAAAAAAAACTCACGTGTAACTATTTTCGCCAAATTGCAGTCATTCATGTTAGTCCTCCGTCCATTTTATTTTAGTTTATTTTGTTTACATTATTATATCGATCGCTAAAACAGAAGCAATATCACAAAAACAAATTACCGACTGCGACATGTTCGGGTGCTTTTCAAAGTGAATTTCTCCGAGTGTAACGTTACTTTGTGGTATGATCAAGTTTGATTTTGATTATTAAAAATTCGTCAGGAAAATGAGTGGTTGAAAGCGCGATCATATTGTGTGCCGAAATTATTCTAAATCTCACCACTACATATATAAATGAATGCTTATTTTGTTAATTTTCAAAAACGTTTATTATAAAACGACGTTAGTAACGTTTCTAGAGTTCCTTTGTTGAATACGGCCGTATAGTGATCATATGAAAGCGCACATGTGAACTGAACACGGTACTATTGTGTATAGGGGTGGCTCAATTACTCAATGTTCCAACCCCCAAACTCGGAAGAAAAAATAAACACGTGCGAAGTTAACAAAAAACAAAAAAACTGGGCGGTTGTTGCGTGTTTTCCATTTCGGGAATTTCGTCCGTAGTTAATTCATCATCAGCAGAAAAAAATATTACATGCACATAGAATTTTAGGCATTGCGGATAAAACCCTTACGGATTGCTGGGAATTAAAGTTGCATGTACGGATGCACATAGCTAAAACAAGTGCACGTGTTCACTGTTGCATCAACACCGTCTCGCGTTAGCGTGAATTCATCGTTGACCACGTACGTCCCATGGACGTACCTGTCCTCCCGGCGTGGTCTGGACACACGGAAACAAACCCAGTGGGACGGATAGCTTGATATTTTTTAATCGGAAATATACATGCAAACGTTATTTCGGGAAAGGTTTGTGAATATGATTTCAAAAATGTTTATAAATCTGTCGAAATTTGTTTCGCAAAATCTGCGTTACGAATCACGTGATGCATTGCCTGCTATTCCGTGAAAAACGTACTCCCCGTACATGCATAGTTTTTAAAATCACAAATCATTTGGTGCCGTGACCACTTTCACTCGATTTTAAAGTATTAATAATTTAACTATTTCCAAGCAGTACTAGTAGCACTTTCCCTGTTCGTTAGGAAACTTGGTTTATATTGAGAAGAATTCTTCCTCTCTGCAAATCTGGAATCATAACTGGAAAAATGTGTTCTTGTTCTTTAGAAAACATTTTGAAAAGGGTATGTTTGTACTAGTTTCTGGGTGTGTGTTCGCAATACTGTGGTATTTCAAAATTTAGTACTGGTTCCTGTGACATACCTAGCAATATGCCATATCTTTAACGGTTCTTTTACATATATGAATGATTGACCTCCATTATAGTTCTCAAATGCTTGCCCATCGTCATAACTTCTGCAAAAATATTACGTGTTTGGGAAGTTCTGTTTTTTAAATTTATTTTAGGGAACTCTATAAAACATTCACACATTGTTAATACTGCCAAGTCTTGCGGTTTTAAGGATTAGCGCTGGAGGCCCTTTGAATCTGCTGACTGCTGGCGGAGCTATTGTTCCCTTACCCAGGAGGATTAGCGCTTGGCAAATTGGTTCTTTTGTTGTCCCATACCGGTGAGCTCACTATCCAAGATCTCTCCATAATGAGGATAAACCCGGTCCAATTCAAATTTTAGCCCGGTAAACAATACCGGGTTCTGACCGGGTTCTGACCGGGCTAGCAAATTGCACCGGGTTATTTATGCATATGGGCCTTACACAAAATTATTGTACGCAGGCATTTTTTGCATGATGGAAATAGGCAAATATTGAACATAAGCTACTTAATTAAGAAAGCTAAGATGGTGACATCTAATTATGGATGCCTTAAAAGTATAATAAGTATAACAAGGTTTTCTTTCGGATACTGAACAATGAGACTTATTTGTATCAATGAGACTTGAACCCATGGATAATGAACAAGGTCGTTGTCAAGGTGACTGAGGCCAACATCGTCATGGCGGAAATCAACAACATAAACCTGTCAAGGATGAGGGCCACCTCTTGCCACTCGCTGACGGGCCGTTCGTTGTTGGTAATCTCACCGACCGGCCGCTCGTGCAGTTTCTCCAATGTCTTCAGTACTTCCCCGAGGCACCGGTCGTGGCAGCACTGCCTCCTGTCGGACGAGTCGCAAAAACTGTTCAAATGGATGGCGTCCGACTCGCCGTGCGTGTGATCGCCGTTGCTGCGTGTGTGTTCGGCGCTTCCGTGGCCAGCGCTCGATGGCGACAGCGGCCCGTCCACTGAAGACTCGCGTAGGTTGTGTGCAGATGCGCGGGGCCATGATTCGATGATCGTAGATGATCTTCTCGGGCCGCTGTTGTTGAAGACGTAGATGGTCTCAGGACCGCGGCGATAGCATAACACCGGAGCGATGCACCGGAATGTAAAATATCGCAGCCACTGAGGCACGGGCCGGTGGTTCCCCCGGTGGTGGAGATTTAGAATAACCACGCTGCAGAGGACTGATGTACAACCGATGACTACCATGGGAGTGAAGAAAAATCCTAATAGATGGAGCAAACGATCCATACAAGTTAGTAGGCTAAATGTTAGAAGAAAGAAAAAAAAACAACAGCGCCCTCCATCGCTTATTGACCTTTATCACGGTGCAGCCATCTTTTCTCCTATACAAATGCATGTATAAAATAAACCAAACCGAGGCTGGAAGGGGAAAATGGCCTGGTCCCTTTTATGAAATGATATTTAGCACTGCAATTATTGTCTGTGTATGTACAGGAAACCCGACAAAAACGCCACTCCGTGATAAAGATCTACATCGATATAAGAGCCGTTAACGGACATTCAGCATTAGACCGATCCATTAAACCCATCCCACCATAGCAACTGTCTAGCAACGGCACACATGGGTAGAACAGGTAGATCCTCACCCATCGATCGTCGTGTATTATACTGACAATATACTGGAGATCAGTGGCGTACACACGTAGAAATCCATTAGAAATCCGTACGCGTACGGGATACGTATACATATATGACGTCACGCGGCGCTTCCGTATCTCGAGCGGGATACGTTGCTAATGAGGATTAGATTGTGCACGTTCGTGGTGTGTACGCGCATGCGCCACAGCATGCGAAAGGCCATTTTCTGCCGTACGCGTTTTATCTGCGACGTTCCGCAAGCGATGCATAAGCTGAATAAAATCAAAGCAATTAAGCCCGTGGTAAGTCACGAATAGCATGCACCGGGAAATCCTATACATTCGCGATGCTTTCGATTGCCCTGCCTGTGTTAAATTGCATTCGGGAAATGTATTAAACTTCCGACTCACCGCTATAAATTCTCGTTTTAGTATTAAACATAAATAACTACATATTTTACTGAAAGTCTTGGGAAAAATACGAGTTATTTTGATAGTTATTTTAGTTGTTATACATCAGAGAAAATCATACGCGAACTCACCATTTTCACGTACGGTGCGGCTACGCGATGCGAGTGCCTGAACGATTGACCGAACAAATTGATGACGTAATCCACATCTTTTGCGAGCTGCATACGTATCCCGTACGCGCATGGATTTCTATTGGTCCCTAGTGGCGGATTTTCATCGACGCGATACAGCCATTTTAACACGTCGGACATTTGGATGGACTCTTGGATGTGTAATCGCGGCTGTGATTGGTCAATACGTAATGGGGCGGGGCTTGGATGGGTCTCGAAATAAGGGCGGGCACACTGTCCAAAAAGCCAGTGCGATTTAAGTTTGACAGAAAAGCCAACTTACCTATGATCGGCGTTTTGTCAGACGATGGGGGCAGCGAGCCACCAATCAGCTCCTGAAACAGCAGCAGAGCTAGAAGGGTGGTCACACCCAGTGAGATCTTCTCCCCCGAGTCCGGGGGAAGGATGTAGACAGCGAGGCTGATGATGGCCAGGAGGATGGCAGGGAGGATGATGCTCAGGGTGTAGTAGAGGGGTCGACGGGAGAGGAAGAGAGAGAAGGTGACCTGGGCGAAGGGATCGGGGCAGCAAGGGTAGTCGATCTTCATCTGCTGTACTCGCACCTGTCACCAAATGAATCGAATAGATTCAAGGCGTCACAGACACGTACCATTGGCGGTTGTCATTAATCGATTCTTGGGGCATTTCAAAATTGTATTTATGTTATGCGACTTTTTATAACCCTCCTACACATGGAGGCCACTCCGAACCACAAAATTCTGTTCTTTAGCAACCTTCAGTACCTTTCCAAGTAATCTTACAAAATCAACTGTGTGCCACCCAAGGCCACTGTAAATGTTTGAACATATTAGTATGGCCTGCAATGTATCGATGGGAGACCACTTTACCCTGCAATCTCAGTGGTGTGACAGTGCACAGAAGGGTAAACATAGTAGGCCACTGGCAACGGCCACTGGCAACAGCCAATGGCTTGGAGTGGTCTGAATGGGTTGTTTCAAAAATTGCACTGATTGTAGGAGGGTTTTAATGTAATCTGAAATGTGTTTCCATAATGACATGCTGGTGGTAGCAGACATACTGGTCATTTTCCCATTTTTACGTAATTTTGAGCATGCACACGATATCGAGTACAATGGAAAAGAACCGGGAAGTCTGCATCCATCTGGCATCTTCAAAGCCTCCGTTCTCTTTTGAGATCCTTAATGTTTTCTCAAAAGTCGCATCAAGTCAGATTGCTATGCATTTGAGTGTACACGTATACGTTTCATTTCATTACCTCGCTGAGTTCCCAGACCCCGTTCGGCACAAAAAAGTCGCTCAGGTTTTGTTTCTGCTCGGTGTCCTTATACAAGTCTAGGTCCGTGATGGTGAACACCCATGAAGCGAAGACCAGGTCGCACCGCTGGATGTCGAACGGGAAGAGCAGCGTGTCGATCTGGCACGAGGACTTAAGGATGGCGGGGAAGTTCCACTCGACGAAGCCGTCGGGCGTGACGATCGTCGGTATCGTCTTGGTCCGCTCAAAGAACTCGTCGACGCTGGAGCCCGGGGAGAGACTGTTCGAGTTTAGAAGGACTGTTCATGCAGTGTGCGTTACGAGACAGGACGAGACATGTTCACATTACGACAGGAAAGTTGTGTTTTTATAGCTACTTTCAGCATTTGGTCAAATACTGAAATTCAGACTTGAAGTCGATTACTTTTTACTTATATTCGAATACGAATACGAATACGAATACGAATACATTTACGACAGGAAAGTTGTGTTTGTGGATTCTTTCAGCATTTGATCGAGTGAGTGACAACACTTTATAAAGTTAAATTCAACTCAAAGAAAGTGTTGAATTAACACGGAGTCAAGTTAAGTCTACCTTTACCAATGTTAATTCAACACTGTCTTTTACAAGCTAAATCCAACTTTACGGTCAGTGACCGAACTCTTGAAAATGTTGATTCAACACTTTAGTTTTAAGAGGGTACGGACACATTTATTTTATTATTTCCAGCAGTCATTATATACTGAGACGCAAGAGAAACTTACCACTTGTTTTGGAATAGCATAAAATTGTAATGGTTCAAAATAAGACATCAGGTGCTGCTAATTAAAATCATCACATACCCCTTGAGCAATCGCTGATGGTCAAACCAGGTGTTACGCACCTGGGCCATGAAGAGAACGACTCAAAGGTCATGTGACCATGTGTGACCGATTTGTCTGTAGGGGGTACACTGACTTGCCAAAATAAGTGCACATATTACATTTGTGCATTGTGATTACTGATAATTTAAGGTCGAAAAAGTGGTAAGTTTCTATTGCGTCTCAGTATACAATCCCACGACGACAAACTTCCCAGACAACTTTTGTTGTGTTTGGTAATCGAACATTTCTCTTTAGAGCTAACTTCAACATGCTTTAAACAATCTATGGTTTCCCACACATCTGTAACTGCAAATGTGAACATGTCTCATGTGTTGATGTACACACAAAATAGACCCAGTAGACCTTTATCACAGCTCAGTTATCTTGTCCTTTCACACAAATACACGGGATCAAACCGAGGCTGGAATGAAAAAAAATAGTCTGGCTCCCTTTCTTGAATTACATTATAATCATACTTGCGTATACAGGGGATCGGACACAGATAACCGCGCGATGATAAAGGTCTATAGTCCTATACCGTTTGCCAACATTTGAGTACGGAAGATTAAATGACCATCCGTGTTACTTAGATTATTTATCATGGAAAGACGAATAGTTATCTTGAAAATACTGATTGCCTTTGTCTTTCCATGATAAAGAAAACATCTGTAACTCGGAAACGTGGATGGTCATTTAAGCTTCCGTATTTGAGGCATAGCCTAGAGGGCAGATGTATAAAACTCCATTTATCCCTACTTGTTGCTGAACAAAGATTATTGATGGAAATGTTGTATTAATGAAAAATATATAATAGCACCTAGTGGTAAGATAACGTCAACATGCACACATTCGATATACAGTGTGTCTCAAAAAAATGCAAACAAAATTTAACGGAATGCCAGACGTAGAATGGGTTGGTTTGAAAGATACACCTTTCCACTTTAAAATGAGACATCAAACGTCCAAATCTGATAATGTTTGACAGAGTTATGAGTACTTTTCCCAAGAGAGGTCAAATTGACGATGGGACCAAGTTTTCAATTTTAGGCATTGGGACAAAGGTAGCCTAATTGCCTCTGTGTGGATAATTGCCTGGCCTACAAAAATGTGTTTAGCGAGTAAACACAATTCTAAACACTTTCTTGCTATCAGTTTGTAAACATGTTTACATGCTAAACATTTTTAGCATGAGGACGGATAGTGTTTAGCCATTGAAAATTGATGTTTAGGAATTGGACATGTGCGTTCAGCTAGTAAACATGTTTACAAACTGATAGTGATACCAAGAAAAGTGTTTACTTGCTAAATAGTTTTTTTTAGAGTATTATGTAAATTGCTTAATTAACTGTGTACTGTCAATTCATTTTTCGTCAAACATTGATCATGGTTGGTGTTCAGCTAACTAACGAGCATAGAGTTTTGTGTCACGGAGTACATCCGTACTGGAAGAGTAAATGGTGTTATCGATGCATTTATGCAGCGATTCCCAGATCGAGATCCACCTGCAGCCAGCACTATCTGGAGAAACCTGCGAAAGTACCGGACGGAGGGTACCAGCCTCAATCTCAATCGAGGGCGTTCCGGGCGACATCGGACTGGGAGGTCGGCGGAAAACATCGAATTGGTGGAGGCGCAGCTGGATGCCAACCCGCATGTCAGTGCAAGACGGAATGGACTGCGCCTACCACATGCCACGTTCAATCACATCACTCGGCTGGACCTGGGCATGCACCCCTACCAAATGCGCGTGCGACATCGGCTGCTACCGCCGGATTTGCCAAGACGGTTGAATTTTTGTCAGTGGGTCGTCGACTAGCTGCAGGCAGATGTGCGATTCGTCCATCATCTCGTCATTGGCGATGAAGCTGGATTTTCTCTCGACGGAAAAGTCAACTCACGCAATGTTCGAGAGTACGCCCCAAACAACATCCACCTCCCTTCAATTACGAGCACAACTTCCAACGTGAGAAAGTGAGTGTCTGGGTTGGCCTCTGCGGCAGTGGCCTCATCGTCGGACCGGTGTTTTTTCAGGGCAACCTCAACGGCCGGCGTTACCTTGAGATGTTGAATGATGATGTCATCCCCATCCTTGAACATTTCGAGGTTCAGGAGCGAGGTGTGTTTAGGCGCCTGTGGTGGGCTCAAGACGGCGCTCCGGCTCATCGTCTGCTGGCTGTCCGAGACCGCCTTCATGAAGCGTTCGGAGACCGTGTCATAGCGTTGAATCATGTGCATGAATGGCTACCGAGATCTCCAGACCTCACCCCGTGTGATTTCTACCTCTGGGGATACTTGAAATCCAAGGTGTACACGACTCCCCCTCCGGACCTGCAGACTCTCCGTGACAGATTAACAGCTGAGATTGACGTCCTGCGGCAGACTCCAGATGTTGTTAGGAGAGCGATGGGAGACATGGAGAGACGATGTCGCCTGTGTATCGAGCGAGAGGGAGGGCATGTTGAGGGGGAAGGGATGTAATCATCAACAGTTCATCCACATTGCAACACTTGCACATCTAAACAAAATCGATTATCACTGCATTTAAAAACTTGGTCCCATCGTCAATTTGACCTCTCTTGGAAAAGTACTCATAACTGTGTCAAAAATTATCAGATTTGGACGTTTGATGTCTCATTTTAAAGTGGAAAGGTGTATCTTTCAAACCATACCTATATTATCTATGCTGGTTACTCATTCTACGTCTGGCATTCCGTTAAATTTTGTTTGCATTTTTTTTTAGACACACTGTATAAGTCGTCACAAAAAGGAAGGAATACACCTGTCTGAACTACGTTTCAGACAGACGAACATGTTACACTTATACTTATACCGGGTGTGCGTGATTTGGAGGAAAGGGAGCACAACGGCCCAACAATCATCTCTTACTTGGTATACATAGTGATGTCTGGTGTCCAGATATCCTTAGCGGACATGTACAGCCTCGTCACGGTAGGATAGTCAGACGAATTCCAGGTTAAGAACTCATCTTTCCATTTCTACATACAGTGAAAAAATAATGCATCAAGATTGCAAACAAAATTGTATGAGTTAACAAAGAAAACTTTACTGGAGCTGGATTCGAACCTGTGACCTCCAGATTACTGTACATGGCTCCAATTTCGTAACTATACTACTCAAAACAATTTAGGGAACACCGGATTTTTAACATCAAATAGGTTTGAAATGTTCCATGAACCGGGATTTTCATTTGCAACCCCCCCCCCCTCTCTCTCAGTAGTCATGTCATGAAATGTGTAATCACTACATTTTACATGCATCCTTTATCATCTGTTTCATTGTGCAGTTGTTTCTCATCAATTCTGTGAAACATTGTGTTTATCTGAAATAAATGATATTGCTTTAACTGAGATTATTCCAGTGTTCCCTAAATTGTTTTGAGTAGTATAGTTCACTCAGTATACAATTGTTTGTAATTTTCAGAACTAATTACTACTAATAAATACTACTCAAAGGAAAATTTCTACACGGTGTCACCGCAAACAGTCTTTACTTATTCGTTTCACCATGCAAAGCTACAAGTCTTACTTAGGTTGTTTAATGTTTATCTTGATTCAGAGAGAGTATATTAATTATAATCGTAACGTAAAAACAATTTTGTCAACATTGCCAATATCTTTCCTTTAAATTTCCTCTTTTCAAAATGTTTGCTAAATTCTTGAAAGAAACAAAAGAATGATCGAGATGAATGTTCTTAGGGAGTAAATAGTAAATAGGGAGAGTTCAGAATCCTTATAATAGCGTGTGATTACCGTAACCAATTATGTAAAACAGAAAGTTGTTATATATCTAGTTTAATCATAAATAAATTAAGAGAACATTACCAGTCGCATCAAACCACTTATTTGTACGAACTGCTCGCGCTCGTTCTGGAAAAGAAGAAACAAAAAATACAAAATAGATCCAAATTTGTTTTGATTACTGAATTAATCATACCGACCCAGACTCGTAGGCTGAACGCATATTTTTTACCTAGACGAATGTGGGCAATTTAAAAAAAATTGTTGTTAAAAGACAATTTTTGTTTAAAATAGGAATTTAATAGATGTTGCCCATGTTCGTCCTAGAAAAAAAAGAAATACGCAGGCTGGACAATAAGATAGGATATAGGAAAAATTATTTTAACGATTCCTCCTGCTGATTTTCGAGTTCCATCTTTTGAAGAAAAAAAAACACCTTACATTTTCTCCAAAACGGTCCAAATCGTTTCCAAACCAGCCTAGGGCTCCGCCGACTCTAACAAACCGACCGACCCAAACTGACCGACTAATTGACTAATCGACTAATTGACTAATCGACTGACCAACCAGAGAGTTGTTTGCTGATACGACTGTACTTGGTGAAATGTGTCCCTTTAAAGGGGCAGTATCGATCAATAGGGCAAGGAATCGAGGGGCAGTATCGATCAATAGGGCATGGAATCGGAGTGCTATTTTTGGATTAACTCAGTGACTGCAACAATACCCCCACCATGATAAGGTCATTATTCGCGTTGCTGCTGCATAAATGAGCGAGTAATTTTCACCGTGTTCATCTTAAACGAGGACACCGATTCCATGCCCTGTTGAAAGTCTGCTCTGATCATGACGATACTGTCCCTTTAACGTTTCTGGCAACGGCAGTTTTGAGCGCTACGTTTATCTCAGTCGGTGTGCCATTTATCGAAAATCGCAGACATTTCAAATAATGTATTGATAAATAAAAGCGCCAGTTGTGTGTATGCAATGATTGTTTGGAACGCGACTAGAAAACATTCATTTGTAAGATAAGTTCATTTTTTGTGGATCATACAAATGAACAAGTAAAAGTGAGTTAAAGACCTTCAAAAAGGTGCACACCTTTGGTTATTACCCCAATACAAAATTACTGATTTTATACATTTTAAAACTTACTTAATGTGAAGTTAGTGATGGTATCAAACATCCTGATAAATTATTTCGTCTGACATGCTTTCATTTTCTGGGGAATCCTGAAATGAACAACTTCACCTTGAAAATACCCTGAAAATCCGTTTTGCCTTGAAATAACAGTTGACCGTAATTTCACTGCAATTTCAGTGTCTCTTCCTCTCAGCTATTGGCAATAATGTTCACTGTGATTTCACGGCAAATTCATAGTGCTCTCGAGAATTAACGAGCTTCCCCAAAACTGCCACGAGAAGTTCATGGCATTTTCACAGCGTTTTCACGGCGAAGGAATTCCAAGAGTATTTCATGGCAATTTCACGGTGTTGTGTCGTCATGATGAGATTGTCGTGAACTATTTGTGTGGCGGTCCAGGAAAACCCAACACATGGTCAAATTGTTACATTTCTTGTTGAGCATTTAATCAAGTAATACACCCTTTACAGTTTTAATGAGTTCAATATTCAAACCACAACTAAAGTTATGACCTTTCAAAGACGGTTCTAAAACCCACAAACGGAGAAATTAGGCTTCAAAGTTGGCTCTGCAGTAAACGTAAATCCCTTAAATTGAGGTGAAATTTACATTCTAGTAAAAATAGTGTAAAAGTGTTTTTCATTTCTTTCAAACTAAGATTTTTCACATAAAGGAGTTATGGTAAATTTTTATGTAAATCGGTCCACACATTTATTTCACGGTAAAACAGATGTTCAGGGCATTTTCAGGATAAAGTTATTCATAGTTTATGTATTACATGTGGAAATGGCTCACATCCGTGAGCCATTTCCACGTTATAATGCATGCAAACGAATCTGAACACAATAACATTGGCACTTTTTCCGTTAACGACATAATAAAATGAGCTGAAACGTCCACGGGTAAATTTGTCTTGAATCGTATAAAGGATGTATGTATTTACAAACATTTTTACCAGAAGTGCATACACGGCTTTAAAAACTTCATTCTGTTGCGTTATTGGTCAATACTGAATATCAAATTTGCAATAATCTGGGTTTTTGACCGTATGCTCTCCATAAAACCGATTACGCAATCGTTCATATTTGAATATCAGATTGTAAAGAAATCGGGGAAAAATAAGCATCACATTCTTACCAGTTCAATAATTTGTGTAGCAAAAATTCGGATGGCGACCCTGGTTGGTTGGCTGGAGTTATAAACAGGTCGCACCGTGGTTGGCCCATAGTTGTCGACTAGACTTTGAAGCAGGTGAGAGCACGGGGGTTTGGTGAGCAGGGAATCTGTGCAAAATACATACACAGTAGGCTAAATGGTAAACAAGTGGAGCTGTTCCTTAGTTTTTTTTTAGCAGTACTGGGATTCCTTGACACCACTGCTCTCTATAGCACTGATGAGACTATAGGCCTATGGAGGGTTGCAGTATCCTACTCTGGTCTTTGCTCTGACACAGAGTCCCACAAAAGCTTGATTAACCCTAACTTTCCCAAATCATCCAAAATCCTTCTTTGCCAAAGTGAATAATTTTGAAGGATTGAGGTTACATGCTACATGCTCTTTGCTAAAGTGAAGGATTTTGGAGGATTGAGGTTATAAGGCATACAGGAATGATTTATGCACCTGATGAGCAGGGGTAATAATGTACAGCGCTGTGATACCTCGTGTAAGAGCGCTTTAAAAATGCCTCCATTATTATTACAGAATATTTGTGCTTAGCAAAAACAGGTTACCAGTCAAGTTGTCATGTAAGGTATGCTGGTTCTCAGCCCAAATTTGCTTAGCAGATACATTTTCTAAGCAATATTTTTCGCTTAGCAGCTCTATAAAATTTGGCCCTGCATGCATTCCTTTTCTATACAATCGATCGTCCAAACACAATCCACAGTGCGGAAATCACTTTTCCTACCAGGGTCAATTAGTGAGAATGAGGTAGACCCCAGAGAGCCATTACGCAACAAGGATATCAACGTCAAGTACCCTGTACTACAGCATGGTAAAGAGGACGCAGGTTAACAAAGGCGCCAGTCTATTTTGGGCGTTAGCCTCAATCTGGGTCTAGTATAGACCTATATGAGCAAAAACACAAATATGGCGCCGGGGTGCGTAATGAAGCATACAGCAATGATGGTCGCATTTAACAAAAGAAAAAACATCCCTTGAAGAAAATGTTTATAATATTGACTAACAGTTTGGTAGATCACTAATGTGGGATTAAAGCATTTGAGCCGTATATATAATGAAATATCGTGTCCCCCCCCCCCAAAAAAAAAAAAAGATTTTCGCAATTTTCTTACTTTATGTATTGCCTCGAATTTGTATTATTTTAAACATCGCAGGTATGTATGCCTATTATTTTCTTTGTGTTCGCTTAACCAAAGATTTCAAGGTATTCTAATTTAATATTTTCATGTGTTTTAATTATATATGCAGGGCCCCAGTGGAAATCACTTTTGAACTGTTTGGGCATACCCTGGGTAAATACATGTAATATATAATGCATTTATAGGCCTACAGATCTTTTGAAGTTGTGGCTCCACGCCTTTGGAATGATTTGCCTCTGTACATTCGTGAATCTCAAACTGTTTACTCCTTCAAGAAAAACTTAAAAATTCATCTTAAGTGTATTGCCTATAAGGACTACTAACATTCATGTATGCATTTTTTTAAATCTTTTGTTTAGTATTATATTGCATTTGTTATTGTATTGTTATGCTATTGTATTATTTCTTGTTTACTGTAAAGCGCCTTGAGCACTTCTTGGTGGATATGTGCGCATTATAAATCTTCTGTATTATTATTATTATTATTATTACATTTGGTGAAACATTGCACGAAACCCCAATAAAACCCCAATAAAACCCCAAACAAACAGGTGATGAAATTGGTAAAACTTGTAGCTTTGCATGATGAAGAGGATAAGTAAAGACTAACTGCGGTGACACCATGTGAAACTCCAGTTCTTTTCAGAACTAATTACTACTCAACTGAGAATTTTACATGGTGTCACCACAATTAGTCTTTACTTAGATGATGAAATTATGGAGCTACTGCAGGGGCGGAGCCAGGGTATCGAATAAAAGGGGGAGAACCCATGCCAAGAGAGGATTTGGCCTCCCCCACTGGATTCACCAATGAGCTATTCAATAAATATTTGCCAATAAATGTTGATCGCATTCAACAAAATAAAATTTAAAAATCAGCTTATTAAAGGAAAAATGGTTATAAAATGGAATGGAAGTTTGGAAGATCACTAGTGGGGTTAAACAAATTTAAAGTGTATATGTAATGAAAGTACATATGAAATGATATGAACAATGAAATGACTGTATGTACATTAGAGAAACATTGAATTAAACCTAACCCCCTATAGGTATTCTGGTTAAGAACACTTTTGGAAACATGCCCTTTTCTTTAAAATGCACCATGCATTTTCATTGATCTTTCATATTCACCACTTATGGCCAGTACTCCTTGCCAGGTAGTAATTTTGCCCCATTTGAAGGGGTAAAAGTGCCAGTTTCCAGCAGTGCTGAATTATACCCAAACATGCCCTTATCTTCAAAATGCCCCATGCATTTTCATTGATCTTTCATATTCACCACTTATGGCCAGTACTTCTTGCCAGGGAGTAATTTTGCCCCATTTGAAGGGGTAAAAGTGCCAGTTTCCAACAGTGCTGAATTATACCCAAAAACTACTCCTTGGAGGATTTTGCAGGATTTGGGGGTGGTTAGGGTTAATAAGCAGGCAAGCTTTAGTGCATTTCAGAAACCCCAACAACACACAAACACAAACACAAACACAAACAAACAAACGACGAAAAGAAAAAAGATGTTCTTTTTGGATGAACAATAGCCGTGTTCAAGAAACTAAAAGTTACCATTTTTGGTCAACATGTCACCAATGTGGTTATTCGCCTTCCCCGTGTCCATCACTGAAACTAAATAACACAAATCAAATCACGTAAATACTACAGTGCTGTAAGAAGTCACCGACAGTCGAGTAACTCCAAGTCGAGTCGGGTTAATCGAATTGATTCCAACTTGCTAAAACTGTATACTGGTCATTCGTATTCAGCGTTCGTTTTTTTTGAATTTAAACACATTTTAGTGATGTGTGTTTGAATGCTAAAAAGCATACGAACCGGTGTCAAAAAGCTATACACGTTTAGCCGAAATCGGAAAACCGCAGCTCTTTTGTGAGTAAAATATGCTTAGAAATATCATACATTTGTCGTCGGCAAACCCATAGCTCTAGGTTTGCCGACTGCTAATTTATTCTGGACCAACCCTTGTTCTAGTACCGGTACCTTTGATGTTTCATTGGCAGACTGAGGCTCAAAATGCCTACTGAGAAAAATTATTGGGGGTATCACACTTCCCCACCACCCCCCCCCTCCCCCTCCCCACTCGCTACGGCCCTGACCACATTATAACTATAATCAATTACTGATGATTTATGATGCACTCTTTCATTTGGAGTGAGTTTACGGTAATAATTTGAATATTAGCTAGTGCGATTTGTTCAGCCTATCAATTATCTGGCTTTAAAAACACATCACGTTTGATTGTGTCCAAACATTTGACGACCTGGAAACCAGTGGGGGTATCTAGTAGTTGACGTTGGGGGCGGGTGACTTAGGTCTAGGAGGCACAGTACATGATTTTGTATAGTCCAATGGATATGTGCTGAAATTGTGGCATCGAATTGTGCACAAAAGTATATCTTGATAAAAAAGCACTTTCAGATATCAAGCCATCGCGAACTCCCCTAATACGGCTGTGGCGGCCATTTTAGAGATGGGTAGCCTAATTGATGACTTAACATAAATCCTACATTGATTTAATAAGGCCTGACTAATTGAAATGAGTCGTTTTAACGAATTTAATATTGGCAGCAATGACTAATTTATGTGTACATTGTGCTTCATGCTTCACATTTAATAGATAAATCACACTTACATACGAACATGATGAATGTGTCTACAACCCTGGATGTGTTACTGCACTTTCCATATTCAACAAACACACAAGGAATTGGTGGGCTTTTGTGCGATTGGATGTGATTCCTAAACCCTGAATTTCCGATGACTCAGTCACCGCATTACTGCTTTTTATGAAACTCTTCGCATTCACTAAATATCAGGGATGATTGACTGTGAACCTTCGCCATCATATTGGATTTCATGTTGTGACAGCCGTTATTAGCCATTCGTAATGGCTCCACTTGAAATATTAGTCTTGTTGAGATCTTCTGTCTTCTTCCGTTGGACTAGAGTGCCCCACTCTGCCAGTACTGCATTGGAAACCCTTAAAGGGCCTCCACCAATGAAATGCAATTTTATGTAGATTTATTATTATTATTATTATGGTTTATTAAAAAATCTGCTCATTGCAGCCTGCCGGCTGAATTACGAAACAGTTTACATAAAAAATATAAAGAATACGTACAAATTAAAATTAAGTAAACAGTGGCCGAGCGGTCTAGCGCACCGAACTCAAGTTCTGGTGTTGCCAGCAGCAGGGTGTGAGTTCGAGCCCCGGTCGTGACACTTGTGTCCTTGAGCAAGATACTTAACCATAATTGTTTCGTCCTTCGGATGGGACGTAAAGCCGTAGGTCCCGTGTGTTGTGTAATGCACGTAAAAAAGAATGCGCCTTGAGCACCACTTAGTTGGTGGATACGTGCGCTATATAAGTCCACACATTATTATTATTATTATTATTATGAACCAAATGAAAAATGAATATAAAAAATAAATCAGTCACGTACATATAGGCACATAAAAAAGCACACTCATCCAGGAGACATAAATATAGCCACATTAAAATTCTAAAACAAACAACAAACAAAACAAAAAATGAAAAATTAATTACAGAAATTACAAGGATGGTGGGAGTGAGCTGAGAAAATTATTGACAAGTCTGTTGAAATAGGGGACTGGACTGTTACTGAGAAGAGCAGTTTTACATGGTACTTCGTGAAGAGTTCTTTTAGATCTGAGATTCATAGAATGTGAGCTTTTGGATTTGACAAACCATTCATTAAATTTATTTGAGTTGTATGATTTTAATGCAAAAGTAATACAAAGTGTGATTCTTCTAATATATAAAGGTTCCAGACCCAGAGTAGTTAATGCTTGATTATAATGAGTATATTTGTTGCCTAAAATGATGCGAGACGTTCTTATACATATTTTAGCAAAAATCCATGCTTCTGGACAGTTTTAACAAAATGGGAAGTCTATTTTTTAGGTAAAGTTTAAATTTGAAAAATTGATTTTCCTTGTCACACGAGGGCGCTGTTTTTAGAACACACCAGGAAGTCAGTGTCACAGCAGCACTGTCACAACAAAAACCGTAAAAAACCCAAACCTTGCCCAAGAAAACCATTGTTACCTCAATAAGTTTACTGATTGGTCGCCAGTGACAGCCTCTGTAAAGTGCGCCCTCAACATCAGGTTAACAGCTGCAACCTGAGCGGGATTGTGACCTCAGACCCCACACGTAATTGTGATTTTGAATGTAGCATGTTCCTGTGATACATCACCAATGAAATCTTCTCTTTAATTTTATGTATAGTTTAAAATTGGGGCGTGGGCAATCTTCCGGTTGGCCAGCGTGGCTGTCAATTATAATCAAGCGTGTTTGAAATATCGCTTTTATTTATTTCTGTCATCCGAATTTCATAATTTTTGTTTTTTCGTTTATCAACGAGATTATTTGTCAAAATTCGTTCGCTTTATACATTCTATTTTGTGGGTCGTCTTAGCCAAATACGCCGGGGCGATATATCTTGAAGCTGTAAGCGGTATGATTTAGTTACAGTAAAAAATAACGTATTCAAATGCTGGTTAAAATACTCATTAGAAATACTATACATGAGTCTACAATACTCAAAAACATCTTCCATGCAAAAAAAACTATGGTGTTAAGTTAACACATGATGTTAGTTAATTCGTCCATGGTCTGGGCCAAAATACCCAACACTAAATGTGTTCTTATATATCTGAAATTGTGAATGATGTTTTATAATTTCATCCTCAGAAAAGTAAGCTCTTGTTGAGTTTCTACAGACCAATCATTTTTTTGAGACCTTGACCTCCATAAATTATTTATACAACGAACAGATTAACGCACGGCACTAAAATTGAATTGCGGTTGTACACGTAATTTGATATAGGCCTATCATTGGTACTGCGCTGGCTCAGTAATGATGATTACTGCCTATTAAGGGGCAATTATATACAATTGGTAAATTGCTATTCTGTTCTGTCTTCCTTAATGTGAATAGAATTCGGCCGTGCAGTTGACCGTTTCAGCTAATTAAGTTGTGTCATTAACGAGAACGTAACGAAAACGTGTTCAGAAATTTCGATCGGCAAACTTCAACTTCGTTTTCATCAGTTTATTTGTCTTATAGTTTGCCATACAAATTCTATGAAGGTTAATTGGGGAATAATATTTGATTATTCTTAAAACAAGAAAGCACCTTAGACACAAATTGATTTGAAGGGTTGTTTGATGATATCATCAATTCACACTGTGTTCATAACATTGTATGATTTTTGAGCATAAGAAAGATGAACACGCCATTAAATGCAAGATTATACATCAAGTATTAATTTTAAGTCTTCTGAATTGGAAGTTGCATTCACAAATTCATTGTGAAAATTGGGGGATAAAAATCAGGCGATAATCAAATTTGATCAGTGTGAAAAGTCACGGGCTACATAAAACCATCTTTTCAAGAATTAAAGAAACACGAAAACATTGGTTTTGTATAATAAAAAAAAACGAAAAAAAAGAAGAAATGTTCATTATCTAATTATTTCTTTGCTTTTAGCGCCAAAATCACAAGTTCCATGTCAAATTAAGGAATTAGGCTTACTCTTCTGTTTAACAATTGCCTTCCCGATGTTACCCTTGCAACGTCACTCTCCTTTGTTTAACACTCAAAATATTGATGATGCACGTGTCAACGCAAGAGGGGTGACTGTTTTCCACCTAATTGGACGGTAGGTTTTTCTGAATTCAAGACAAAATGGGTTAAATAATCAAACTAACATTGATTTTAATAATTGATTTAATTTTGCCGTACACCGACGTGTGTATAGCAATGCATACAAGGTGTTTTCCGAGTGTCTGTGAAAAACTTCACTAGTGCAGAAGTCTTAACCTATCGACCACCGAGCTTGCCCGGTGACGATTGGCCGGCTAGAATCCGATCTAGCAGCGGGTTCCGCGATATAATAATGTTGTTTAGTTTCCTAATGACAAACCTCTCTCAAACTGCGGAAAGGTCAACTATTGATAGGCCTATTTGCTAATCCGATTTGAAATAATATATGGGCGGATTGATTAAACATGGGTTGTCGTGGCCGCATTGAAATAGGCTTAGTCAAATAACACCAGTTTGAGGATTGAGTAAATTAGAATATTATGCTGGGCTTTAAATGAAAGCTCAAGCCTTTAAACCAGAAATGTGTTTGTAGAAGACTTACGATTCTATTACGACTCAACGAATTTCATACCATTCTCATACTTTAAATTCACAGCATGCAGATGCAAAAACAAAAGCGAACCGGTGGATATTTTGAAGAATGTAGATCGAGGAATTACTTTCTTAAATATAAACCCATTTTCCATCCAAACATAAATCCGTGTGGGAATATTGATGGGTTGTTCTAAACCTTAGCAAGAGGTGCATTATGTTATTTTAATTTCGTCCCAACCCAAGCTCTAAACGGGGCATACCACTCAGTTTAAGAAGCATATTCCGTGTTTCGCTAAATACTTAAAATTTAATTTACTAATCAATTCAAGACGAAAGACTACGATGGGAGATGTTTTAAAAAAATCAAAGATTTTATTATTCTTTATTCAAAACATAAAAGGATAGTAGAAAACAAACATGAATCGATCCATGTACAATAAGTTAAACATGTTGAGTAAAAATTGTAGGGATCAATCAGAAACAGATTCAATACGAAAAGCGATATATTCACTGATTCAAAACATGTATGAAAACATCAAATTTAGCGTTAGTACCATGTGGACCTAATTATTTAATTTTCAATAGACCTGATGCATAAAATTATGACGTCGCAAACTGAATATCGCCCTCATTCAGAGGCAAACGAAGATCACTCATTGGTTCATGTATGCGCGCTGTGCGTATACGCACGTACAGCGCGCATACATGAACCAATGAGTGACATTCTCTAGCCTCTGAATGAGGGCGATATTCAGTTTGTGACATATGCATAAGGTCTATACGAGCAAGAATAAGTGTCACTAAAATATCATTAAGAAATTGCCTCCTTTTTAGGCCAAAAAAAAAAAATTGTTGAGTTGCCCTCCAGCGAAAATATTTGAAGGGGTCGGTCGGTCGGGATTTTTTTTAATTTAATTTAATTTTTTTTTTCCCCTTGACTGTCATTTTAAGATTGAAATGCATTGGAACTGAAAACCACATACCATGTTTTTCATTTGTATACCTATCAGCAAGGAATTTTGCTTCAGAATAAAAGTATCCCAAGCATTTTTGTTGTACTTTTCGCTGTGATTGACACAGCAAATTCATCCATATTGCGTGCAATGCTCAATATGCAACATGTGAGTGGCCATTCGATTTGAAAATGTGTAGATGAGTCGCAATCGTTGACACACATACAGTGCGGGGAGCCAGTGCACAACGTGTGAGGGCCATTCGACTGGAAAACGTGTAGATTTGAGTCGCAATCGTTGGCACACAGTGTGTGCGAAGGCAGTGCACCATGTGAGGGCCGGGGCCATTCGGTTTGAAAACATGCAGATTGAGTCTTGGGTAAAAAAGTGGAAAATTTCACAAATCAAACGTATTATGTTTTACACAAAGAAAATTGGTATGTTTCATTAATAAATAGGCCTATGAATGACGGGAGAAAAAAAAAAGAAAAAAAAAGAAAAAAAACCAACCCGAGATTTCAGCACTTTTGGGTCGGTCGGTGGAGGGCAACTCAACATCTTCTTTTTTTTTGGCCTTATAAAGAACTAATATTTTGTTGATATGAACTATTAAATTCAACACATATTAAGGAAAAAACAACAATACTGAAATAAAATCACAAATTGTTTTGGGTAATGAGTGAGTACCTTAAATTTAACAAACACTTTGTATTTTAGCAATTGGATTGAATCCAACATTGATATTAATGACCTCCTCGATGAAAATGGCTGTTTTCTGTTGAGAAAAAAAACAAAAAACGAACTTTGGATTGTGAAAATGTGTGTTTTATAAAAAGAGCCATTCCTAAGGAATCGTTTCCAAATATTCTGAACAGGAAAGATCGATCGATGTTACACCAAATTGTACCTCAATTCAGATGTAGGAGTATTACCTAACTTAGGCCTTAACTACAAAATTAGTTTACGGATACATGGTTGACAAGAAGGTAAAAACACCAGTTGTATACAAGAACAATGGGAATAAATAATTCAAGAAAAGCCTAAATTAAATTTGGTATGAAGAATAAATACCTAAAAGTAGGGAAATGAAGAGATTTTAATTTCAATTTATGTACCAAATATTACCTACTCGTCAACTGTTGATGGAAATAGAAATTAGAAGCATCCCCGATGTGGCCTATATGTGTAACGTTATCGATGATTATCGATTACCAACACGTTTTTCATTTTGCAAACACACAACAGAATTTTGTAATCGATTTATTATTTTTTTGTCGCCTCTCGAGCTGATTTATCAAATTCAACTGCCATCAATGAAAGACACAGGAACAGCAGGTTCATATAACGGCACCATCAACACAATTGTAACTCTTGCTTTATTTTGTATTGTTATAGCTAATAGCTAGGATAATAGCTTATGCAAGTGAGCATAAATGGATAGACATTCTGAAATTGATAAATTTCACGGATATCAAAAATTAGACAACGTATACTCTAACAACACAAGTACACAAAATATATGTATATGTTGTAGGTTTATGTGAAAACATGAATTGAAATAAAAGGAACTGTAAAATTCCATCTGGAAGAACATTTACAAAAACATTAAGACATGTGAAATGCGCTATGATTATGAATGAAATATTATTAAAGACTATACAAAATGGTAAATATTTTCAACCCTATTTTAAAAAGTAAGTAATTCTAAGTAGGAATCATCAAAAATAAGACTTTCATTATCTTTATTTAACCCTTCAAAAAATCTATGAAAATGTACTTCGCCACTGCCGCGAACGACAGGCCCGAAACAAAAGCCGTCGGGGACACTTATTTTGATGACGTACATTTACGGGAGGGCGAACACTACGACTGTTTACTGCGGTACGTTTTGTACACAAAGCATATTACATAGCGTACAGCTGCAAAAATAAGTTTACCAACTACGACTTCCGAAAGTGTTTTTGAAAAAGTTTCCAAAAGTAGTGCTGACTAATTGTGTTGTTCATCATCGTCATTTGATGGAGATTATACTGATGCCAAAGTTGGTGATATAAGTGACATATAATCGTATCAATTAAGCCCGGAATGGACAAAATCCGGACGAAATCCTCACGAAAATGGCGAAGCGTTAAGCCGAAGGAAAATTTTGAGTCCGGCATAAGCACACATAGGCTAATGGTACCCTATTTTTATTGCTTTTTACGAACAAATATTCTAAGAGCAACTAAAGTTTTGAATGTCCAGTATTTGATTCGTTGAATTTTGTTATCAGGAAAGTTAATCTCACTGCAAAATGTGTCTAAATTGTTCTTGTTTTGTGCCGATAAAAAAATCATACTTTGGTGATCTTGCCGGTGCTGTCAACCAGACTAATAGTTTGACATTAATTGACAATGGTCGACGACCAGCGGCGCCGCCCCGCCGTACCGTGCACGAACCATGGCACGGACGCACACACAATACACGAGTTGCACATCAAGGGGAATCCCATACACACATGTACATGTACGGCCACGGACAACGCAGCGGCAGCCAGACTGTTGTTAAGACGGCACCTGTCGAGCTCCCGTAAAAAGTATGTCATAAAAACAGGAAAAATGTTTGCTGCCGCCACGGGCCGCAAATGTCCAACAGACTTTGCAGATGTCAACCGCTGGAATGTTGGCTGAAAATCATGATTTTTTCAGCAATTTTTGATTTGTTTTAATGTTTTTTGGAACAGCATATAAATAACTAAATACATACTGAACAATTTTGAGTAAAAAAAAAAATAAATAAATAAAAAATCAAGGCACTTTGACTGGTCTTTAATATTATTATATACGTCCTAGGCAGTATTTTGACCAATGATTTTAGTATTTAGTTTTAGCAATGGTATCGAGCCTTTAACCATGTTAATGGTGGCTTTAGCCATGGCAATGCTATCTTCAGTATTACTTCTTTGTATTTTGTAAATTATTATTGTAGTCAACGTGACTGTATTTCAATACTGGAAAAAATGAATGAATGGCATCCTTGCCTCCAGCCCGATGGCCAATGGCATCCTGCTGGCTGTTGTAGGCCTTATCGCAGGATGCCAAGCGTGACCCAAACAATGAATTTGGATCTGGACGGAGCTGGGTCCATTCTGGCCCAGGTTCGTGATGTTAAAGGGATATGCATTTAGTATCTGGGATAACCGCACCGATCGAAATGGGAAGAGTGATTAATACCGCAGTATTGTTACCCATAGTTTTGTGTGGCATCTCATTTAAACAAGTCAAGGCTGTGAACCGGAACCAGGCAACATCATAAACAACCTCCTTTCAATACAACAATTGATTTTGAATAAGTTTCCGCTTCATCTCTCTCACTCGTAAAAGTGGTGAATTAGGTTGCTGAATTCACGAGAAACCATTAGTACCGGTTTTATATTAAATTAGTGGTACAGATGATCACGTATATACAAAAAACGTGCGTCGAATCCATCCTCCATAGACTACTTCGCAAATATACGCGTGCGTTGCAACTCGGTCTAGCTGATGATCACCATTCGGATTTCTCTGTATTTGTAATCGAACCATTTGCGTAGATGCGTTATTAAACTGAACACAGAAATGGAAGAACTGTTGTTCAGTGTGGTTGTAACACTGATAGACAATATCTGGGGGATGTAAGGTCAATTTTGCAGTATTTTGCCGTCAGCTAGACCAGTATGCGTTACGCAAATCGGCTTGCGCGTACGCACTGTGGTATTTGCGAAGAGGTCTATTACTGTCTATACAACGACTGTTCACGGTCGCACTAAAACAAAATACTCATTCCTTGTTAGAGGGACGTCCATGCAGGCCAACTTTCAAATAAGTTATACACAAAATAACTGATCGAAGCATCGTTAACAGTCCATGAAGGCAGAAAGAAGGCAGCCATGTTTACAAAATCACCAAACCACTTTGGGAGTGTTGCATCATAGAACAATAACAAAAAAGATTGTGTATAAGCAATCGCCTTGATGCCAAGGGAACGTGATGTCATCCTTCGGTACTCTGTACGTGCAATTATTTCGTGGCCAGTAATGATTTTATCACACTGCATCATATAAATCATGCATTAATTTAATTACTATTCACCCATTCCCTGGAGAATGTATTTGGGAAGTAATTCCTTCCGACATGTTGTCACTTTCAAGTAAACGTGAACACAACATAATGAACAGTTGAGATTGATCACTCCTCATTTTCACATTAGAATGCATACAAACATATCTTACTTTCAAGTAAACGTGAACACAACATAATGAACAATTGAGATTGATCACTCCTCATTTTCACATTAGAATGCATACAAACATATCTTAATGTTTTTCACGTTAACGAAACAATGGACTATTAAGCTTTGAAACAGGCTGGTTACTATTAATAGATGATGTGACCAATAAAATGGCATCACATCTTTACAAGACAGCCCCAAAGGCCATACTGCACAAAATGTACACTGGCCTATGACAAGAAACCATCAAATCTGATATTTTGAGATATCAACAGAAAAATTCTTAATTTGATTTATTTTTAATAAGGCTACTACATCTCATCTCACATCTTATTTATCTGAAATTAAAAACAAATTTTGATGTTGTATAACCAGAGCAAGAATAACCAATAGAAGCAACCCTGGCCGCCAGGCAAAACTCGTCCTGGCTTAAAGAAAAACTCGTGAACACTTTTTCTGGAGAGTTCCACAAATACATTTATTTCTACTGAGGACTGTACATTTTCGGATTTAATTACAATTAAATAAACAAATAAGAAACAACTAGGACTACCCAGGAGGTAATAACTCTAACATTTAGGACAAAAGCGTCGGCCTGTAAGAAAGATGGAGTTTATCATAATCCAAATTTTAAGTTGTATTATTTCATTTGAGCAATGACACTTTTTTTTTAAACCAATGCAAAAGGCAATGTTCTTAAAATAAAATTGTATACAAGTTTGCTTTAACAATTAAATTAATTGTACATACTTGAATAAGGCATTCCCTTAGCGTTGGTCATTCCACACATGTACATGTACAACATGCGTAATTGCATACAGGTTGTCCTATGGTATTGAAGACCACACGGCAAGCCAAAAATAAGTTGGTACAGGGAACAGACCAGGAAGGAATGACACTGGCCGTTCATTTACAGGGTCTCTTATACTAAATTCGCGGTAGAGTACACACATTAATTCCAAGAATGCCACTTCGACTAAGTCGAAAGTGGCTCATACCATGGAGCTATAGCTCCATGCTCATACCCAGGGCTCTATTGTATAGCCTACATCTGTAACTTCCAATAATCTTTAACATAACAATTGCCACAAGAAATCAGGTCATGCTTTCATTGCTTGATGTTGATTAAACACAAACCCAACTGGCCAATGAAAAGGAATGAGAACTATTAGGAGTTAACCAAATTGGTGTTAGTCTATTGACCTACATCAACTGGTTACAGTTATATAGAGAGTGAAGTGTCGTGGCCGAGCGGTCTAGCTTACCGGACTCAAGTTCTGGTGTTAACAGCAGAATGTGGGTTCGAATCCCGGCCGTGACACTTGTGTCCTTGAGCAAGACACTTAACCATAATTGCTTCTCTCCACCCAGGGGTTAAATGGATACCCGTGAGGGCAGAGTTGGTTGATTAGCCCTATATGCGCTGTAATGGCAGCAATTGAGCTGTATACTCCCCAGGGAGCTGAGATGGTTTCAGGAATGATTTATGAGCCTTATGAGCCTTATGAGCAGGGGTAATAATATAATGCGCCTTGAGCACCACTCAGTTGGTGGATACGTGCGCTATGTAAGTCCACACATTATTATTATTATATAGAGAACTATAAATGTACAACCTCTGCATACAAATACATGCGGGAAATCACCCATGCAAAGTGTAAACAATTTCTATGCCAGTTCTCGTTGGAAGCCTGTCCAGAAACTTGTCACATGTTCTATACATATCTCTTTATTCTTATAACATAATATGGATGCATTTCTAAACATTTGACAACATGTTGTACGATCCCTCTAAGTCGTAATAGAATCGTAAGTCTTCTGAAAATAATTCCTGTCCCGGGGGGCCAATTTCATAGAATTGCTTACCAGAAAAAAAAATTGCTTAGCGGAATTTCTTTGGTTACCAGGTAGACATTCATACAAATTGTATGCATTTTGGCTGGCAGCCTGCTTTATATTGCTTAGCAAAAACATTTGCTCAGTAAAAGTCTCGGCTTAGCACTTAATTGGGCTCTGGAGCAGAAATTATCACGCGCACATCTATGATGTTTTTAATGTAAATTTTTAAATTAATTTTCGTCATTTGTGATGCGAACTCTCAGTGAGGTGTTACTTTCACATGTTGTTTTTTCACATAATTATTAAATCCTCGTTACGTGTGAATGCGTATAACAGTGTTTTGCCGATATCTTTTTTTAAAATAAATAACAGCCTTTTGAATGCTATGGCCGGCACCTAATAGCTTAGATGTTCTACTCTCTATTGTACAAGGGAGTGTGTTCCTTCATTGGTAATTACCTGAATAACTGAATGTTAAGTTGATGATGGTAACAAATATATGGGAAAGTATTCCGTCTGGCATCCTGTCATTTTTTGAGAAAGCGTGAAATATATCACAGAAAGTTCAGTGAATCACAGCCGTGATTATTTTTCCACATTAGGCCCCCCCCCCCCAAAAAAAATAATAATTAAAAAAAGTCTCCGGTTTTTGGTCAATGTTTCTGTTTTGTTGTTGTTGTTGCTGCTGCTGCTATGAAACGATGTCCAATTGCAGCCACACTTGCTAGATCAACTGGAATTCTGCCGTGCTGTGTTTTAAACGACGTTTCCCCATAGGGGTATGAACGTTTTCCCGAGGCCTCTCTTAGGCACCATACTTTGCCATGGGAAATATGGTCCCCTCGTATACATGTATCACGTTTTTTTTGGCCTTTGAATGAATGCAAAATAACCTGCATGCATTTTCGCCGTTTTCTCCTTGGAATGTTCATAGTTTGGTTTGTGTACAGCTCTCTTAGAATCTTAGTATCAATACATTCATAGGTATTTTATCAATAATGCACACTCATTTTAAGACATTATAAGCGCATGAATTAAAAAACAAAAACTCTTCGAAGACCAATGGAACCACCACCCACGTCCGATTGTTATTTATTAATGCACCTTTCTTAATATGATGCAGTCATGTTTTTATATTTGGGTCATTCCACCAGGTTTAGGCAAGCTTTGTGACATTGTGTCCTTGTTACGTAGGTAGATGTACCATTCATTATCCTTATTACGAGTGCACATTCTTGGGTCATTCCACCAGGTTGGGGCAAGCTTTGTGACATTGTGTCCTTGTTACGTAGGTAGATGTACCATTCATTATCCTTATTACGAGTGCACATTCTTGGGTCATTCCACCAGGTTGGGGCAAGCTTTGTGACATTGTGTCCTTGTACATATTGAGTGGTAGTATCCGACACACTCTACCAGGCACCAATCGGAACACTTCCCGGTCAACACACAGCAAATACTACTTAAGGAGGTGCATCTCCAAAACTGTTCATTCTCCTGACGAAGATTAGAGCACGCTAACCGAAACGTAGAAAAGAACCAGTGGTTCTCCCTGAACCATATTTCTCATTTAGCGATAGTTGAGAAACAAGTTGCCCGATATTGGTTCTCCCTTGAACCATAAACCAGCGAAGTCAAGTTAAGTCTAACTTTATCAATTTTAATTCAACACCTTTAAAAGTTAAATCCAACTTTACAAAGAGTTGTCACTGACCGAACTCTTTAAAATGTTGATTTAATACTTTAGTTTTAAGAATGTACAAACTTTACATCGAGTAAGATTTTTAGATAATAATTTTGAAATTTGATAATCTGGTAACGTCCAATGTTGCACCGTCTCTTTAAATGAACGGTCATCAGGGGTGCCATGGCCGAGCGGTCTAGCGCATCAGACTTGTGTTTTGATGGCCGAGTCGTCAGAATGCGGGTTCGAATCCTGGCGCGACCGTGGTGCTCGAGCAAGACACTTTACTATAATTGCTTCTCTCCACCCATGAGTATAAATGGGGACTGTGAGGGCAGAGATGGTAATTGTGTTTGATTAAGCTCGTTGCGCTACACATTTGGCAGCATGGGCTGCATACTCCCCAGGGAGTTGAGATGGTTCTAAGGAATGATATAACTGGCCCGATGACAGGGGTAATAATGTTGATGCGCCATGAGCGTCACTGCGTGACGGAGTTGAGCGCTATATATATATAAAGAAGCCACTATTATCAGTTGTACATTCCTAGTACAAGGAAACAATTAACTTGGTTTAACAGTCTCAATTTTCTTGGACAAAATTAGAATGTGCCCTGCATTTCTCATATTATGAATAAAATTTGCAAGACAAAATGACATTATGTAGAACAGTGAATACAATCAAAGGAACAACCTCGGGAGGTTTCTCGCCAGCTCGAAATAAACTGGTTGATGGTGAATACAAATAGAATAAGTACAGGAATATAAAGACAGGAAAAAGAAAGACCTGATGAAGCGTGCAGTTTTTTCGCTTCCTGTCATACCTCCGCGCTGAGGTGCTAAATTAGATTTGTTAAATAAATTACGACTTAAAATTCAAACTGAAGAACCGCGGTAATGCATTATTGTGCTCCTGCATCGATAAAACTGTAACCTATGTCAGGTAGATCAGTGGTTGAAGGGGAAAATGATGGGAGAATACAGATTTACAAGGAATAAACAAGGGGCTGTAGTCGGTGTACAGCTATCAGTAATCAACCAAAACAAAACTGAGATAAGTATTAAAGGAACCGTGTTTTTTTTAAATTTATTTCTCTGGTTTATTTCACATCAAATTAAGCATATGGCCCAAAGGCCAAAAGCGCTTCAATGTACAAAGGAGTTAAAACATTACATCGTCGTGATCACAGTAGTCTTTTCAACAGGGCATGGAATCGGTGTCCGAGTTTAAGATGAACACACCGACTGAAAATTACTGGCTCATTTATGCAGCAGCAATGGTAATATGACCTTAGCATTTGGGGTATTATGGCAGTCACTCAGTTAATCCATGGAGGAAGAAAACAGAACTAGCAATCTGAATCCATGCCCTGCTGACCGTGGTGATATTGTCCCGCGTTAACTAACAGCTAACTTGGTTTTAAGATGTACCAAAGGTCATTGAAGTTAGGCCTACTCCGTTTGACATGTTGTCACTCGTCTCGAGGAAACATGAATACAATTCAAATCTGCCATTTGCACATCAGAGTGAATACAAGAAATCAAAATGCATTTTTACTATAGGGAAGGTACAGATGTAATGGTGATGTTTACATGCCAGCTTCTACGGGAATGCTTATATTTGCTAAGAAAATATATATACATTAACATCTCATTACATTCTGTCGTTCACAAGAAATTGTCATTCGTACATGGAATTTAGAAAAGAGGACTCCATGGGCGGATCCAGAATATTTTTTAGGGGGGGGCCTGAGAATCAAGAACGATTTTTCAGTACTACAAAAAATACAATGAAATAATCAAAGGGAGAGAAAAACAAAACACAGTGAGGGGGAAATGAGGGGAAACATGAGGGGGAATACCTTACCGTTTGTATCTGATTCTGTTTTTTTTTTTTTTTTTTTTTTTTAAACGATTTTAGGGGGGGGGGGGCTATCGGCCCCCTTAGCCAGTGGCGTAGCTGGCTATGTTCGCCAGGGGGGGGGGGGGCGAATCGGATCCCAGGGGGCCCACCAATCAATGACACCGACTTTTGCCCTTATGTAAAAGCGGCCCTGTATACAGGGCCGGATTTATAAGGGGGAAAAGGGGGAAATTGCCCCGGGCCCCCCTGCCAGAGGGCCCCCAGACTACTTCCTTTATAAAAAAAAATGTAATAATTATAAAATTAGTTTTATATTTTTTTCGAAGAAATGCGGTTTATCATTCATTTTAGTTCATTTTTTATTTGTCACGTAATTTAATTTCTATGTCGAGGGGCCCCCGAACCTGAAGTGCCCCGGGCCCCTCAAGGTCTAAATCCGGCCCTGCCTGTATAGTCCCTGCCTGCTGGTGGGCCCGTCAGTCAGTCCCATAAGCATGTGAAAAAAATTCGCATGTGTTAGGGGGGGCCCACTTATTCTGGAACTGGAGCCAGGGGGGCGGCTGCCCCCCCTGCCCCTCCCCCCCCCCCCGCTAGCTACGCCACTGCCCTTAGCCCCCCCCCCCTGGATCCGCCAATGGACTCTGTCCTAAATGTGAACCTTT
This sequence comes from Zoroaster sp. YZ-2022, assembly GCA_029582265.1. Taxonomy (NCBI): domain Eukaryota; kingdom Metazoa; phylum Echinodermata; class Asteroidea; order Forcipulatida; family Zoroasteridae; genus Zoroaster; species Zoroaster sp. YZ-2022. Next base: position 6,828,268 of record CM055818.1, read on the forward strand.
ATTGCTTAAAAATGACAGAACCTCAGACAAAATTAACTTGAGGGAAATTTGATACCATCACAGTTTTGGAGAAAACAATGAAAAACTAATTAATTTATGTATACATATTTTCATGTTTTACAAAAAAGTGGGTTGACGGGAACCTTTTGTCAATTCCTTTTTTCTCCAAGATGAAAGTACTAAATAATTTCTCAGGGGTAATAATTTCTCACAGTTTTTGTGAAAACAATTAAAAACTAACTAATTTTTGTATACATGTTTCATGTTTTACAAAAAGTGGGTGGACGGGAACCTTTTGTCAATTCCTTTTTTCTCCAAGATGAAAGTACTAAATAATTTCTCAGGGGTAATAATTTCTCACAGTTTTTGTGAAAACAATTAAAAACTAATTAATTTTTGTATACATGTTTCATGTTTTACAAAAAGTGGGTGGACGGGAACCTTTTGTCAATTCCTTTTTTCTCCAAGATGACAGCACTTCTCAGGGGTAATTGATACGTGTACGAACTTTATATCAAGTACGTTTTCACATAATAATTTGGTAATGTGATAATCTGGTAATATCTAATGCACTTTCTCTTTACAAAGCATGAACCTTTATGTACCTAATCTGTTACGATAACCCCTGAACAGTACGTTCAGTACAGGTGTCATATTAACCATATATATATATATCCATGGAGTATCTGCCAGACACTTCACTGCTGTGCTATGATTAAAATATCGATGAGAGGTGAAAGGTGTAATGAAATCTGTGCTGGATGAAGACACGGCGGCCTTTTTGTTTCTATGAGGACTCTTATGTGCCACTGAATCATTTTTGTCAGAGATACGTGCCGCCTGCAGCCAGAGTTCTGAGAATACCCTTCGTTAATGTTTTTGTTGAAACAGTGATGCAATGGAGTTTTTAATGGAGTTTTTAACTCCACTGAAAGAAAAAAAGAATCGTACGCAATTATCACAAAACTCAAGTTACCCTTGAGTCTGAGGTAACCAGTTTGGGAGGAATTTAATTAGAAATCGCCTCTTTGCAGGAAATGTGTCATGGCTTTGCGAACAAATTACCATACAACGCAACTTTGATATACTGTCATGTATGAAGTTTGCTTTTTCAGTGAAAGATATATTGGTCGTGACAGAGAGGATATTGCTCTTGACAGAGGAACAACAGCAATTTAAAACCTCACACAGAAAGGGCATTTAATCAATCACCATGGATTGGATTGCATTGGTTTGGATTGGACGAAAAGAACCTAGGGTGTTTTTCTCTGAAACTGCGAATATAGAAATACGAGCTCTCATATTAAAGTTGAATCTTTCACATATGAGGCCAAAACGAAAAAAAAGGTATTTGGTATCTGGTCATAGTTCGGCTTCAACATTGGTGCGGTGACGCGCTTTTTTTTTTTTCTTCTTTTTTTGCTAACCAGTGAAATACGTGATACATGTATACGCGATTATTGGAACCAGACCAAATTTCCTATACATAAAAAGTATGGTGGATACGAGAGGCCGCAAAATCGGGCAAGCTTTCATACCCCTATGTAAAAAAGTCGTTTAAAACACAGCACAGCAGAATGTTGGCTGCAATTGGACATCGTTTCATAGCTTCAAGGGGTTGTTTGTGCACAGAGAGGGGGATATAGTTGGTAGAGGGGGGTATAACTGGTAGAGGGGGGTATAATTGGTAGAGGGGGATATAACTGGTAGAGGGGGATATAATTGGTAGAGGGGGATATAACTGGTAGAAGGGGTATAATTGGTAGAGGGGGATATAATTGGTAGAGGGGGATATAATTGGTGGAGGGGGATATAATTGGTGGAGGGGGATATAACTGGTAGAGGGGGGTATAATTGGTAGAGGGGGTATAATTGGTAGAGGGGGTTAATTGGTAGAGGGGGGTATAATTGGTAGAGGGGGTATAATTGGTAGAGGGGGTTAATTGGTAGAGGGGGGTATAATTGGTAGAGGGGGATATAATTGGTAGAGGGGATATAGTTGGTAGAGGGGGATATAGTTGGTAGCGGGGGTATAGTTGGTAGAGGGGGGTATAATTGGTAGAGGGGGCCTAAAGGGGCTAAGGAGGGGGAGGGGCTAAGGAGGGGGAGGGGCTAAGGAGGGGGAGGGGGATTCGGCTCCCATGCCCCACCCCCTAGGATTCGCCACTGAATAGAGCCTATATGTAGATAATTAGGTCACGGAATGCGAGATATCTCCACGTCTTTTCGGCGACTAGGTAGCATCATACACTGCATGAAATGAACGAATTTATGACATATTTTTGTTGTTATATTGTTTGCAGGCCATAAATTTGATACCTATGTTTTAGGCCAAAAAAGTCTCTGGTTTCTGGTCTCTGCGCGCGTCGCCTCAGATCCGCGCGTCGGCATTTTTAATTTTAATTTTTATATATTTTTTGTGTGTGCTATGAATTGATGTCCAATTGCAGCCAAAATTCCTGGATCGATTGGAATTCTGCTGTGCTGTGCTTTAAACGACGTTTTCACATAGGGGTATGAACGTTTGCCCGATTTGTGAGGCCTCTTTTAGCCACCATACTTTGTATATGGGAAATTTGGTCCCCGCGTATACACAATGTATCACGTATTTCCCTGCTGGCAAAAAAAAAGATTGCCGAAAAAGCGCGCGTCACCGCACCGATTTTGAAGCCGACCGATGACCAGAAACCGGGTTTTTGGGGGGGCTTAATTGCATTTATTTTTGGTTCTGTCCTGCTTCGGCAGAGGCCATAAAGAGAAATCATTGTAACTGGCATTGTCATTGCCATTATTGAAGTGACCACAACAAAATAATAACCTTGGCGCAATAACGTTTCGGTGCAGCGTGGAAGACAGGATTCAATTGCACTGATTATTAATATTAATATTCTATGTTACGACATTGACTGAGAACTACGGTCTTCGTTTCTCATTGATTTAGCAATTAGTAACAATGTAGGTCGACGGTTTGTCCCCTTTGCATTATTATTCCTTTGTGCAATTTCCCGATCCAATCTAATTTTTATTTCAATAAGGCAAGAACTAACGCATATCGGATGCAGACCAGCGATGTTCCACTGTTCGAGTGCAGAATGACAATACATTTTACATTCGCAGTATACATAATAATACATAGGCCTATATGCCATATATAAAATACAAGCTGGTTTTAAAACACAGCAACACAGGTATATACATCGTGGTATACATATAAGGTACCTCGATAACACTACTCCTTTTTATACAAATATTCTGTTTGTATTTTGTCTAGTAGGAACAGGTGACAAGCTGGAGCACCAGACCAGATGTGACAACAGTACTCCATAACAGGGCGAATTGTAGTTTTGTAAAGGTACAGAATGGCAGAGGGGGGAAGACATTTCCGAGCACGGTACAGACAACCTATGCGCTGAGAGGCTCTTTTGGCAATTCCACAGATGTACTTGTCCCAGGATAGTTTATTGGTGATATCGAGACCAAGTAACCGGATGTCACTGACTTCCTGTAACGTTGTAGAATTCATAAACAAGGCTGGTCGATTAGATGATTTAGATCTGGACAAGGATAACAAAACTAGCATTCCGATTCCATGCCCTGTTGATCGTGACGTATCTGTATTCTTGTTTAGACGACATATATGCCTCAACGTCTGTGTGGGACTCATAGGGTTGTGGCTTCTTCGTGATTTGCATTGGCTTGTCCCTTAAACCTAGAATATCCATTTCCCGCCTTTCGAAGTATAGCGAGAAATAATTGTCTTATAAGAGTTCGACCGATACATAGAATGTGCAGACTGACCAGTAGCAGAAGTCTATTACCTACATATAGGTATTGAATTCTGCTATTATGTAATAGGGCGTAGGCAGAGAGGGGTTTAAATAAAGGGAAAGGTTAGTTCTAGCTAGACTGGTCCCCTGTCTATATCCTATCAAGGATAGACAGGCTCCAGGCGTACCACTCAAAGGATTTCATTTGGTACGTTAATGTTGACGATCTGACATCACGCTTCGAGGCTTGCGTGCGCTAGCTACCAACCAAGGTCAAAGTTCAGCATCGGGAAAAATATGGCGGCTGCATTGGCCAGGATCTGGCGTAATTCACGCGCCTCTAGCTCAAAGCGTGACGTCAGATCTTCAGGCTGTGTTCCAGCAAGCACTGCGCAGCAGAGAAACATTTTCCTGTAAAAGTTTAACTAAAAATTAACAACAGATTTTTGGGCACAGGTTTTCAGAGTATTTAAAAATGTTAGGCCTACCTCTGTTTTCCTGAACGTCAAATTCCCCATGAGGGCAATTAGCCCCGAGTATTTAATGTTTATTTATACGACGATTCTTGAAAGTATTGTCATTTATTTCCAGAAAGGAGTAATTAATATCCATAGTTACGTTGTTAACTATGCATGATTAGGTACATAAATTATACTGCAATAAAATGAGACATCAAGAGTCACCCGTTGGTTTTATAGGTGTCACTAACCTTGGGTGCTTCACTATCAAGATATATATGTGTCTTTTATGCAATTACCTCCGCCGACGAATCACCCCTGTGTGCGTGTGGGTGTGTGTTCAAGATATCTCAAAAAGTTCTCCACGGATGGATTCGGATGAAATTTGCTGAATATGTTGAGTTTGCTACACGGGCCAATCGATTAGATTTTGATAAAGGTCCGATATCAGGAAATTTAGCGTAATTTTAGCACCATATCTAACGTTTCTAATGCTAACGTTTATCGCCGATCAGTGAGTCAGAACTGATCGATAGGGGGGCTAACCTTGTAGAAAATATTAATGACCTAATATTTTCGACAAGGTTAGTTTCTAGAATCGTTGGTGGCTCAGCCGGTTAGATGTACGGCTGTCACGTCCGAGACCCTGGTTCTAACCCTGGGAATCTTTTTATTTATTTATTTATTTTTTAAAACGACATCTGGGCTACTTTTACTAAACCAAAGATTTCTTTCCAAAATCAACATTATTTTTAAATCTTGAGTCATACCATTGAACAACTCATTGAATTTTTTTTTTTTTTGTGCTTTAATTTGATTAATACATGATGCTTGGAAATCATCACATTAATTACATCTAAAGCACTCTCACCATGATTGTTTTTAAGGGTGGGGAAACCCATCGTGACTGTATTTTTTTAATTTAGGAGTGGAGTCAGCAATTAGTCTCAGAAGCCATCCATCCCCTTAACAATTTTGATCCATCGTTTGAATGGAACTTGTGCAGAATGGAGATTATGATTAATTTTGATGTTGTCAAGTTTAAAGATCCTTGGGTCTGATCGCCATTATATAGCACTATCATATTGAATTTTTATATAAAGTAACCTACATGTTGAGCCACTGGTGTTAGTGTGAATGATCACTCAAAAATAATCATAGCAGCTGGAGATGCCTTTATTTATATATTTTTATATCAGGCAATTGACAAATTTAAATGTTGGAAAGGTTGGTACGTGAAGGGCACAAAGTATCCTAGTTTTTCTAAAGAGGTAATACAATATTGGCATTACCATAGAGCAAGGTCCAGATGGTGTTGCACAAAATGTCCTATTCTTTCTGAAGAGATGTTTTATTAATGGGTCAGCGTGAGTGTACAACAGCAATTCTTGTGTGCCGAAAATGTTTACCGGATTCAAGTTCTGGTGTTAGCAACATAATGTGGGTTCGAATCACGGCCGTGACACTTGTGTCCTTGAGCAAGACACTTAATCATAATTGCTTCTCTCCACCCAGGGGTTAAATGGGTACCTGTGAAGGCAGAGTTGGTTTGCTCTATATGCGCTAGAAATGGCAGCAATTGAGCTGTATACTCCCCAGGGAGCTGAGATGGTTTCAGGAATGATTTATGAGCCTTATGAGCCTTATGAGCAGGGATAATAATATAATGCGCCTTGAGCACCACTTAGTTGGTGGATACGTGCGCTATATAAATCCACACATTATTATTATTATTATTATTATCCTGGTTGATAATTTTGACAAAGATTATTGTGTTTAAATGGAGCGATACACAAATTAATCAAGCTAAAAAAGGATAATAACAATAACCTACATTGATTTAGGGTGGCGTGGAATTTGTAATCAGGCAGGAAAGTTTCAAGAGTGGCGGGGACAATTTCTACTGTGGCGTAATGAGCTGCTTTTCACCAAAGGACTGGCGGGCCTACTACGCCCTAATATGCCTGCATGATGAGACGTTTTCTATAAGAGTTGCTATAATACATGTCATTCAAATGTTGTCCATCCATCTTTCTCTACGATACATTATGCAAGTTATCAAAATACACGCTTTATTCCCACGATGATGTCCGCTGAATCTTTGGTAGGCTACCGTACATGATTTGTAATCAATTTCTGCAAAACGCACTTTGTTTTCATGCGGCCGCTGCGTAAGCGATCCCGATCGCATTACTACAATGGAATAGGATGCGTGGTATAAATTTTATAAAACTGTTCGCATTGTTTAAATTAATTAACAAGACTAAAACACTATTTTCCAAGAAAATGTTAAAATAGTGAATATTGGGCATTTTACCGTCGAGTCCGAGTCACAAACATCGAGTCCGAGTCCAAAGAGTCGAGTCCGAGTCCAAAGAGTCGAGTCCGAGTCCAAAGAGTCGAGTCCGAGTCCGAGTCACCAAAAATGTGAGTCCGAGTCACGAGTCCAGGCCTCCCAGTATCTAACCTACCAAATATAGGTTTTTAAATAGTTTTTTTAAAGCAAAATATAGGTTAGGTTTACCAAATGCCAAAATATATATTTACCGTGATTATGCAGTGTTAAGTTTTTGGTAAATTGCCTACCTTCTGAGCACTTTTTGCAACAAAGTACATTACCCCATACCCTGTCCGGCAGAAAATCCAAGAGTGTTACACATGTTACAGTTTGGCTACTGTTTTTGGGCTTCATCTCCCAGTCTTTATACTTAAGAAGTAATTTTTCTTCAAAGCCGTGATGATTTTATGAGGAAGTTGAAAATGTGTTGCCGGAGATTTAAAATATAGATTTTTATAGGTTAGTTTAGGTTTTTTGGTGGAGATAAAGGTTCCCATTTAGAAATATAGGTTTTTTTATAGGTTTTTTTTATAGGTTTTTATAGGTTTTTTATAGGTTTTTTATAGGTTTTTTAAAAGGTTTTTATAGGTTTTATTTCCGCGCCTTAAGCGCCCAGCAGGGTGGATATGTGCGCGCTACAAATCTTGTTTTGTGCAAACAAAACCAGCAATAGATAGATCCTCTGATTCAGTGAATTTTCAGGTATATTCAATATATAGGCCTAATGTGTAAGAGTATTGGAGCATCTGATCTGGATGCAGCGACCGGAAATGAACATACCTTCAAGGGAATGTACAACATTGGTAATTAGGTCTACCAGATAACATTAACGAATTATTATCTGAAAGCTAATTTGATGTAAGAAGGAACCAATCATATTGGAAAATTAATATGTTTGAAGCGCTCTCATTTCAGCGAAAAACACGAACAAATATGCACATTTTCAAAAAGGTTGCCGTCTTTGCTCCATCTGTAAACATTTAAATACTTTTTTCACACTTTTCGCTTGACGTAGACTCCGCATTGAACTGAGATTTTCACAGATTGATTGCTCAAAGAAAGTAAGCATGACCATAGAATCAGTTTACCAATATTGTACCCGCCCTTTAATCACACTACGGAAATTAATGTTTACTTCCATGTAAGTCCACGAGAGTAAAACGAGGCCGATGAGGAACTAGGCATGACTTACGTGTTTTCCGTAAACATATTAAAGTCATATGACTTAGACTTCTTATTAAGCTGAAACGTACACAGATTGGATATTTACTTCATATTCTTAATTCAAAATAAAGTAAGGATGGTCATAGAATCAGTTTAGCCAATTCACCAATATTGTACCATTAAAGGGGCAGTATCGTCACGATCAACAGGACATGGAATCGTAGTGCAAGTTTTAGATTAACTCAATGACTGAAAATAATACCCCACATGATAAGGTTAAATTACCGTTGATGCTTCATAGTGAGGCAGTAATTTTCAGCCACTGTGTTCATCTTAAACCAGGACACCGATTCCATGCCCTGTTGAAAGTCTGCTCTGTTCGTGACGATATTGTCCCTTTAAATCACGCAGCGGAAATGAATATCTATATAAGTCCACGAGAGTAAAGCGAGGCAGATAGAAATAAATGCGTGGCTTCCTTCATGTACTGAAAATCAGGGCAACCTTGCGTTAAGGGAATCAAATAAATGGGCCTCGGCATTGGGACTACGATCTGGGCCGCAGCGAAGGCATTATATCTGGGCAATTAAAACAAAGTTTGCCGACTGACTTTAGCGTCGGATACCGAATTGAAACGGCAGGAAGGCTGAAATGTTTAACATACCTTCAACATCTCTAGGCGTGAGGGGATGGTTTATTTGCCGACGAAAACAATATTGGGGGCGGAGTGTCACACCCCTACGCCCCCTGATCACGGCCATGCTATGTATGCCTATATAATTAAGCTCCGTAATTTAAAAATAATTATAATACCACCTAACATTTTTAGGCGCCGGTCTAGATCTGGGAGTGTTTAAATAACACCAACGGTGTCATTTGAATTATTCCATGGTGTTTATATTGTGCGAGTTGCTAGTATCACAACACAGTGTATGTTTGTCTTAAAGGGACAATTTCGTCACAATCAGAGCAGACTTTCAACATGTCATGGAATCGGAGTCCTAGTTTAAGATTTTATGCAGCAGCAAAAGTAATATAACCTAAAAACTTAATTGGTGCTAAGTTGGTACATGTAATAATCGTCCTGTTGTGAAATTATTTTGTCCGAGGCGCATTCATCTTTGTCTGAGACGCATTCATCTTTGTCCGAGACGCATTCATCTTTGTCTGAGACGCATTCATCTTTGTCTGAGACGCATTCACGTATGTCTGAGACGCATTCACGTATGTCTGAGACGCATTCACGTATGTCTGAGACGCATTCACGTATGTCTTAGACGCATTCACGTATGTCTGAGACGCATTCGTCTCTGTCTGAGATGCATTCCTATTTGTCTGAGATGATATCATCTTAGAGAAAACAGGGATTGTTATGTCGATTTTACATACATTTGTAAAACACAAAAAATTAAAACCATGTTACAGTTTTTTTTTGTTTTTTTTTAAACGTCAGCTCCTATCGTAATGACATTTTCACAAGTTAGAATATTTCCTGAATGAAACTAGAGGGTTAAAATGATCGTACACTACCAGGTACCAAATATCACCGATGTACATTCCATTCAAGTTTCTTTGTAAAGAGTGTCAGGTCACAATATTCTCTAAGACCAATTGATGGGGATTTACAGATTTGGAGGCAATTTTGCAGACTGCCCTCAGTGCCCTGCTTGTGCCTGTAAATTCGGTAAGAGGACGTATTATTGCCTGGTTTTGAAACCTGGCACAGCGAAGACCAAGTTGGTAAAAATAATACCACAACCCCTTTTCACTGCATGTTTCTGTCAGCTTAAAGGAGCAGTTTCGTCACGATCAGAGCAGACTTTTGACAGGGCATAGAATCGATGTCCTAGTTTACGATTACCACAGTGACGGATAACTAATTACTCATTTATGCAGCAGCAACAGTAATATGACCTTTTCATGTGGGGTTTTGTGGCAGTCACTCAGTTAATCTAAAACTAGCATTCCGATTCCATGCCCTGTTGATCGTGACGATAGCTGAATACAATCATGAAAAATATCCGTACAGTCGTATTCAATACATTTTTCAAAACCACTGTCTTCGTTTTCATGTTCACACTTTTCCAAAGAATTCGTATTTATTAATATTGTTATATCACTGTATTCGTTTTCGTATCCAAAACATTTAAAAACCACACTGTATTCGTATTCGGACTTTTCTAAAATATTCGTATTCGTATTCGAATACACTGACAATCAGAAATGTATTTCACCCCAGGTCTGCTGTCCAGACACCTGTGGATACGGCTACTACAACAACAACAACAACAACAACAACGACAACGACAACGACAACGACAACGACAACGACAACGACAACGACAACGACAACGACAACGACAACGACAACGACAACAAAATAAAATTTTAAAAAACAAAAACAAAAAAGAAAAAAAAAGGAAAAAAAGGGAAAAAAACTCAGTATATTTTGCCTGAGTATCTATATCAGATACCGTACGGTACCGGTAATCCACGTGTCTCCGTTTCCAATCTATATTCCTGTCGCTCGACCATGAAATGACAATATCTAAATGCTAATTCATGTAAATCTCGTAAGTTTTACATGATGGACTTTCCAGAATGCATTTGCATTGACGCACACCTGCATTTGTTTCAGTAAACCATCTTAATACGCATCAGTACTTGTTAGGTGGAGCAAGAAATGTGTGCGGCATTTAAAAGTGACACCGACTGTCAATTCTGTTTTGGCCGAGGTGTGTAACGCATTGGACGTGTTCTGGTTAGTGGTTGTGTCTTCAGAATGCGGGTTAATATCCTTAGCCAGGATTGTTATGACATTTGAATTCCTCAGGAAGAGCTTTTACCATAAATTGCTTCTCTCCACTCGGGAGTATAAACGGGACCTTTTATTTTTTTTAATTTTATTTAAACTTATTTATACACGGTAACCCATTCAACCAAGGTTGTTTTTCAAGGGGCCGTGTTGCATAAAAACTTCTGGTAAAATTTGAACATTATATAAAATAGAATAAATAATTTAAGTAATCAAGTAAAAAAATTATCTTAAAACAAACAAAAACATTAAGTCAGTGTCCAAAAAGCAAGAATAGATTTTAAGTAAAATAAATTATAAGTAAAATAAATTATAAGCCAGGCGGATAAAACGGAACTATAAGCACAAGAATACAGTAAAAATCAATAGAATTAAAAACCTTTAATGATACACAGATGGTCATTGTGTTTGTTCAGTCGTTGCTCCCAGGGCCCAATTTCATATAGAGCCGCTAAGCAATATAAAACAGACTCCCAGCCAAAATGTATAGCTTTTGTATGAAACGTTTGGCTGGTAACCAAAGAAATTCCGCTAAGCAAGTTTCTCTGCTAAGCAGCTCTGTGAAATTGGCCTTAGTTATTACAGATCCAAACTCATCAGTTTACTTTAACGTAACTGTTTCCGTTCCAGCCAAACAGTACCTTGTCAGCCGATGTCCAGCTAGACAGGTCACTTAACATAATTGCCTCCATCCAGGCGTATTGACATGTGCATAGCACTGTATGCTCAGTGCTGTCCGAGTGTCTGTGAAAAAACTACACAGGCGACTCGGGCGGGATTCGAACCCACGACCTCCTGCTTACTAGTGCAGACGTCTTAACCTCTCGACCACCGAGCTTGCCCGATGACGATTGTATTTTTTTCACAGACACTCGGAAAGCACTGAGTATACAGTGCTATACACACGTCGGTGTAGGGCAAAATTAAATCAATTGTTTATCTCCCGACGCAAGAATTTCACCAATCTATGTATTGACATGCTAGAAGTCGGTTTTTAAATTATCCGACGCGGAAAGTGGCTGGGTACATTTTGGAGGACAAATCTATTCTTTACCATCAAGTATACTCTCTGTTTTTTTTGTTACATCTATTGGTAATGGTTGGTCAAATAAGTACATCAGACACATGGGCAAGTAACCTCAAGATTACGCCAAATACAAATGAAATGCTTTTAGGCATCATGTTTGGAAAGCAAAGTTAATTTATTCGGTAACGGTCTATAGATCAATATATATATAGCCAGCATTCAGAAAACCAGGAAGAAACTTACGGACTATCTGATCAATTAAAATGGTAGCCTTCTTCATTTTCTTTACAAACACGGACCGGCGGGAATTGTCTACTTTTTATCTCAATTTCCGTAAGCACACATTGCAATAGGCTCTTGACTGTTTCGTCTGTTTGTTTAAAGGCATCATTAACAATGGGATGTAGAATCCATACCCTCGTCAGTTCTGCCGGCTTGAACTGAGTAATTCGGAGCTAAGAGAATTGCATCCACGGGCTTGTATGATCAATAACCGATAGATGAAAATATATAATATTCAATGGAAAACCTACAATAGGTTCTAATTGGAGTGCCATGGTCGAGCGGTTTAGTGCATCGGATTTGTGTTCTGATGGCCGAGTCGTCAGAATGTGGGTTCGAATCCCAACCGCGACCATGATCCTTGTGTCCTTGAGCAAGACACTTTACCATAATTGCTTCTCTCCACCTGTGAGGGCAGAGTTGGTTATTGTGTTTGATTAGCCCTATATGCGCTGTAATGGCAGCAATTGAGCTGCATACTCCCCGGGGAGCCGAGATAGTTTCAGGAATGATTTATGAGCCTGATGAGCAGTGGTAATAATATAATGCGCCTTGAGTACCAGTTTGGTGGATACGTGCACTATATAAGTCCACATTATTATTATTATTAGTAGTATTATTAATTAGTTTGGACGCATGGTTGACCTCGTTTTGCTTATAAACTACCGGTTAAGCTATGAGTACTGAATACACTATGCGACACTATTTCCTGATAAGACAACATCATTCACATCATGCATGGAAGCGGGCAGCATGGGAACGTGTTATCCCAAAACCCAGCTCATATTCAAAAAATAATCACTCAGTCGAGTGTTGACGTACACTTACTTAGTCTAAAACTGATGATGGTAATAATTTAAATAAAAATAATTAAATTAAAAAAAAAAATTCTGTCATCCAATGACAAAAATTCCATCTTGGAAAAAATATTTTCTCGTTCACACAAGCTTATAGTCACCGGTTAGTTTTTTTGTGTACATATATCTTGATTCTTGTAAAGTATTGTTATGGACGGGATGACCGCCATAGCCGTCCCCGCCCATGGGATCGTCAAAATAACGCAAATCAAGACGGTATTTCTTCTGTATCTCTATCGCAATTAAGTATTTTATTTAAACACAACTCATAATTTACAGGAACATACTTTTTGTTAAAGAATAGTTGTAGTGCTGGACGACTCGCTGGCGCACCTGAAAGACACAGACCACGAGTCGACGGTATACGTACGTTTTAAATTAGGTGTTACCTAACTACATGCAATAACCAGGTGCACATAAACACCATGGTTAGTTGAGCGTGAAAATGAAAACGTACACAAAAAATAGTAGTGGTCCGGGGTGATGCGTCATCACAGTATGGATGCACATTTTACCAATCGTGGATACAGTTACCAATGCTGTACCGGTACCTTCCCTTTAATGTATATATTGATTCAAAGAGAGTAAGCATACTCATAGAAGCAGTTTTGCCAACATTACCAATGCTGTACCTTCCCTTCAATGTATATCTTGATTCAAAGAGAGTAAGCATACTCATAGAAGCAGTTTTACCAACATTACCAATGCTGTACCTTCCCGTCAATGTATATCTTGATTCAAAGAGAGTAAGCATACTCATAGAAGCAGTTTTGCCAACATTACCAATGCTGTACCTTCCCTTCAATGTACATCTTGATTCAAAGAGAGTAAGCATACTCATAGAAGCAGTTTTGCCAACATTACCAATGCTGTACCTTCCCGTCAATGTACATCTTGATTCAAAGAGAGTAAGCATACTCATAGAAGCAGTTTTGCCAACATTACCAATGCTGTACCTTCCCTTCAATGTATATCTTGATTCAAAGAGAGTAAGCATACTCATAGAAGCAGTTTTGCCAACATTACCAATGCTGTACCTTCCCTTCAATGTATATCTTGATTCAGAGAGTAAGCATACTCACAGAAGCAGTTTTGCCAACATTACCAATGTTGTACCTTCCCTTCAATGTATATCTTGATTCAAAGAGAGTAAGCATACTCATAGAAGCAGTTTGCCAACATTACCAATGCTGTACCTTCCCGTCAATGTACATCTTGATTCAAAGAGAGTAAGCATACTCATAGAAGCAGTTTGGCCAACATTACCAATGCTGTACCTTCCCTTCAATGTATATCTTGATTCAAAGAGAGTAATTAAGCATACTCATAGAAGCAGTTTTGCCAACATTACCAATGCTGTACCTTCCCGTCAATGTACATCTTGATTCAAAGAGAGTAAGCATACTCATAGAAGCAGTTTGGCCAACGTTACCAATGTTGTACCTTCCCTTCAATGTATATCTTGATTCAAAGAGAGTAAGCATACTCATAGAAGCAGTTTGGCCAACATTACCAATGCTGTACCTTCCCGTCAATGTACATCTTGATTCAAAGAGAGTAAGCATACTCATAGAAGCAGTTTGGCCAACGTTACCAATGTTGTACCTTCCCTTCAATGTATATCTTGATTCAAAGAGAGTAAGCATACTCATAGAAGCAGTTTGGCCAACGTTACCAATGTTGTACCTTCCCTTCAATGTATATCTTGATTCAAAGAGAGTAAGCATACTCATAGAAGCAGTTTTGTAAACATTACCAATGCTGTACCTTCCCTTCAATGTATATCTCAATTCAAAGAGAGTAAGCATACTCATAGAAGCAGTTTGGCCAACGTTACCAATGTTGTACCTTCCCTTCAATGTATATCTTGATTCAAAGAGAGTAAGCATACTCATAGAAGCAGTTTTGTAAACATTACCAATGCTGTACCTTCCCTTCAATGTATATCTCAATTCAAAGAGAGTTAGCATACTCAGATGTAGTTTTGTAAACATTACCAATTCTGTACCTTCCCCTTTAAGGGGAGGCATGACGTTGGTAATGTACCTTCATTTCAACACTCTAGTTTTAATGAAATCATCAAAAATTAACCTGTGGAAATCACAAAAGGTGCTCACGTTCTTGAGAGACTAACGAACAAATATTGTTTTTTTTCTGAAATTCATGTTTTCACGGCGACTTTCTGTAAATTCGACATAACAGTTCCTGCTTTCTCAAAGATCAAACCACTTAAGACGAAATCATTTCTAATGATGATTGATACGTGTACCCAACTTTGCACCCAGAATTTTTTTAGATAATAATTAGTTGACTTGATAATCTGGAAGTAACCAATCTTTTTCCTTTAAAATGAGGTGGCAACATGCACTGACCATGCATTTGAACTGTGTGGATTTCTAGTTCAGTCGGCAAGTTTAGCGCTCGGTCTGTCAGTACCAATATGTTACTCCACTTACGTTCCAATAAAGAGCTTTTTGATGAAAAATGAGACGCCCATACATCACTGAAGATAATTCAAGCAGAAACTCTTTTTTTTTTCATCGCATATTAAATGTCTGGGAAATTCAATATGAAGGCTCATAATTGTGACAAAGTTAATATTTCGCATCAGTCAAGGTCTGAGCTATCAAGGATGCATGACATATACACGTTTATGCTTTCATTTGAACAAATACGCTTCCTAACATGTTTTTTCAGTAAAAGCCAATATACTCGGGTAATTACATAAATTTGAAATGATAGGGTACCGTATTACCTGAAAACATAATTGCTATAAAGGTCGATTACGCAATATATCAATCAAACGATAAAGCTTTCCATTTTGAACAAACTAATGGACAAAAAGCAACCGGTAATGCTGTCTGAGAGGACTGGAGACTGGGGATGCTGGTTGTCGATCAGAAGAAGACATCAATTCTCAATGAGCTAAAACTATCAAAGAACATGTTTTTACACACTTGATTTCTTGATTCTCGGAAAGTAGCGCATCTACATATAGTTTATAATGATACTCTAAGCGCTTTTCATTATCACTCCTGGAACCCACTTGATGAATCGAAAGCTCAATATCAATGACGTCGTATTGTGCAAAATAACGACGTTGGGGTCTTTGAGAGATTCGTTCCAATCATGTAGCATTAAATTATCATCAACGGCTACACAAAGACATAATGTTATTTGTGGTTTTCAGATGTTCTTCCGCTCACTTCTTCTGACTAACTTCTGCCCACTCTTGTGTTTATGTATGTATGTTGTTTGTATTCTGTCTCGCTTTGCCTTTGAGACTATAGGTTCGAAACGTAAGGCCCGTATAACAATTTTTTTTCATTTGTACTACAGGTCCTTTCGGTTGGTAAGCAGTTTGCAACAGCTAATTCTCTAAATATTAAATATAAGCATACATAAGTTTTGTTATTCTGAATATGAAAATTCCAAAAGAATATCATAGACTTGCTGAAACGGTAGCTTAGTATTGGTTTATAAGGCGGTTTTTGCCGGAAAATATGTGAACTGCGAAGCCTCGTCTAATAAAAGAACGTTACGACTGTTTGACGACTGCCACCAGACATAGCCTGAAAAGATAAATAGTTACGGCTAAACAGCAACATAAAACAACCGTTGTACATGTCATGCGTCAATACAATGCACCAACGAAATCACAATCAACGGAGTCATCGCCTAGACTTCCATTTTCCCGGCCTAGAAACTCTGTTTTGGGAAGCAAATTCCAGCGTTTCACAAGATTCACTTATTTTTTGAGAATTAGTTTTTTGTAGCGTTTATGTTTTGGAATTAAGGCTGAAATTAAGGTCCAGTTTTTTAGTTTACTACATTTTATGACACCCAACCATACTGCTTTAGATCACATGCTCTCTTAACGTAAAAGAGTGAAAACCACTCTTTCAAAGAGCTATATGGCGGACAAGTCTTTTTGGAGTGGATAAAGAGTAAAATTAGTAGTGTATAAAGAGTGAATTGGTAGCCTTTTACTGTATTTTTCACTCGAATCGGAGTGGGTTTCACTCAAAAAAAGACTTGTCCGCCATATAGCTCTTTAAAATAGTGGTTTTCACTCTTTTACAATAAGAGAGTGTGCAACTGGCTCAAAAATCACATTTTTCCCCGTGCAATTTGTAAGATCCATTTTCCCAGTACACTTTTACTGGAATATATCTTTATCAGAAAAAAATATGATGTACATGTACTTGTAAAACGGGAAATGTAACCACAAAACATTGAAAACAATTGATCAATTCCAAACTGATACCTCCCAAATGCATATTCTCTTTTAAATTAATATGAAATAATTGATTTTAATTTTGCCCTCCACCGACGTGTGTATAGCACTGTATGCTCAGTGCTTTCCGAGTGTCCGTGAAAAAACTACACATTGGGCAAGCTCGGTGGTCGAGAGGTTAAGACGTCTGCACTAGTAAGCAGGAGGTCGTGGGTTCGAATCCCGCCCGAGTCGCCTGTGTAGTTTTTTCACAGACACTCGGAAAGCACTGAGTATACAGTGCTATACACACGTCGGTGTAGGGCAAAATTAAAATCAATTGTTTATCTCCCGACGAAAGAATTTCACCAACTTAATATGAAATAAGTTTAAATTTCGGGTGAAATTAACAACCTCACACATAAACATGTTACAAAAGACGGTCCTAAATACATGCTTTATGTTTTCAAACGCTAATTAGCATCATTTAACCCTTTCAAACAGGTTTATGTTATGAAACTCTGTAATATGTAACCCAACAACATAATTTCAAAAACGATAATTTCAAATGCCTCGGCGATGACTGCTCTGGTCAAAGGCACACAACGTCCACACACAACATGTACATATCGGCTGTTTAATATTAGTCATTTAGCTGAATTATTTGACTGCGTTGAAAAAGCATGGGAACTTTTTAGGCTATTTTCTGTTAGCTATCACGAAACACTCAACAGTCGTTTGAGTGGCTTATTGAACGAGGTTTATCATTTTCATATTTGCATGTAGAAAACGTATGATAGATTTAGATGCTGCAGATGGTAGCGGCAAATTAAATTTTCAGTCCCTGGCCCATAAGGACTAGATCAAGCCATCAGTAGCTATCCACAGAGCTGATGACCGAGTCGTCCGAATGTGGGTTCGAATCTTAGTCATGCTGGTCACGGTGCTTGTGTCCTTGAGCGAGACACTTTTATCTCCACCCAGGAGTAAAATGAGTAACTGTGAGAGTAGAGGTTGTTTTAGTGATAAGGTTTATGTTGTTGTTGTTGTTGTTCCAGCTAGGAAGAGTATGTAAACAAATCACGTTCAGTTAATGCACGGCTGGTGTGTACATATATGACTGATGACGAGAGAGTATAAGCTGAGCACACTCGGCCACATGTCAGGTCTCGGCTGTAAAGTGCCCATGAGGACGTTGCAGATCGGCTTGCTGATGACGAAGAAGACGTATGGCTCTTTTGACACGTGTGTTTCCTCGAAGGCAAGCACCCCCAACAGGCGCCCACGGATAGCATACTTCAATTGAGTTGAGATGGTTTCAGAAATGCCATTGACCCTTAATGACCAGGGGGTAATAATAATGAAAGGCGCTTTGCACTTTGAGTGCCTTATAAATACCGGTTATTCCTGGCATGAATTGAAGATATATTATGTTGACCAATTATACCATTATCATAAAGGTTTAATGTGAAGATTATACTAATGGTGGCACTGAATATTTAAGCCCGGATATGCATTTAGTATAAAGGGCCATTATGTATCAACTTGAGATGGAACACAACAACCCATCAAGGTTTCAGCTCAGTGGAAAACCTTGTATTCCTCAGAACATGTCTTGTTGTTGTCCTCTTTCGGCTGCTCCCGTTAGGGGTCGCCACAGCGGATCATGATCCGCATATATGATTTGGCATAGGTTTTACGCCGGATGCCCTTCCTGACGCAACCCTCCCATTTATCCGGGCTTGGGACCGGCACTAAGCATGCATTAGCTTGTACATCCCCAGTGGCTGGGTTCAATTCGGCCCTCGCAGCAATTATGGTAAAGTGTCTTGCTCAAGGACACCAAGCACCATGGTCGCGGCAAGGATTCGAACCCACACACTCTGACGACTCAGCCATCAGAACACAAATCCGATGCACTAAACCGCTCGACCATGGCACCCCACCCTCAGAACATGTCTTGTAAAGTTTCGAAACAAAAACAAGTTTGAGTTGATCAATTTCTGTTCAGAACGTAACATACATCATTTACAATCACTTGCTTTTATGAATATACCCGGTACATTAACAAAATGTGTTTATTTGGTGATACCGGTAAATATCTTCATTGTCATTATTATGATACTGGTATTTATTTGACTTGAGCAAACAGATACTTGCATTAGAGAAAAACTCAAAAGGCACATAACAATAAGCAAACCGTGAAATTATACCAGAACGCAATAACAAAAATTTATTTGGTGATACCGGTAAATATATCCATAGTCGTTGTCGTCATTGTCATTATTATGATGCTGGTATTTATTTGACTTGAGCAAACAGATACTTGCATAGAGAAAAACTCAAAAGGCACATAACAATTATTAAGCAAACCGTGAAATTATACCAGAACGCAATAATCACAATATGGTATAATGACATAAAAGAAAACATGTCACAGTTAGTGTTTGTTTCTAAATATAATTCTAATCAATAATATGCCGGTATGAGAAAAAGCATACAAGTACCAGTAAATAAACCACAAGGGGAACTGACTAGGTAAATGCCTACATCCTCTGATTATAGTGAACAAAAAACCCACTCCAACGAAGTTTTTAACAAAATAGGCCTAGTGCGCCAACGTATTTGCATGGGCATGGAATCGGATAGCTAGCTTTGATTAACTCAGTGACTGAAAATAATACCCCACATGATAAGGTCACCGTTACTGCTGCATAAAATGAGCCAGTAATTTTCAGTCACTGTGTTCATCTTAAACTAGGACACCGATTCAGTGCCCTGTTGAAAGTCTGCTCTGATCATGACGCTAGTGTCCCTTTAACTAAGCCAGTTATTTGCTAAATGCCATGAACAAGATAACACTATTTCCACATTTTGTGATACAATAATGATAGCATTCGCATACTCCTTGAGCTCTTAAGCCTCATGTTTGGCTTAAGAACTAACGTACCGGTAGCGTCCCTTTTAAATTCCCTTTTACACTATTCGTAATCTCGAAAAAGGATCACAGTTTTATATAAAACTTACGAGGTTGCCTAAGTTCATGATGGTGTCAAGCATATGACATAAAACACAATAAAGGGGGCCACTTTCCTACCGTCACGTTAGCAGTTTTTCTAATGGTTGTAATTTTTTTTTTTAATATCTGAAACCACCCAAAAAGAATTTCAACATTTGAATAGACATGCATGCTTATCCTAAAGATAATTTGAGTTGATTATTACTATTATTTTTTTAATTACCCTAAAATTTCCATCAACAAATGGACGGAAAAGTGAGGTAACTTTTTCCGTCCAATTTTTATGGAAATTTGAGGGTAAAAAAATAAATAAAAAAATAAAAAAATAAAATAAATCAACTCAAATTAGTTCTAGTATAAGCCTGCATGTCCATTCACATGTTGAAATACTTTTTGGTCGGTTTCAGGTACTTAAAAATAAATAACAACCATTGGAAAAACTGCTAACGTGACGGATGCAAAGTGGCCCCCTTTATTGTGTTTTATGTCATATATACCTTGAAATATACCTTGAATTATTTCTGTAAATGTGTTTTGCAGTCGTCTTTGCTACGTAAGTGACACTTTAATCTCGCTCCCTGAGATGGAACATAATAACAATCTGAATTATTTTCAAGGTTTTTAATCAAGAGACCACTTACATGTCTAAAGATACTATTCGAAGTGAATGGAATTGGGAATCTCCCCCGTTTGCCCTATAAATCCAGTATTCATTCCCACCAATACAATACTAGGCTATGATTTAATATAATATAATTTCTACAATCATTCAACCCATTTTCTTCCTGCTTCTTCGTTAGTTCTTTACAACACTCTTATCTTTCCGTATCTAAATCACTGTAACATTGTCTGGGCTGCTGTAAGTAACGCCAAGATGCACTCCCTGTCCATTTCTTTAAAAAAAGAGCTATTCGCATCTGTATTTTCTCTTCCCCCAGAGAGCATTCAGCACCTCTCTTCGCACAATTGCACACTCTCACTATCCCCAATATTAATACTTTTCATACCGGCATACTTATAGTTCATTAACAACCTTCTTCCCCAAGCCATCTCTCTTTTTTTTTTACCTCTGTTCATGACACTCACTGCCACTTCACAAGATCTTGCACCAATCTGTATGTTCCATTCACTCGCACCTTTTATTCTATGAACACCATTCGCTTCTTTGGTCCTCGTGTGTGAAATGCTATAGATAAAATAGCATAAAATCCCAGCGGTCCGTGGGTCTTTTTAAGTCTTCTCTCAAACCTGCCCTTATCTCTCAATATGTATCTTATCTTCCTCTTCCAGGTCACTCTCTTCACGTGAGTTTCTTTATCCTTATTATCCAATTATTTGGTTTATTTGTCTTTTTTTTCTTTTTGCCTAAACTGCTTTTTGTCATATTTTTCTTTTTTTTAACTTTTCTTTTCATTGTCTCTGCATTATCATACTATGTTCTTTGTTTTGTTTCAGTGTATCCATTATTCATGTCTTTGTCTGTTTGTCCTTCATCTGTGTTTGTCTGACTGGCTGCTTTCTACAAGCTTCTGCTTACATAAAAACAACCCCATGCTTCACTTCATTATTTTTATTTCGCTATTTACACGAGGTTTAGGTTTATTTGCTCTTTGGTTTACTCTTTATTTACCCATAAAGTTGATTATTCATAGTAGTATGGAAAGTTGAATTTGGCTTCAAATATTTCAAGAGGTACGGTATCTTAGATATTTATACACAATTTATTGGCATAAATCCAATAATACCAAAAATCACTGTTACAAAATATCCCTCGTACCCAACCGATTGCTATTTAATGTATTCCATCACAACAAACACAAAATGTAATTTTAGGAGGTAGGCATTAGAAAATTAAGACACTAACTAATCGAACAAATCCACATGTCGATCCAAACCACAGGTAAACCCTACCAACATGTCCATATCCACATGTCGATCCAAACCACAGGTAAACCCTATACCAACATCTCAATATCCACATGTCGATCCAACATGTCCATATCCACATGTCGACACAACCCAAAGGGTTGTCCAAATCCACACGTCGACTTTAAGAGTCCACCGTATTAAACTGATCCACAGATGACGCAATACACAACATATTCGGACTCAATTCACATGTCGACACAACCAGCAAGTTAACATATCCCTCATGTCAACCGGGCGAGATTCGAGCTCGCGTCAAGGTAACAGAGGCCCGGTATTACCTGCATGATAAAACACCTATTTTAATCCTCCTTATATTTATAATTATAATATCATCTTCATCTTTACTGAAACAATAATGAACTGTGATGAAAATAGACGAAAGTGTAATCAAGCGTCTAGTTATGGTTGGCTTGCGTAAGTGTTTTCCTTTACACAAGAAACACAAGCAGTTTCTGATACGTAGCGTCAATATTTAAAAAATACGTTCAAGAAATATAATACCAGGTAAAAAATCAATAAATTGTTTGTCGTCTCTTTTACTAGAGAAGGTCAGGTGAGTATTGGTAAGGGCCTAGTCAGCATCTCAATCGTCCACAAAGAATGCATCTTAATAGCACATTGAACAAAACATGGTTTTTCAGTATAATATCCTGAAATTAAAATCGTCACTTACTGCTATTAAACCACGCTTCTGACAAACCTTTCTGCGCAAAAAGCTCATTTCAAAATATTAGTTTTTCCTTTCTGTGAAATTAGCAGTGCACCGATTAAAACAAACATTAGCCTACCGGTAAAATAACGAGAAACGCGGGCGATATACATCTTTACAGTTCGGCAAACGGCACGGATTATCGGTAATGATTTCCCGGGCTACTTGCCTTGAAAACACCCGGTCCCGAATCCTGATTTATGTTTTATTATCCATGTCAAGGCAAATATTCCTCAAGTAAAATATAAATGTTTCGGTGAAAAACAAATTCTTAAAAAGCCGTAAACAGAAAAAACACGGGCAGTAAATTTTGTTTAAATGTAAACTGAACTGAAAACAAACATTTGTAAAAGGGAAAATGGACATAACATAATGACCAATTCTGACAAAATACAGAAACAAACCACATAGGTTTTGATTGGTAAAACTTCATTATTTCAATGACATAGTACACCGTTATTAAAATATCATATGTATAATTGTGTGTCATGATGATCACGAAATATCTCCATGCAGGCTAATTTAGTTCTCAGATTTCTAAGATAATTATAAAAATAATCATATAGGCACATGCATTCACAGATTCAGATCGGAAACGCTATTGGTTCTTGTCGGGCCACGATATTTTTTCTTCAGGCCAGAATTGTCACTGTACACTCACCCATATGCATTTGCATTCTGAAAATGAAGATGTTACCTCTGTTTTCCTTTAACAAAAATCCTTCACAGCCGTGAATTACTATAATACAGAAAGGCTTCTGTTTTAATTAATTGATTAAGATTGATTAAAATTGATTAACATCCTAATTATTCTGGATTCGAACTCGGCACCTTTCACACGAGAGGCGACCTCTGTTTTAACTACTTTGCTGCCAAGCCATTCGAAAACTTTCGAAATGGCTTATAATAAAGATAATGGCAATTCTATATTGCAGAACAAATATTGCTGTCGGAACATAGAGTTGGTCCGACATCACAAGAGAGAAACTGGGAAGGTAAAATATTGAGTAGTTTTGCCAATGTTGTACCTTCCGTTAACCGCTACATTGGTTAAAACCAGATTATCAAATCAACGAATAAGTATTGAAGTATATTGGTGTAAGGTTAATAGTACACGTATCAATCATTCAGAAAAAATAATTCCATCTCGAGTGCTTTCGTCTAAGAGAAATCAGTAATAATTCTGTCAAAATGAAAGCAATTACCGTCCAGCAAGTTGTTGTAACATAACAAACATTAAAAGAAAAACATGTAACAGTTTTGTGTCGTTTTCTCAAAAACTTCCGCACCTACATGAGGGTTGAAATGAACGTACGAATACTAATATCGTCTCTATTTAAAACTATATTTTGGAAGGTAATTAAAGGCCTTAGCACAAAGCTTTACGCTTCGAAAAGTGCATTCAATAGCAACATTATGTTCATCAGTGATTTCAATCATGGATATCACCAATGGTGTCAAATGTTGTAAACCGAAATTAAATTTTCCTTAATTACGTGCTCACCGATTTGCGTCGGTCCCAGAAGAAAAATCACCACCAGGCTCGTCAGGAGTAAGGATCTTCGCTCCATCATTATCCTCCGATGCGATCTTCTCCCCGATGTCCCTGTGAAAAGGATTCAACAAGTTTAAGACCTGCAAGTGCAAATGGGCGTACAACGTGAAAGGTGTCCGAGTGTGAAGTCCCATCAGGAGCGATACTCCCCCCGTGACAGGTCGGACGGCGAATGGCAATTAGTTACACGTACCGACAAAGCAAATCATATCATTAGCATTATTAATATACCCGGTACTTAATGGATTCTCGTTCGAAAACGTATGGCCAAATTGCATGCATACATAAATGAGAATCACGAAGAACGTACCTGGAAGAAATTAAAAGGATAGCCTATATAAAATAGGAACAAATATGATAAACAAGTGAAAATGCAATCGGACCACCCAGAGTGATCTTCGAATAAAATCATCTAACTAACATTTACCGGTGTTACGAGTTGGTTCTCTGCATCAAAACGCAATATAACATTCACAAGCAGTCATCCAATGATCACCTTACGCTACTTTTCCTCATGAAAAAAAGACTAGCCTATATAAAGCAAATAAACGTCTAGCAGATAGCATGCACACATGAAGTCAAGGTCACTAGTTGACGTCAGATCGCAAGAACATTAATGATTATCTTCATTTTGCCTCAGTTTAAAGGGGCAATACAACGCTAGTAATTACCAAATTAACAAATTATTATCTGAAAATTTACCGTTGGTGTAAAATTGGTAGGGCCTATACAAATATCAATTATCCTGGGATTTTTTTTTGATTGAAATGTTTTTATATCTGAGAGAAAACAAGAATTGTTTTGTCAAATTTACCCCAAAAACGTTTTTTAAAACATGAACACTAAAATAAAAATAAATAAAAAGATAAAAAATAAAATCCTCGTTTTTTCAAAAAGAAAATTTCACGTCAGGTTAGTTTTATGATACATACTGAACAGCAAAAGAAACGCAAGTCCGAGGACAGCAAAAGAAACGCAAGTCCGAGGTCTTGTCAAGTTTTCAAACAGAAGACAAACCATTTTGATTCTAATCACTCATTTAATGAAAAATGCTTTAAATTTGTGAGCTGAAAGTGACTGTTGAATGTGAAAATCTTGCAATGCAATTTCAACAGTCACTTTCAGCTCACAAATTGAAAGCATTTTTCATTAAATGAGTGATTAGAATCAAAATGGTTTGTCTTCTGTTTGAAAACTTGACAAGACGTCGGACTTGCGTTTCTTTTGCTGTTCAGTATATTTCCTGAAAGCTAGAGGGTTGAAATGATACCAAATACCAATGTTGTACCTTCCCTTTCTTTAACACGATAGCACATCAGACAAATTTCCAAGTGATGTTTGATATCAAGATCATCTTCACACCAGGAGCCAATTTCATAGAGCTGCTATAAAGCAGATGATTTTGCTTAGCATATATTTTTTGCTAAGCAATATAAAACAGACTACCAGCCAGATGACGCACATTCAGTATGAAAGTTTAGCTGGTAACCAACAAAATCTGCTTAGCAACATTTTCCGCTAAGCAATTTTGTTCTGCTTTAGCAGTTCTTTGAAGTTGACCTCGGGTAAGTTCTGTGTCAAACTGTAAACATGACGGTACGTATTTTTGAGACTGACAAATGTATTGGCTGCACTACTTTAACACGAACAGCCGATGTGCATTCAGCGTGATGAACGAACAACCTGAGAGAGTATAGATACAGGTTGAGAAAGTTGAGCTCCATTCACTCAATCCTGTACTAATTCGAGTGCGGCGGGAATCAGACACTTTGCTTTTAGCCAGCAGTTTTATTTTATAATTACATATAATCAGTTCCAGGTCTACGATTCTGCGGGTGACTTCATCGTCGTAAATTGCATTTGAGTTGACACTGCCGCCGCTTAATGTGTGTTCGTGTCTTCACATTTCCGATTTAATCACATTGACATTTAAGTTTAACCCCTATGCATATATTTAATATTTAATATTTAATATTTAATATATATTTATTTTTCTTTGCTCGCTACCCGTTTATATAATATTCAGGTCAGTTTCTCCCTATAAATCTACTTTGTGTACAACCACGTAAAAGGCTTGTGTCCCAAGTTGTGTGATCCCCGCTACTGCCGTTACCCAGGTTGTTTGCATCTGACCGGGGATTGATCCCTGGCTACTCGGCAGATATGGTTTGGCCTCTGACCTGGACCCATAGATAATTGGCATAAGTGGACCACCCACCAACATAGAGGCTGGTTAGCTCAGTTGGTAGAGCGCTCGTACGGTATTCGAGAGGTCGCGGGTTCGAGTCCGGCATCAGGCAATTTTTCTTTGCTCGCTACCCGTTGTAGAGCACTCAAAATATACGATAAATTCAATTATTTTACATAAGCACTCTTAAACGGGAATCATAAAAAGAAAACACATTATCCATAGATAACCTGTAAATTCATTTTTAGTTGGATACCAATTTATTTATTGATATTTGTCATTGTCTTTATTCATTGTATGTGTCCACCTAATGCTGTATTGTCTCTGGAGTTGGTTGTGCTCTGTAATTTGTAGTTATACAAATTCTGATGAGCATTTAAACAGTCCTGTATGCCTAGCTGAGTGCTAAAACTTCCTAAATAAACTTTCATAGCATTTAAGACCTATATTCATGTAAATATGTAAAGAACCTTTTACTATACATATACATTCCTATTCCATGTGTACACTGTGCAAGCTTTTTGTTTGACCACAATATTTTACCTAATAGGTCTATAATGAAAAGGACCTAATGATCGTACAGAGCTCTGGAAGTGCTATCTGATAATTTATCTCAGGATGACGACATCATCTACGTAAGATGACGACATCCCGACATAATTCGTCGCATTTTTCTCATAGTCTTTTCATGTTACTAATTTTGTCTTTGCATATTGTAGGACCTCTTGATATTGTGTAATTATTTGTAACAACATTCTTGTTGTCAACATTGGAATATGTGTTAATAAATGAAATGAAATGAAATGAAATCGGGAAAAAAGTGCGTTACGAGTAAATCATGCTTTAAGTCGGACACATTTTCGCTGTTAGTTTTTTGCTTTATTTTTCAAAAAAACACATTTCGTTTTATCATCCACGTGTTAATAAGTACCTGGTTGGTAATTTACTGTGTTTACTTTGTTTAAAATGTTGATTTTCTATGTGTAACGATGACTTGAACTTATTCGTCACGATGAAAAAAAATGTGGTCGCCTATTCATCACTTCAGCGCACGCATAGCGTATATGCCTATACTTATTCGTCACTATGTAAAAAACAAAAAAGTGCCGCCGGCGCTTATTCGCCACCCATGTGTTTGTACATGTTTGTATGTGTACATACTCTATAAGGCCAATATTACCAATAAGTATCGACAAACGAATACACTGCCTAACGATGTAAATACCTTAAGATGTAAATACCTTAGATCCATGGTTTTTCTTTGTCTTACATTGCAAAACAAGCTAAAAACTTGATGTTTTCTACATATTACGCTGCTCAGTCTGTCCGTGGGTATAGATGGTACCAGCCGTCCGCGCACTGTAATATTGTATGCGTACAAAGATATAGTGGTTACCAACCGGTTAAACGGATTCGTCACTATGAAAAAAACGTATTTGACTTTTTTGCTTATTCGCCGCATAGGGGATCTCTGTAACTCTAACACCAGGCAGAATTATGGTTTAAAACCTTCACAGATGAAATTAGACACCATAAGAACCCCAGAATTGCAAAAACCCGGATTTAAAAAAAAAAATGCCGATTCGTCACTATGAGAAAAATGCGACGAATTTATCTCAGGATGTCGACATCCCTAAACCGAGATAATTTATCTCTGGATGTCAACATCCTGAAAGTAGGTTGTCGACATCCTAAACTTATCTCGGGATGACGACATCCTACTTTTAGGATGTCGACATACTGAGATAAATTATCTCAGGATCTCAAGTCTCAAGCTCCGTAGTTAAGCTCAAATGCTAATGGTTTGTTATAAATTTAATTCCAGTCAGTGTATTCTTGGGATTAATAATATGTGATGATAGCAACATTAAATCAATTAGTATATCCACGGCAATTAAATAAAAGTAATATCACAAGATTCCGAATCATGAATCATGGATGACTCTATAAAACCGTTAATTGTAATGACCTTTACAAATCAAAATGCGTGAAAATCTGCCGTTTATGCGCCATTTCACACACAACTGGCAAATATTCACGCATTTTGGTTTCCATTGTAGAAAACTGAATGGCGCAAAGCCAATTAAAGCCCATATGAGTTTGTTTTAACCAGGACTATTTCATACCTGATTAAGAAAATGAACACACAATTGGATATAGGTTGGGGAGACATAATGATACAGCCCTGTTAAGCCGATATGTGTAATGGATCCAGGGCTAGTGATCAAAATACAGAAAACGTACCGGATATTGGGTATAACCGCACTGAACATCGATTAAATAAGTGCCCAAATGAATTTAAGACGGGACCCATCATAAATTAATATTTCGGGACATAGTTTCTGTAAAACAATGTTTCTCAGGATTATTTTGAGAAATGAGTCATTGGTAAAGCATTTGTTTTCCTTTTCTCAAGTAAAATAGCAGTGTTCCAATGAAAAAGATAATTTTATAGAATTTGCATGTAAAAAAACGAACAACATCGGCGATACATCTTTTACAAATTATTATTGGTGTAAAATTGGTATGATCATCAAAACAAATGTGCTTTAATCTTAAAGACAAAAAAAGAATTCTTATGTTTGACACTGCTTACAATATATACATTATGTAGGGGTAATGAACAAGGTGTTAGCCAGGATATAGAACTAGGGTGTCCAAATTTGCTGGAAATTTCAAAATAGGGTGTCCAAATTGTTCACTTACACTACTTTTATATGTAAATGACAGATGAAATTGGGTGTACAAAATTGAAACAGGGTGTCCACAAGACACCCAGACACCCCTCTGGCTGATACTATGGTAGTGAATAGGGGGAATAATTTCCCCTTTTTTGTATATGGATCCGCCCTAGCCTAGCAGCATGTTTTGTAGAACGTATAGCTAGAAGTTCTCTATGCTTACAATAAGTTCATGATAGGTGGGGTGGAGGGGGAGTACCCACGATAAATATATTGACAAATTGTAGAAAGGGGATGTCAACGTGAGTATATAGAGTTGTGTAGATGATATTGTCAAGTTTTCGTGCCTTTGTTTTGTCATTCAGACACACTTATACACTGTAAAAATGGTGTTTAGAATTTAAAGACACGCAAAATTAACGCGTTTAGGAATGCGTTTAAATGCTAAACGGCCACACTCTGTACATGTCACAAAGCTAAACCTGCTTATCTTTTTGACACCTGTTCATGTGGTTTTTAGCATTCAAACACACGTCACAGAAAAGGCTAACATAAACATGCTAATCTAAACAGGCTAAACATATGAAAAAAGTAAGTACAAGCTAAGTGTTTGGAAATGTGTTTAAATTCTAAACACCATTTTTACAGTACAGTGTACGAGTGTCGTGTACGAGTGTCGTGGCCGAGCGGTCTAGCTTATCGGACTCAAGTTCTGGTGTTAGCAGCAGAATGTGGGTTCGAATCCCGGCCGTGACACTTGTGTCCTTGAGCAAGACACTTAACCATAATTGCTTCTCTCCACCCAGGGGTTAAATTGGAGTGCCATGGTCGAGCGGTTTAGTGCATCGGATTTGTGTTCTGATGGCCGAGTCGTCAGAATGTGGGTTCGAATCCCAACCGCGACCATGATCCTTGTGTCCTTGAGCAAGACACTTTACCATAATTGCTTCTCTCCACCTGTGAGGGCAGAGTTGGTTATTGTGTTTGATTAGCCCTATATGCGCTGTAATGGCAGCAATTGAGCTGTATACTCCCCAGGGAGCTGAGATGGTTTCAGGAATGATTTATGAGCCTTATGAGAGCCTTATGAGCAGGGGTAATAATATAATGCGCCTTGAGCACCACTCAGTTGGTGGATACGTGCGCTATATAAGTCCACACATTATTATTATTAGTAGACTATTCCGCATCGGCTCGCAGCTTAATATCAAACGCAGTAGAAGCAAGAGGCGCATCGCCCTGTCATATTTCGCTCGTAAAGAACCAATATAATAGTTTCAAAAGACAATAAATGGGCTCTCCGGTTGAACTCAATGTTCCGGAACTAATTGAAGATACAAACAACGGCAAGCTGTTATGCCCTTTCAATATAATATTAGCACTAATGGAGTTTCTTAATGAAGGAGGTACGGTGTTTACTTTTGGCAATAAACAGTGAACAGAATATCCTATCACAAATTAAAGATTATGCAGAATTAATTACTGAAATCGTGAGGGAAATGTGGCCTGGTAATACAAAGGTTTTGAGCATGGCTTTGGAGCTGCTGATGTTATTTGTTGATACAACTGTATTTCAGGACTATAGTTTCCAGTTATTTGAACATCATAATTCCTTTAACACCATTTTTTGAGTATATCTATGGGGAGCACACAGTAGCTGTCTAGACCTATAGGTACAGTCAATATTTGCTGCCTCGTCTTCAGTAAATTACCCATTTTCACACAGGAATGGGTATAATACCAAAGTCAATTAACACAATTAAAGGGATGGTAGGACATTTGGTATTATTGTGACAACGTACGCTAATATCAACCCTCTAGTTTTTTGTTTTTTTAAATACATTTTTAAAGGCCTATCATAAAACTAACATCTGAAAATTTCATGGCAACAAAAAAAAACGTTTTTTATTATGTTTTTATGTTTAAAAGAAGGTTGCCTGATGGCAACTTTGTGTAAATTCGAATTTTTTTTCTCAAAGATGAAAGCACTTGAGACGAAATAATTTCTCAGGAAGATTGATCTGTGCACCAACGTTAGGCCACAAAATTAAACGATGTCCAATTGCAGCCCAAATTGCAGCTGGGATTGGAATTCTGCTGGGCTGTGTTTTAAACGACTTTTTCGCATGGGTGTGAACGTTTGTCCGATTTGTACGGCCTCTCTTAGCCACCATACTTTATGTATGGGAAATTTGGTCTGATTCCAATAACAATGTATCACGTACTTCGCTGGTTGGCAGTGAAAAAAAGAAAAAAGGAAAAACAATTACCCCTCAAAAATAAATAAATAAATAAATAAATAAATAAATATATAAATAAATAAATTAAAATTTAAAAAAATATATTTAAAAAAAATGTTTAATTAAAAAAAAGCGTCACCGCACCGATTTTGAAGCCGACCTATGACCAGAAACTGGAGACTTTTTTGTTGGCTTTACACGTAAGTTTTTACATAATTCGTTCATTTGATAATCTAGTAATTACCACGGCTGTACCTTCCCTTTATCGACACAACGTACAATGTGTAACTTGATTCAAAGATCGTAAGCATGACCGTCAAAGGAGCTTTGCCAACATAACCAACGCTGATTATAACCAACAAGCGAAGTTACCCGATCTGAAGATCGGGTTTGGAGCGGTTGGAGTTGGGTGAATTGAGGAGGGTGGGGATGAAGGGTTTAGGTAGAGTGGAGGTGTATAATTGGCCAGTGTGAGGACTCACCACTCCACTCTATGCCAACAACAAAATCGACAGCGACCACCACATACTCCCACCATAGAGCTAGAGAAAGGACCACGTCCTTTCTCTATGCTCCCACAGAAGACGCACGACTGCAACACAACATGCATTCACGTGTGAGCCATAACGGCTGTTGTATGTAAGATTTGAAAAACACCACGAAAGTGTGGCCCGTTACGGTATTTAAGCACACGGGTCAAGGATAACTCAACACCTCAGCGAATACAGAGGGAGTGCGTGCGGACAACTGACGGGTCCCGAACGACGGCCGCTGCATGACAAAAAGCAGTAAATAAATGCGGAAAAGCGGCGATTCGCCCGTGACGCAAAAACGACGTCTTCGGTGGAGCCGGAAGGGCGACGACGACACCCTGTGGATTTTCCCCGACACGCAGGTACCCCTCCCGAGCCGCGGGACCCAGCGGTTCCGGAGCCTATGTAACAAACTTTTAGACGGGCCTCAAGGATTTCGCTCTTATTATATTAGATTATCCCTACCGTAACTCCCTAAGCATTGTTACTGAACAATAAAAATCCTTCAAAATCCTCCAACTGCCTTTGTTGTCTAGGGAGTTAGGGTTAAATTAGATGATGTACCTTCCCTTTATGGCTTCTTAATAAAAGAGATCTCTTTCCGTCTCCCATAATACCTGGTTTCAATCAAATTCTCGCCCTCTCATAAAATCCTGCAATTCTTGTTACAGATTTTGATTCTGGAATATTAATAGTTCTTTTTTTCAGAGAAATTGATGAGCATTACAATTTAAAAAAAAAGAATCGACATCGCCGACGGTATTATATACTCAGAGGACGGTTAAAGTATCAACACAACTGATCACCATGCCAACAACGGAGGATAAAGTGGGAATGAAAAACGCAACAGACGAGAATTAATTTCTCAAACCATTCTAATCAGTGATGCTCTTGGAATTAATTCTACAGCATAATGGGAAATTATGTACAGAGACCAATTGCATCTGTACAGTCATACTGTACGCTACAATTCCTCTAGGAATATCATAACCTCGGTCAGACGCTCCATGGTCAGACTGAAGCATGCAGATACAAAGATTAGGCTGGGGAAGCAAATAATTGCTTTCTGGCCGCTTTAAAGGGTTTGGGAGGTGGGGAATGTCCTCAAAAAAAATAAAAATAAAAATAGGAGTGTGTGTGTGTGGGGGGGGGGGGGGACGACAGTATATCAATATGTTGTTATCCCCCACTGCATTTCCACTACTTTGTAGATTGGTGACAGTATATCAATTTCCACCGTTTTCACGAAGGCACGAGCATGTCGAATATGACTGTTTTTTTGTTGTTGTTTTTTTTCAAATGTTTTCAATATTTGGTTTTGAAACCATTATATTTTACCATCCTGATTGGCTATGGTTAATTTCAACTTTAATTATGCAAGGGGCCGAGATCTCAAAATATGTATAATATATGCGCCATCTTTACGTTGGGACGTAAATTGAGGAGATCGTGTTTTTGCGTTTTCACGAACTTCGAAGGAATTGGCATTTTTGTCAATTATTATGCAAAAATGCAAATGTATTAATTATATCAACGAGATTTAAGTAAGTAAGAAATTTCATAGGAATCATTCGAGGGGGCAAAAATGTAATTAAAAACAAAATTGTTTTATGTTGTGCATAAACATTTTGGAGAGGAACTTCAAGTGCGACAATCTCAAAACATTGCATTCCGTGTTATTCGACATGCCCGTCCCTTGTGATGAATAATATTATTGTTTCCCCTCCCTCCACAAAGGGCGGATGCAGGGAAACCGATTGTCATACCGTCCCCCTCGAAACAAAATTTAATTAGATTTAAAAATTCCTATATCGTCGTCCGTTCGGTTGTGAAATTAAAAGGTTACTCATGCTTCATGAGTCAGAATACTTCGCAAATTTGGTCCTGAAAACGATCACATTGCATCCGAGATAGAGAGCGCATATAGAATCAAAACAAATTCAGAGCTTTTAAGAGTTCCCTGACCCCCACCCCTATGCCCCTGCCCACCCCCGCCGTTATAAATCCGATAGCATGAGGGGTGTCTGTACACTATTAAAACTAAAGTGTTGAATCAACATTTTAAAGAGTTCGGTCAGTGACAACTCTTTATAAAGTTGGATTTAACTGTTAAAGTGTTGAATTAACATTGATAAAGTTAGACTTAACTTGACTCCGTGTTAGTTTAACACTTTCTTTGAGTTGAATTTAACTTTATAAAGTGTTGTCACTTACCGAACTCTTAAAAGGTTCAACACTTCAGTTTTGAGAGTGTAATATACCAACAAAAACAATGGAATATTGTAATTATTTGTGTTCTCTGAATTTTTGGGGGACGACGATTATAATCGGAGGACATTGCCATTACCGTCTCGTCTCCCCTGTCATAAACATTGGGGGCACATCCCCCGTTCCCCCACCCCCTGGGATCGCCTCCCATGAGCATTATGTTACCAAACACAAATAACATGCGTTCCCTTTAACAAATATAAATCGTTGTATTTACCGCTCATGCTGACTTTGCCTTTACTCATGCCGCACGCGGTAACCTGGAACACAGCCTCCAGCGTGTGGTCTTTTTACGGGTGTTATTTTCTGGGTTTCCGCGTGCGCCTTGACTAAAGGCTAATGCTAACTGAGTCTGTGTCTAGGTAAAACTTGTAGCTTTGCATGGTGAGGAGGATAAGTAAGACTAACTGCGGTGACACCATGTAAAATTCTCAATTGAGTAGTAATTAGTTCTGAAAAGAACTGGAGGTACAACTCGACGTTTCGATCAGTATGCTCTGATCGTCCTCAGGAGAAACCTTTCTTGTAGTTTTAGTCGTGTGGAACGTATTGAAATGAGTGAAATGGGGATTGCAACAGGGCGCATGATTAATCGTGTGGGGTTTAACTTGTATAGCGTGTATTTGGAAAGGCAACACAAACGAACCAAGCCCACCAATTCAATTATTTGAAAAGAACTGAAAGAAATGAATGAAAAGAACTGGAGGTACAACTCTGAGTCTGTGTCTGCATCTCTATGGTCTAATGCATTTTTGAATAATGAATTGTGTATATAACTCGAACTTGGCCTAACCTCTATGTACCGGTACTTTCCACGGAAATAAAAACATATTGATGAACCCTATTCGCTCGCAACAATCCACAGGTCAATGCGACACTCAAAAGGGAAGAAATTCACGCACAAATGGACATCGAGCAATTTCAACAATGAATGTTTAGAATACTGTTTACGTTTGTTTTTCAAAGTATCGCCAAAAGTACTTTTGGCTTGTACCAGTAGCTCTGTCTGAAGCAAAGGTTACTCGACAGACGAATTCAAACTTTAAAGGGGCAGTATCGTCACGATCAGAGCAGACTTTCGACAGGACATGGAATCAATGTCTTATTTTAAGATTAACACGGTGACTGAAAATTACTGGCTCATTTATGCAGCAGCAACAGTAATATGACCTTTATATCAGGTGGGCTATTATTTTCAGTCACTGAGTTAATCTAAAACGAGCCTCTGATTTCATGCTATGTTGACCGTGACGATACTGTCATTTTAAAGGGTAGGTACAGCATTGGTACACTGTAAAAAATTGCCTGTAAAAATTACAGTATTACTGGCAACTCAGCTGCCAGTAACTTACTGTAAATTGTACAGTAACAAACAATATACCGTATCGCGATACAGTATATTGTTTGCTACTGTAAAATTTACAGTAAGTTACTGGCAACCAGCTGCCAGTAACTTACTGTAATTTTTACAGTAATTTATTTACAGTTATTAATGTAAAATTTTACAGTAAGTTACTGGCAGCTGAGTTGCCAGTAATGCTGTAATTTTTACAGGCAATACAGTGTAATGTTGGCAAACTGCTTCTATGAGTATGCTTACTCACTTTAAATCAAGATAAACATTGAAGGGAAGGTACAGCATTGGTAATGTTGGCAAAACTGCTTCTATGAGTATGCTTACTCTCTTTGAATCAAGATATACATTGAAGGGAAGGTACAGCATTGGTAATGTTGGCAAAACTGCTTCTATGAGTACGCTTACTCTCTTTGAATCAAGATATACATTGAAGGGAAGGTACAGCATTGGTAATGTTGGCAAAACTGCTTCTATGAGTACGCTTTTACTCTTTGAATATACATTAAAGGGAAGGTACAGCATTGGTAATATTGGCAAAACTGCTTCTATGAGTATGCTTACTCACTTTAAATCAAGATAAACATTGAAGGGAAGGTACAGCATTGGTAATGTTGGCAAAACTGCTTCTATGAGTATGCTTACTCTCTTTGAATCAAGATATACATTGAAGGGAATGTACAGCATTGGTAATGTTGGCAAAACTGCTTCTATGAGTACGGTATGCTTACTCTCTTTGAATCAAGATATACATTGAAGGGAATGTACAGCATTGGTAATGTTGGCAAAACTGCTTCTATGAGTACGGTATGCTTACTCTCTTTGAATCAAGATATACATTGAAGGGAAGGTACAGCATTGGTAATGTTGGCAAAACTGCTTCTATGAGTATGCTTACTCTCTTTGAATCAAGATATACATTGAAGGGAAGGTACAGCATTGGTAATATTGGCAAAACTGCTTCTATGAGTATGGTTACTCTTTGAATATACATTAAAGGGAAGGTACAGCATTGGTAATATTGGCAAAACTGCTTCTACACTCACTGGCCAAAAGTATTGCAACATGCTCAAAATAGCACTTTACAAGTAACAGGTGAAATGATCATTTAATCCGATTTCATCGATCGTGTATTACATAATTTCCGAGCAAGAACAGTAAAAAAGAACATTAACTTCAAAACACAGGCACTTTCAAGAAGTCTTAAGTAGTGTAAATAAAATAAATTATTGTAACACAGTTCTCCAAACTGAACTTTGGGGATGTTGCAATACTTATGACCAGTGAGTGTATGAGTATGCTTACTCTCTTTGAATCAAGATATACATTGAAGGGAAGGTACAACATTGGCAATGTCGGCCAAACTGCTTCTATGAGTATGCTTACTCTCTTTGAATCAAGATATACATTGAAGGGAAGGTACAACATTGGCAATGTCGGCCAAACTGCTTCTATGAGTATGCTTACTCTCTTTGAATCAATATATACATTGAAGGGAAGGTACAACATTGGCAATGTCGGCCAAACTGCTTCTATGAGTATGCTTACTCTCTTTGAATCAAGATATACATTGAAGGGAAGGTACAGCATTGGTAATGTCGGCCAAACTGCTTCTATGAGTATGCTTACTCTCTTTGAATCAAGATATACATTGAAGGGAAGGTACAGCATTGGTAATGTCGGCCAAACTGCTTCTATGAGTATGCTTACTCTCTTTGAATCAAGATATACATTGAAGGGAAGGTACAGCATTGGTAATGTCGGCCAAACTGCTTCTATGAGTATGCTTACTCTCTTTGAATCAAGATATACATTGAAGGGAAGGTACAGCATTGGTAATGTCGGCAAAACTGCTTCTATGAGTATGCTTACTCTCTTTGAATCAAGATATACATTGAAGGGAAGGTACAGCATTGGTAATGTTGGCCAAACTGCTTCTGTGAAAGTTTCTGCCTTCAATTCACACAGGAAGTCTTTCCTGAATTCGAACTGGAAATGTTCTCATTTTTCTTAAAAGTGAAAGCATTTCAGACAAAAGAAGATTGATACCATCATCAGCTTTACTCGAAGTAAGTTTCACATTTTCAATTCGACATTTTAGTTTTTTGAATAACCAATTCTAGGCTATACCTTTAAGGCTTTGTGGATTATCTTTCTGTTAAAGGGAAGGCACAACATTAGTTTTTGGTAACATTTTGGTACATTTATTTCAAGAAATATATCATTAACCTTAACTACCCCAAGTCCATCAAAATCCACCACCTGGTTTTGCTTAATTTTGATGGATTCAGTACTCAGTATAGCCCAGCGAATAGAGCATGTAGCCATGTGTACCAAATCCATCAAACTCCACCGGCTGCTTTTGGGATTCAGTACTCCACAGTATAGCCCAGCGAATAGAGCATGTAGCCATGTGTACCAAATCCATAAATCTCCACCGGCTGCTTTTGTTGGATTCAGTACTCCACAATATAGCCCAGCGAATAGAGCATGTAGCCATGTGTACCAAATCCATCAAACTCCACCGGCTGCTTTTGTTGGATTCAGTACTCCACAGTATAGCCCAGCGAATAGAGCATGTAGCTATGTGTACCAAATCCATCAAACTCCACCGGCTGCTTTTGTTGGATTCAGTACTCCACAGTATAGCCCAGCGAATAGAGCATGTAGCCGTACCGATTCCATCAAAGTCCAAACAATTGGGGGTACCTGTTTACTGCATGTTGATGGATTTTTCCAGATTTGGGATGGTTTCATGCCCAGGGGGTTAGGGTTAAAGATAACCTGTCAAAGTTTCACCACAATAGGTTGTTCACGTTTTTAAGAAAAAGACGACAAACTGTTTTTTATATTTTACAAACAAATCTTTTCCTGTTTTCTCTCAGATGAAAGCACCTCCGACGAAATAATTTATGGATGATTGATACGTGTACGGCAACTTCAGACCGAGTAAGTATTTAGATAATAAATCGTTAATTTAATAATCTATTCTCGAAAAGGGCAAGAATGTCGTATCCGACCGCCACTTTTGAAGGGTTTTAAGAAATTTTTGGCAACCACTAACCAGTTAAAAAATTATTCTATCGATTTTTGGTGGTACAGAAAGCGAAAACTATCTTTAAAATCCACTTTTATGATGGTTTTCGGACTTTATTTCCTTTCTAAAAACATCCTCCCCAGAAAATAGAAGGATCCTATTATAGTTGCCACTACGCATGTACAATGACTGTGTTGGTCACTAATTGTGGAGTTTACAAGATCAGACTGACATGACGGGAAGTCATCGTATACCAAAAATACCCGATTTTTCATGAAATAAATATCCTGGAATAATTTGAAGTATATGTCCATCATCATCCATATGTTCTCCACCTTACTGGGTAGGTAAGATTACT
Source organism: Zoroaster sp. YZ-2022 (assembly GCA_029582265.1). Taxonomy (NCBI): domain Eukaryota; kingdom Metazoa; phylum Echinodermata; class Asteroidea; order Forcipulatida; family Zoroasteridae; genus Zoroaster; species Zoroaster sp. YZ-2022. The sequence continues at coordinate 6,867,063 of CM055818.1, forward strand.
TTATTGGTTATATTGAATGAAAAAAAGTGGCGGTCGGATACGACATTCTACCCTAGAGGACAAATACCAATGTTGTAGCTACCCTTAAAGGGGCAGTATCGTAACGATCAGAGCAGACTTTCAACAGGGCATGGAATTAAGATGAACACAGTCACTGGAAATTACCAGTGGCTCATTTATGCAGTAGCAACGGTAATATGACCTTCTCATGTGGGGAATTATTTTCAGTCACCGAGTTAATCTAAAAAAAAGCACTCCGATTCCATGTCCTGTTGATCGTGACGATACTGCAAAGTGGAGAAAGTGGTACAGTACTGTTGTGCAGCAAATCTGTATGGCTTCATACACTGATGTTGTACACACTGGTAAGAGGGGTCCAGCGAGTAAGACTCAAGTACTTACCTACAGTATGATAGATCAATGCACGCAGGCAGTTTATTGGGTGATGAACGTCGACTTGACTATCCAGGTGCTTTTAACCAAAAGCTTCCATTCACGTCCGTTGCGGGGCACTTCTCCAGTCCGACTGAACTGTCGGTGGCTATGGTGTCTTCAGTGATCGCTGAACAGTGTCGTCCCACGGGTGCGACGTCGCAACACGTCGGTTGAACACTCTGGTGGTGATGGGAGGATAATTATAATACATGTTTTGTAAAGATTCAATGATGCGTGCTATATTTATACTCTCTATCTCATATTTTCAGAAGTAATAAGAATCAATTATAATAGTGATCATTAAAGGTGAGGTAAAGAATTTGGTCATTCAAATTTTGCAAAATTGTCGAATTTTAGTTTAAAACATACTTGAGTGTATAGTATTTAACTAATTTTGAGGCGCTGTCATTTTAAAGGGAATGTACAACATTGGTATTTGGTAACTCACGTTCATTTCAACCCTCCATTTTCAAGAAATTTAGCTTGGGCAATATCGATTTTTTTTCATCCACGATATATCGGCAAACATATATCGCGATTTTCGATAATATCGCAATTATTTGTTCATTTATGCATGATTGCTTTAGAGCCGATAACAACAGGTGTACCCCTTTACAACCGTACCCTTCTACAACCGTCACAATAAATCGCAAATTTGTTTGCAGAGCGTGTAGGCCCTATGTACTTCTGAAATAGTTCACTTTTGTTTTCTCACTAATTTTGTTTCCATGGAATTTCTGACTTGACTCACAATGTCGATTTTTTTTTAATCGCGATATATTCTTTTAATCGCGATTTGCCGATATGCCGATAATTTAACAAGGTTCTCGATATTGTAATCGAATAAAAAAGGTATCGCGGTATTCGATATTATCGTGTCATCGCCCAAGCTTATTTAAGTTAGGTGTTTAAGTTTTGAGGAAACAACCAAAGACGTTCACATGTTTGTATGTTTTACAAAAAACTGAAGGGTAACTGTAGTGAAATTGGGACGCTTAAGCACATTATACATAACAGCAAAAGAAACGTCACCCCCTAAATTTTGTTAAGTAATTATATTATTAAACATAATAAATATACAATGTTGTGGGATGGTTGGCTGCCAGGTCAACCAAATTTGCCACATTGTGTTCGTATTACACTCCGTACTCATAATATTCTTCATTAAACAAATTATATTAATTATAAAATGAAAATAATAAATATTTTTAGGGGTGACGTTTCTTTTGCTGTTATGTATATTTTAAATTCACTAGAAAATGTGAACATTTATTAAACAAATAGTTTACAATTTAAAAAGTTACATCCATCAGGTTTATTACAAAAATTATTTTAGTGGGTTAAATGTCAATATATAATAATAATAATAATAATAATAATAATAATAATAATAATAATAATAATAATAATAATAATAATAATAATAATAATAATAATAATAATAATAATAATAATAATAATAATAATAATAATAATAATAATAATAATAATAATAATAATAATAATAATAATAATAATAATAATAATAATAATAATAATAATAATAATAATAATAATAATAATAATAATAATAATAATAATAATAATAATAATAATAATAATAATAATAATAATAATAATAATAATAATAATAATAATAATAATAATAATGTGAATTCGACAAGACAATTCCTGCGAAAACACTTCTTTGGAATAATTTCTTAATACGTGTACCAACTTTACACCTAGTAATTATTTAGATAATAATAATTCGTAAATTTGATAATCTATAGTTACAGCAAATGTTGTAGCTTCCCTTAACAAATCATTTCATTTCCGAATTTAGATTAAGAGTGCCGTTTCCTACTAATTTTACGTTATGATGAATACAAATAATCTAAATGCATTTTCACGGCACAATAAGCAGACATTTTTTAAAGGTTAGTTAATGTATAAATGGATACAAAGCGAGTAAGCATACCCATATTATGTTTGAAGCAGAACACAGGTGTACTGCACCTTTAACGGGCCTGTGAAATAGAGGTTTATGTAGACAAAGCGAGTAAGCATACCCATATGTTTGAAGCAGAACACAGGTGTACCGCACCTTTAAAGGGCCTGTGAAATAGAGGTTTGCGTAGATACTTATTTCACCAAATATCCATGCAGTTTAAAGGGGCAGTATATCGTCACGCGCGGAGCAGACTTTCAACGGGGCATGGAATCGGTGTCCTAGTTTAAGATAAACACAGTGACTGCAAATTACTGGCTCATTTATGCAGTAGCAATGGTAATATGACCTTATCATCTGGGAAATTATTTTCAGTCACCGAGTTAATCTAAAACAAGCACTCCGATTCCATGCCCTGTTGATTGTGACGATACTGCCCCTTTAAATAAGTCGGTATTCTGTTGTTGATATAAAGTGAAAACTGCACAGTAAAAATGATTTGCACCTCTTGTACTTAAAATCCATCAATATTTTGTCCCAAAAAAGCTGGCACATGGTACTTAATAAGAGCATTTTAGGCACTGAAGTGCTTAATATTTGGCACTTATTTGTGATTTTGGACCAGCAGTATTTTGTCCCGAAATAACTGGCATAGTACAGGCACTTGATGAGGCACCTCAACCAAACGATCCCTATTTTGCTCTATACCTGAGCTGCAAGAATGTAAACTGGAAAACTAAAAACAAACATTAATTCATGTCATGTCGACATCCTGAAAATAGATAAATTTATCATACTGAGGTTAATTGTGTTAAGTTAGCAGCATGCAATTACCACGGAAATCACCAATATGTTTATCATAGTATTGTACTTGAAGCAGGGTAAGCTTCACAAACATGTTTTGGCGGTGTTCAAATAAAACGGTGAATTCGCGGAAAAGGGGTTCAGAGAAAAAAAGAAAGATTTCCCTTAAGTTTAAAGAAGTAAAGGTGAGTTAATTAGTTTCCTGATTATTCTTCTTACTTTTCCTCGAAAGTTATTACACTAAAAGTTGCTTTAGAGTCCATCTATTAAAGCGCTTGCTTAAAGGGACAATATCGTCACGATTAACAGGGCATGGAATCGGAGTGCAAGTTTTAGATTAACCCGGCGACTGGAAATAATACCCTACATATAGTGGGGTGTGTTGATCTTAAACTAGGACACCAATTCCATGCCCTGTTGAAAGTATGCTCTGTTCATGATACTGCCCTCTTTCTGAGTTAGGTTTTGGCTCTTATTTGTCTGTGAACACACATTTTAGGGTTATGCTAGAGGCATGAATTTGTAACACAAAGTAAGCCTACCCATTGAATTATATTATTTTGACGTGAAATAAAAAGAGTACACGTGCATTCTTGTAGTTTTAGTCGTGTGGAACGTATTGAAATGAGTGAAATGGGGGTTGCAACTGGACGGATGTGGGGTTTAACTTGTAGCATGTATTTGGAAAGGCAACACAAACGAACCAAGCCTACCCATTCAATTATTTCGGCGTTAAAATAAGTGCATGTCCATTCTTGTATTTTTAGTCATGTGAAACGAAGGTTGCGCTCGGATGATATGGAGAAGAAAGAAATATATATCACTTAAGGATTGCTGACTATTCCGACTGCCAACTCCGACAGAATTTAAATTCGCCAGATATACCCTTAGCCAAATTCATCGGCCTATGCCTACTCGTATAAAACTGCCCTACCAGCCAGTAATGTACCGTAGCTCATGGGTGGGGGGGGGGGGGGGTTCGGCCCCTTTCCCGTCCTTTTGACATACATTTCGGAAATAAAGAATTGTTTCGTGTGAGGAAAAATAATACTGGGCCTACTTAAATAGATATAATATTCCAAATGCCCAATACAAATTTTCCATCTTACGTTGATGTCATCACACGACGTCATCTAACGTTTACGTCATTCTCAGGATCTTGAACAAGTCAAATGACAATTCCATCAGAGCTCCGTAGTTTTGCAAGGAATATTTCACCTTAAGTGTTTCAAAATGTGTTGTTTGGTAATGAACCTAAAAATTAGAAGGGCTGAACATTAATCACAGTCACTTACTTGCAGTCGTACAGAATTTGTGCAAAGTATTATCAAATCCCCACGAAAAGCACCGATAAAGTCATATTTATAAAGCATTACTTGTAGCGGGTACAGCTGCACGGAATTGTTTTTGCCGCATTCAAAGAAAACGGTGAATTCGCGAATAAAGGAATTCAGAAAGAAGAAAGATTTCCTTTAAGTGTAAACAGTCAAGAGTGAAATAGTTTCCTGATTTGCCGTTTTTCTTTTTCTTTTCTTAGAAAGTTATAACATTAAAAGTTGCTACCCCACATAGTCATATTACCGTTGCTGCATGCTGCATAAATGAGCCAGTAGTAATTTCAGTCAGTGTGTTGATCTTAAACTAGGACACCGATTCCATGCCCTGTGGAAAGTATGCTCTGATCATGACGATGCTGCCCCTTAAAGTTGTGTTTTGGGCTCTTATTTGGCTGTGAACACTCATTTTGAGGGTATACTAGAAGCCTGCATTTAGAAAGGCAACACAAACCAACCAGGCGTACCAATTCAATTGTTTTGGCGTTAAATAAAAAAAGTGCACTCCATTCTTGTATTTTTAGTCATGTGAAACGAAGGTTGCACTCAGATGATTCGCATATTTCGCTTTCAAACTGCAACTGGACGTATGGGTAATGGTGTCTGGATTTAACTTTGAATATGTCTGGTTTTTAATAGAATATGCACATATCCCATAATAGAGGTATTCTGGATAGCAACCCAAATTTTTAATAAAACATATTAATCAAATCGCAAATCTACATGTCAAATTACATCTAAATATTAAATAAATTCTTGATATTTATGATGTGGCGAAGTACAAGATCTACAAACTCTACATCTAATGCATGCAAATACTTTTGCCAGGCGGGAAATCTCGTGGGTACTGTAAAGGTCACGCAAAATGTAAACGAATCACATGTATGGTCTAAACAAACATAAATAATACAATCAGTGGATGTTCATGTCATTTTTATAACTTCTGTCGCTGTCTCAATGGTTATGTTATTTACTATCTCGTCCATGATATTGGTTTGGAGGTAACCTGTGCTTCATAATACACTGAGCAAAAATATAAACGCCCCATGTTTCAACCTGACCCCCACCGTGTCCACATGCATGTCCATGATTGCCAGACGCCACTATCGTGTTCTAACGGACAGTAATCTGTAGCATATTGAACAACAAAATGAATTTTGTATGATTTTGCAACCTCTACGGCTAATAAAAGTTTCAAAGTGCCACATGGGGCGTTTATAATTTTGTTCAGTATATATCATTATGATGGCTTATGTTAAAGTTCATAATAAAATATTGTTCAATGTAAAATCGGCCATGAACACGGAAAATCTCGCTTTACGCATTTATTCCGACAGCCCATAATCCCGACAGAATTTAAATTCGCCAGATATACCCTTAGCCAAATTTCGCCCGGCCTTTTGACATAAATGATTTAATGATGTCCGAGTCGGACAAACAATCCGAAAAAATTTGATATGACTTTTAGAAATGTTTCTGATAATAACCGGAGCAAATAGAATAATCCAACACGGGTTAGCCGACACCTCGTTACATGTGAGGCCATCTGCATGTGTGGTTCACTATAAAAACGTTGGGCAACATTGATTTGGGTAAGGTTATTTCTCCCAGAATTTGGTCAGTATTTACCACAACTGTTCACATATTTTGGCAAAACAATTTCCAACACTGGGCAATGGTAAACCAACTGTATGTTGACCAGTGTTGGGCAACGTATCAACCGTGTTTGCCAATATTTCTTACAGTGTTCGGAGGTTACAAAATGGATGATTCTGTTTTCAGATAATTCGACCCAACTAATAGTTCTATTCCATTAAAAGAAAACCCGCCTTATTAAAAAACCAATCAGTCCGCAATAAGCCCATAATTCTGAAACGGGTGAATTTTTTCATTTGAGACTAGTCTTAAATAGGTCCACATCGTCGGCCGTTTTCACGAAGGGCCAATTGGGGAAAAATATAAAGCTTAATTTTTTCGACATTCTGAATTACTTCATTGAAATCTACAATCCTATAAAGCTTCAGGATCTCTGAAACTCACTAGTTTTGTAATTACACTAATTGGCCAAGGGCAAAATGAGTGCTGAAGAGCAATTTGCGTTTCCACGAAGGGACAATTGGGCCACACAGCATCGAGCTTTAAGTAATACCTACATTTGAAACGTGCCATGTCAATTCAAGACACAAAATACTATGTAAAAGAACAGATTTCAAACTTTCCAAACTGTTTCAACTTTTCAACAACAGGACGATTAATCACAACGTAATTAATAATTTAAAACAATAGGCTACTTCCTTCGAAACGCACAAATCAACACCACCTTCCCAATTGTCCCTTCGTGAAAACGCTTTGACGGTTTGTCCCTTTGCGAAAAAAGCCAAACTATAAATCCAGAATTATACGGGCACCAGCTTTACACTGGCTCACAACATGTCGATAATTCCGCATGGTTTTGTATACGCGCCGTGAGGACAAAACTTCGCGCGAGACGGTTTTTCCGGAGAGATAGGTCTGTAGTGGCGCGCGCTGCCTTTCCGTTTTCACGAAGGGACAATTGGGAGCAACATAAGCCGTTTCTAGCGTTTTCACGAAGGAACAATTGGGAGCAATATAAGCCGTTTCTAGCGTTTTCACGAAGGGACAATTGGGAGCAATATAAGCCGTTTCTAGCGTTTTCACAAAGGGACAAGTATTAATAAATCAATTAGGGCCTGCGCCGTAAAACATTTTCCTGTTGTTGAATAACTTGTACATTTGAGATGTTTGATATCTGTACTTTCAAACAGTGCACATACTTGGCAATAGCTGCGTTTATAATCGTGAAACTACAATTTAAAAAAATGAGCAACTTAAAATTCGATTATCTCGAAACGTGTTTTTTGTGTTGTGTGGCCCAATTGGCCCTTCGCGAAAACGGTGACGATATAGCCTATGTCCGATATCCATTTTAAAAAGCTAATATAATAGTAAAAGTAGAATATTAAAATTGAATTTTGGACCTAAATCATTCACAACATAAAACTATGCACTAGGGTATGCGTTTTCGGATATTTTTGGAACCGGATATCCGAAATCAGGAAACTTCGGATACCCGGATATCCGTTTTCATTTTTGTTGAAATCATGCCTCCGGTGGTGTACAAATACATGTACTGTAAATGGTAACAAATTGACTTTTATAATGCAGAGGATACCATACTTAAATCGATCTTTTCTTTACTGTGTCGTTTTTATTAAAGTAAAACAATCAGGCAAACAATTAGGTAAACATTCCCTCCTGTGCTGCTGGTTTGATAAGTTGTTTGAAGCAGCCACTGCCAGGCCCTTTGCAGCCATAACGATTCGATACAATGTATCACAAACAGCTGGAGAAAAGTGTATGGAAAATGTCCATGAAATACTACGAAGGCTGAGTGTAATCTCTTGAATTTAAAGATAATTGTCTGTAAAAGTATAAACATTACTTTGTTCAAGAGTCACAGATTTCTGTTCACTCCGCTCAAATGTTAAGTCCGAATATTAAAAAGTCGTTTACGGGTAATTGGAACCGAAAAATGGAACCGGGTAATGACAGTTTCGGTCGGGTATCCGATACCCGGGCACAGCCCTACTAATATGCACTGGTGCTGACTGAATAAACAGGTGCAGAGAAAATAATTGGGCCTGGGCCGACATGACGCCATCTTTGCTGACAACATGGCTTGCTGGGTTATGCGCTCTAATTTTAATAGTTCGCAGACAAGAGCTTCCCGCGGTATTGCAAGTCCACGGCATACAGCTTCAAACGCGCACTTTTCTTCACGCGCAACCCAAAGGAGCTTAAGAGGAGAACAGCCTATGTAGAGAAAGATTCAGTCGATTTATTGTGTGTGTTTATTAGTTAAAATTGTTAAATTCTCAAAATAGAAAACAAAGGAAAATACTTTCAACGTTTTTCGTTTATTATTTAGAACAGAAAAACGTGATTCTCTATGGGCTGAAAATAACCACAGTTTAGTTTTATGATGTATTAAAATTCAAAATAGAGAATCGAAATTAAAATACGTTTTCAAACGCCAATGTAATTCGTTTAACAGAAAAAACATTCCTTTTGAGAATTTGAAAAAAAACGTAAACCATAAACAAAATTATGCCAAAATAAACAACACAACAGCATTAACATGACAATAATTCTTTACCTTTTATTTGGTTTGCTGAAATTGTTTGCGTAAAATCGGAAATTTTGCTTGTCTCTACCCCCTGGTAAAAAAAAAACCTAGCTACGCCACTGTCTGCGCTATGTTCTTCACTACATATTGGCAGAGCCAATTAACACTGTTTCTTAGCCAGTATAATTATCTTCAGGTTCTGCAGTACCACTCATCCATATTCATGATATCCTGGGTTGGTTTTACAGCAGCTGCTTCCATAGGCACCGTATGGAAGCTGTGGGATGATTCTGTGGGATTTCAATCACCTTATGCACCTTATGCACCTAACGTGTGACGAATTTTTACAGTGTGAGTAGTGTGACCTTTAACAATTGTGTATCATTCCTATCATTGACACGTGAGGGCGCGTTTGTGAGCTCACAAAGGGAACTCAGTGTCACAGCAGCACAAAAAGTGCAAAAAATAAACATGGCATGGCAACGCACACAATTAAGAAAACTAACTTGTGGAATGACGAAAAAGTCAGTCAACATTTATGTTGTATCTGATCCCGCTGTCACATCACTAATACGCTCATGGATATGCACATTTACATTAGCATAAATACCAAAATACCTTCTTTTGTGACAAAAAAGGTATCAAAACACCCACAAATTGACAGTTAAAAGGGAGAAACGTGATGTTGACACGGATACCGAGTTGTGCACATCATGTTTTCAAGTTAGAAAATTCCATAGGCCCTTCAAAGATTCCTATATCGTGCTGACGAAAAAATAAACATATTTCTGCGAAACGAGAGCACGTTGTTATAAGAGAGGATAAAAACAACCTCGCGAATTGTCAGTTTCAACAATGGTCTGAAAAGTACACTTTAGATCCATGCTTTGGGCCAAAGAAAAGTCTCCGGTTTCTCTACATAGGTCGGCTTAAAAAGGTGTGTGTTGTTTTTTTTTTTTTTTTTTTTTTTTAAATCTTTTTTTTGTGGGAAAACGTTCATACCTAGGCCTATGTGAAAAAAAACGTTTAAAACACAGCACGGCAAAATTCCAATCGATCCAACACCAGTCTCATGTTTTCAAGGATGAACATTGTGTTCTGTTTTATTTGCAATAAGTACCTCTAAACAAATAGAATGTCGCTCGTTACGCAAGGAAACGTCCAAATAAATTACCATGTAGCCTACGACATGCATGAACACGTTTGCTCTATTTCACTGGTTTGTCAATGTTAATCTTCATTTAACCCATATCCGCCTAACCATGTAAACACACAAAAGACTGTATATGCCTAAGCCCCCGCACAGAGATACATTGTTTTTGCACACAATCAGAAAGATTCCTTATTTAGAGAATATTACAATCACTGACACAGACACATTATATACTGATGGAAAGAGGAGAACATGCACTTTATTATGATGTCAGACTTGTCTAATTTCATATCTATCATCATGAAATACAGTCATCGGAAAAACGTAGTAAATTGGAATTGGACAAAAACACGGTACAGAAAATCACGTAGGTCGGCGTTTGTAGCGTTTTACATATCTACGGGTTAAGATCTAGTGCCTTCACGTAACATATGGAATGGGTAATGAACTATGAGGAGGGAGTTCAATACTGTTATATAATTATAAAATAAATGTATTTATTAAATACACTTCTATATAATTAAATGGATATAAGGTAGAATGTGTACTTAGGCTAAAGCCCTATACACTATTGGTGGTTTACATAAAACTTTGGTCTAGGCTACCGGCACTTGTCGTATAAAGTTGATGATGGTAGCAAACATCGCTTGAAATATTTCTGTCCCCTAGGTACGGAAGGGTAGTACCGCCACATGAATAAAAAAAATCTCGCTCTTGTCGTGTACGTACACGACAAGTCCAAAGTTATCGTGTACATACACGATAAAAAAATTTTTTTTTATTCATGTGGCGGTAGCTACGCTTCCGTACATTTGCACTCGAAACATGGATCGGTACGTGGACATATCTATACGGCCTTTATTATACCAAACCAATTAGGCCTAGATCTTGTTCGTTTCACTTCAACGTATTATATGAATAATGATTGTGGGCATAAATCTATGCAAAGTGGGATTGCACATCATCGCATGGGGTTGAAATCCACCCTAGAGACTCAGACGTGTATACATTATACGACGCTTGTGCTATTGAGGCTTTGTAAGTTGTGTTATTTCACTGATTGCTCGCGTGTCGCAAATTAACAAACTCTTGTCTGAAAAAGCTTTTTCAGCCATCCAAAGGTAATAAGGTTCATTAAGGAATATCCGCACAACGGCGTCATAAAAAATGCGGTAATGGACACAATTTTAACGAAGGGCTCTCAGGAAATAATAACAATTGACCTGTCCACTTTAAAGAGAGCTTATGTCATAATGAAAATAAACAACATACCGTACGTTTTCAAACTCGCAGTAAAATATTTTAAAAAGTGATTTTGACCTAACCCCTTTAGTCTCGAATTCAGATATGTCCCAAGGTCAGTTTGGGTAAGGCAAAGGTCCCTCTTGTGTTCAAAAATCGCCTTCATTGATATCACCGTTGCAAAAAGTATTGGTCAAAAGTCATGTAAATAACACCAGGAATATCGACGCTGTAGTAGGACTACATGTAAACGAAGAGAGGCCATTTTTCCCCCAGTGATGACTTTATTTGATGACAGTCACTGTGATGATATCACTTGCTTACGTTTGTATGTAAACGGACCGTAAGTGAACTGATGGCGCCGCGAAATGCCCCAAAACTGATGAAGATGAAGTGCATTCACCGCTAGAGGGCTACGATGTGCACGAAGTGAATACTGATTTAGAAAAACACGTCGACGGTGTGTTGTTTGAAAGAAAGCAAATTTAAAAAATATAAACATTAAAAAATGTGAGGACTATAAATAAATTATAAAATTTTGAAGAAAAAATAATTTACATTTTTCCAAGGAATTTGTTTTTACTGGGCTCAAAATGTGTGAGTAAACGTTACATACGTTATATGGACCTGAGAACACAAGATGTCCACATAATGTAGGTTCTTGAAACGTTATGTGGACTTGCACACGTCCACACAAGGTTTTCACGAAATTAGAAAATCTCATGTGGTTATCTGTCGCGAAATGGAGTAGATTAAGACTGAGACAAAATCCTCTCCAAAAAGAATCTTCAGTGCAAATGGCGAACTGCCACCCGAAACCGCAGCTCATAAACAACAATCTTCAGTGCTTAGAAACACGATACATTTGCAGTCGGCAAACCCATAGCTCAAGGTTTGCCGACTGAAAATTTAGTCAGGACCAACCCTTGTTCTAGTACCTCTGATGCTCTAAATGCCGACTGAGAAAAATTATTGGGGGGGGGGGGGGGGTTACACACACCCACACCACATCCTTCATACATGTACTACAGTAATGTTGTCACATAAGAATGAATACATTAAATCATGCCTTGTTCATTTATTTTACATTGTTCATTTATTTTACATTTATAAATGTAAAATACATATTTCTTCTTTCTTATGTGAGTACATTTTGATGAGCGGCAGGCCTACATGAGTAAGAGTACAAGCCAATAAATGCCAATAAATACTACATACCAATACCTAACGTGATTACAAGTTCCAGTAACTACGAGTACAGAAAATAGACTCAAGGCTATATCACAGAGACATGAAAAGAAATTCCAAATGGTAGCCTAAGGTCTGATTCTATTTTGAGCATTTTTAATTGTTTTCTTTGCCTTTGAAATACAGCATGAGATATATGAAAAATAAATACTAAACTTCATTTCTTCAAAGCTGGCATTGTGCAACACATATAATAGTGATATTATTGCCTGCTGAAATAAAAAATTAAACAAAGTAAAATTGCTATTATACCGAAAAATACCATCTATATACCGTCTATGCAAGTCAACCAAGCAATGTTTTGTTTGGAGTAGATACCGGTATATAAGAAAGTATTGCGGGTATTTTCATGTGCATTTTCTGATTCCAAACCTTTATGTGAAGCTTTTAGTGGATGTATGCTTTGTAAGTACCCATACAAAAAACATGTATACACTGCACAAGCGGCCTTGCAATGATTGCCAGAGCAAAGCTGTATGGTTATCGTTTCGGTTTGCGGTAACACCATGTGTTTATCTCAACTAACGTGAAGCTGAGGTACAGGTTCTGAAAAGAACCGTATCGCACAACTCGTATCTCAACCTTCGTTCAGTGAGAAAGGTTCAAGGGAGAACCAATTTCGGGCAACTCGTTTTTCTCTACTGTCGCTGAGTGAGAAATATGGTTCAGGGAGAACCATGGGGACTTCACGGGTTAATATGGTTCAGGGAGAACCATGGGGACTTCACGGGTTATTCTCAACGTTTCGATTAACCTGCTCTAATCTTCGTCAGGAGAATGAAGAGGTTTGAATGATATCGATATTCCACCATGCAAAGCCTCAAAACTTATAAAGCTGTATGGTGTTCTAAAAAGGACACATGCACATTGCAAGAAGAGTGTGTAAGCGTCGCATTAGGATTCACGCGTCGCATTAGAAGTGTTGTCGCGTCGCATTAGAAGTGTAGTCGCGTCGCACTAGAAGTGTAGTCGCGTCGCACTAGAAGTGTGTCGCGTCGCACTAGAAGTGTAGTCGCGTCGCACTAGAAGTGTGTCGCGTCGCACTAGAAGCGTAGTCGCGTCGCACTAGAACTGTGTCGCGTCGCACTAGAAGTGTTCATAAAGCTGGGCTGCTATAATGTCCCTTTCATCCTGCAGGGCAATCTCGTCCCCAGGGCCTTCGAGCAGTTTCTGTATACCTCGTACCCACTGCTCGATCTCTCGCTCTGGAACTGAACGATTTCAATAGGCCTATCCAAAAATCTTGGATATGCAAATGAGGTTGATAGCCTAATATCGCTACTAAGAATAGAGTGTGCTGCAGTGAGGAGGCCGGGACGAGACTATTCAATTTATTTCATCATAATTTTGATAAAATCAATCATCTAAACATTTCATGCGTTAAAAACATTCATATATAGACATTATAGTATAAAGAAGAAAACAATTCAAATATTTTGTTTCCTCGAAATAATTATTCAAACCGTATTTTGCGTATTTGTAAGTAACCAATCAGCGTTGCGAAAAGCACTTTTCCCGCCAGGTTCTACTAGAGGTTGGTGCTGAACACAAAGATTGCCTGCAGGGCAGCTCAAATTGTGACTGTATCGTAGGTTTGTTTTCAAAAGAATTTGCGCTTTATGGAATAAGTTATTCTAAATTTCATTTTTTCCTCCGCCAGTGATGAAGCTTATTGACGGACATCACCAATCACATTTGTGACTGGCTCTGGCAAAACCCTAAACTTGGACCCAATTTTCAAAAGTGACCTCCCAAATTTATCGTGAAAATTAACAATGTTCCCATCAACGTTTCAGGATTTTTCTTTTTCTATCAAAATCTCGAGAAAATGCTCTACTGGCGACATGAAAACTGGTCCCTCAAACTGGTCCCTGGGGTCAGTTTTTGACCTTTTCGTGACTGTTACGCATTATGGTAAATTTGCCAGAGCGGGTCACATAGCCTAAATGCTTATATGATGTCGTAAATTTTATCATATATTGAGTCTCTTTATTTCGTAAAATGGGAAGAATAATACCACTCGTTAACATCTGAACTGATCTATTTTATTTTCACAGGTGTGAGGTGGAGGGGATTGGGTAATGCATAGGTCCAATTCTCTGTACTGCCTTCCCCCACCCCCCATACTAAATAATAATTCGCCGCCACTTTTTATGGTTTTCCGTGTTGTTGGTTGTACGGATAAACATCGTTTAGATGGTGTTTGATTGGGGTGAGGCTCAAGGCCTCCTTAATGTTGCGTGTTTTTCCTCCTTTTTAGTACTTAGGGTTTTAGGGTTTAAGTTTTTGTTATTCAAGTTTTACATTATTTGTGCCATATTTTTACTCTTTTTGGCGGCACATTTGTTAAAGTCTTATCGCTGCATATAATGTATATTTATTTCTATCTTGATGTATTTGTTATATATGAGCGCCCCAAATGATCAGCTGGGCTGGATGGGTTACCCTCTATAAAGATGTTTATAAATAAATAAATTTAAAAAAATGCATTGCACATCCCATCAACATATTGTGATATCATAAAATCAACACTGAGGTCGTGTTTAATGTCCTTTCTCCGTGCCTCATTACACTAAGACATTTTCGGTTTGGACGTGGATGCGGCGAAGCGAATCTGTGGTCAACACAAACCAGCTGCTTCCCATCACTGACATTTTTATATCTCTGTTCCGCCTCATAAACTAATACATACTTTTGCCTTGAATTCAGGATACGATGAAACATAATGTGTGCACAAAGCAACATGGTCCCAATGGTCTACCTCGATCTCACTACTAGACCTGGTTGATAAAAAATGTGTTCCACAACGCTGATTGATTTCTACAATATAAATATGCAAAAAACAGGTTAAAGGGGCAGTATCGTCACGATCAGAGCAGACTTTCAACAGGAATCGATAAGTAAGACTAAATTACGGTGACACCATGTGAAATGCTCAATTGAGTAGTAATTAGGCTGAAAAGAACTGGAGTTACAACTCGACGTTTCGATCAGTATGCTCTGATCGTCCTCAGGAGAATTCCTCAGGAGAATCATTCTCCTGAGGACGATCAGAGCATACTGATCGAAACGTCGAGTTATAACTCCAGTTCTTTTCAGAACTAATTACTACTCAATTGAGCATTTCACATGGTGTCACCGCAGTTTAGTCTTACATATTCCTCATCACCATGGAAAGCTACAAGTTTTACCTAGGAATCGATCATTTCCTTGTTTAAGATAAACACATTGACTGCAAAGTACTGGCTCATTTATGCAGCAGCAAAGGTAATAATGACCTTATGTGGAAAATTATTTTCAGTCACTGAGTAATAATCTAAAACAATTAAGCACTCCGATTCCATGTCCTGTTGATTGTGACGATACTGCCCCTTTAAATATTAGTTTGAGGAAACAAACTCTTGAGGCTTTTTTCTTCATAATATTATACATTGTGTATAACATGTCAAACGACTTATAACAAACAAACGTGCTTAGAAACACAATACATTTGCAGTCGGCACACCCATAGCTCTAGGTTTTGCCGACTGAAAATTTAGTCTGGACCAACCCTTGTTCTAGTACCTTCGATGCTTCATTTGCCGACTGAGGCTCTACATGCCGACTCAGAAAAATTATTGGGGGTGTAACCCCCCCCCCCCCCCCCCCACCCCGCTCGCCAAGGTCCTGCATCAGCTGCAAGCACGGCGATAGGGCAGTGGCATCGAGGCATACCAATATACTGCTCGATATCTGTGTGTACAGCATCATACTGCACTGGGCGCCAGTGTGAGTTATGATGGCCACAGCTGAAAATTAATATCATCAAAAATAGAATAGTCCACAATGGATTGGCCTAGAATTTCATTCTGGCATGGTCAAAGCCAATTGATAAAGGACACTTTTATTTAAATATAAAAGTGTCCATCGGGAACACTTCAAAGACCTGAGCAACGGACGGTATCCGTGGCATCTGCGAAATTCCAGGCCAGTGGATAAATCACGTTTGGCCACTCAGTAAACAAAATCAACTGAAGAGGGACAGCCTAAAGGCCTGCAAAGATATTGACAAACTGGGAGACGGACGGACGGACGGACGGATGATAGCCGCCATTTGGTATAGAGCGCAGTCCATAGGCCTAATTGGTATAATCTGATATAGGCATAATTACTGCTTTAAAAAGGAACATGTATAATTAATTCACCGAGGTTTTCGAATGGCTTGGTAGCACAGTGGTTTACACGCTCACCTCCCATGTGAAGGGTATACCGCAAAATTAATTCAGAATCAAAGTGTTTCTATGAAATAGGCTGTGGATGTCAGAAATTCATTTGTAGAATACAAATACATAATGGGTGAGTATACAATGAGAATTCTGGACTGCAGTCTGCAGACACAAACATCGCTGCCAGAAGTTAATCCAAAGGTCACAGCTTCCGGCAATATCTTCTGTTATACTAAAAAAAACAAAATATTGAAAACATAATTTTTTTTTTCACACAAAATTCAATATTTGCTAAATTACTACTGGAAATAGACAAGCTGTGAAAATAATGTGGCCAGATATTATTGTGAAATGATCAACAAAAGATGAATTCAGTTGAAACAGAATTAGAACTCGCCAGTATTGATTTGCGAAGGTTTGGTGTGCAAACAAAGGGAAAGTGTGCAACCTTATTACATTATTTGGAAACGTTAATAGGCTAACCAGCTGGGAAAATAAGAGTGCATGTCTATATCACATGCTGAAATTATGTCAGCTGTTGGAAGGTACCGGGTATCGGTACAATAATTATTGGTGTATGTTGTAAATTTTCTTATACGAGTAAGGTTATACTCTCTTTGACTCAAGATAATACATTAACTCTAACCCCCTAGGTATTCTGACTAGGAATGTACTTCCTGAATCCTCCAAAATCCATCAGTGCACGTTTGGAAACATGCCTTCAAAATGCACCGTGCATTTTCGTTGATATTTCATATTCAGCATTTATGGTCTGTAGGCCTACTTCTTGCCAGGTAGTAATTTTGCCCCATTTGAAGATGTGAAAGTACCAGTTTCCAACAGCGCAGAATTTTTCACAAAAAGGGGCCCTTGGAGGATTTGGGGTGGATAGGGTTAAAAAAAAAACAAGCTGCGAGGTTTTAAACTTATTATAATTATTGTGTCGTTTACGAGAAAACAGTGTAAAATGAAATGAAATTGTCAAATGAAGCATAATACTTTGAAATCTTCCCCATGCCAGTCATGACAAGGCCATGTAATGTAACAGGCATGTGAGACCTGTCTAATAAATAATTCATAACAATAATATAACATTTGATAATAATATTCTTAAATCATTATATGGAATGAATATTCGCGTGTTACCAGCAGTGGCAGCAATTTTTTTGGACCTATGACCTACTTCCCCCTGACACTCCCACATATGAATCCCCCAAAATTACCCCCCAAAAATAATTCAATATAAGTTTCGTGCCGCAATCGGGGATGGGCATGAAGACAGTTGTAAGAACAGTTTATGTCTAAATAGGCTAAAGGTTGGGGCGTAATGTGTGCTCCTAGTAAGTGTCTTTTAGGGGGCGATTTATTGCGGGGATATTGCCATTACTGCCCTTACATTGCCATTACTGCCATTACTGTCATTACTGCCATTACTTACATATATATTTATGTCCCCCGTCCATGTACACCACTCGTGTTAGATATTGTAAATGATTTGCTTTCAATAATCCACATTTTCTCAGTTAAGATGGGCGTATATATTAAGACATGTATTATTCAGTGACATGACACCAGCGTGTTCAACAAAATGTATCATGGTCTCTTGTGACATCTATTTTCCCGTTTGAAAGCCCAACACAATCAATTATTGCATCAGGTGCTTGGTTCACAAAGCAGATTCCTGAATTCCTTGAAAAATCGTTCAGCAGGATTAGTATGAAAGAATGATTGTGTCTGACCTGAAATATTATATAAACGGGAAGCGAGCAAAGAAAAATTGGCTGATACACACACAAATAATTCAATAAATTTGTTTATTTTATTTAAGGCCCAGCGAATGAATAATGAACATTGAGGGGTAATTACTTATTTTGACTACAAAAAAGGACGTATAAAACAGCACACGCCGAATAAGAGAAGGTGACACAATTCGTTATCATTACCAACCCAACACTAACCTGCCATTGACCTAATGGTAGTGTCAATATTAATTATTCAAATATTCACCCTGGAAATTATTCCAAAGAAACAGGAGTTTTAATTTTAAAATAATCAATTTCATGACACCAGCATGTTCAAAAAACGATATTAAATGTAAACATATAGTCCCCTTTCACATCTGTTCACATATTTAATTGTAAACCCAAGCACAAACCACTATTTGTATCAGGTGCTATGGCTAATTTGGTTAACAGTCTCATTTCTCTGTTAGATGAAACATTAGTCAGCTGGCTAATGACCCATTTAAAAAAAAAGACCGTGTCTGGCATGCCTGACATACACGCCCGTAGCCATAATGTTAAACGGGGCGTGACCCTCCCCAGGGTCATTGCAGACTCACACGCAATAAGCTAATAATTACTTGTGCCCATCGATCACATTCTGCTCTCCCCCTCCAACCCTAAGTTTAAATTCATAAAACCGACACAAGTGTTTAAATTAGTATCTAAAAACTGATTTGGTTTAAAGTTGGTATACAAGTATTAGTCATCCTGAGAAATAATTCCATCATTACACAAAAAAGTCATTGTAAACATTGTAAACATTTACGTCAGCAATAAATGAGATTTTACTTCCACAGGTTATGAAATACTAATTAAAAACTAAATGGTTGAAATTAACCCTCCTACTATACTACAAGGGTCAAAATCTGCCAAAATGTTGGTTATATAAAGGTATATCTAGTGCACTTACAAGTCGAACACTGTCAAACCTTACGTGTATTAAGTACATTTACATGTCAAAATAAGAGGTGTTCGCGCTGTCGCTCTAACACCTAATGAGTCGACCGTTTTTGACTGGTAAAAGCATTGTCTGGTATTGTTCAGGACGGTGGTCAAAATGACAGTAAAAACCAGTCAAAAATGCCCCTGTGTGCACATTTGGGTCAACAGTCAAAACGGGCAGTTGACTGGTTTTGACCTCTATAGCAACTTCCCACTGAAGTGCAGCAATAGTAGGAGGGTTAAGGTACATTTCAAAATATAAAGGTTGTGCCTGCTCTTTAGAACGGGGGGGGGGGGGGGGGGGCCTCTACAAACTTATAGTTGTGTGCCTTCATAGCAGTAGAGGGCGTACTTTATGTAATTATAATTGTTATTAAATTAACATTTTTTGCAATAAAATGTGGATAACGTAAGTGGTATAAAATATAGGTGGTGGGAGAGTGGCGATTACACCATTAAAATTTCAATGAGCGCTTCCTATACTACTCCTCCACCTGAGCACAATTATGGGTTTGAAACATTTCAATTTTGAAAATCATTTTTTGTGGAAAAAATTTTTGGTCAAAAAGAATTGTTTCTATATGAATGTAAGTTGACCTACCACCCCCTCCCCTGCTTAAAAATATTTACACAGAGACACCCAGGTAATATTATTCCCAGCGTATACTTTATTTAAAATATACTGCCAACAGGTGGCGCCTTTTTATGGTACACAGTGTCTGGGGTGGGGTTCTACCTAAACACGTACCGGTATAACTTATATGCAAGAGTCGAGTCCAAATATTGATTGATTTGTCCAGATGTAGGCTATTCGCACACACCAAAAAGAAAAATAATAATAGGCCTACACAAAGGTTAGCCCCCCCCCCCCCCCACACACAGCCTACACACATCCTTTTCCCTGCTAGCCCATGATGATCATTCAAACAAAAAAACCTAAATCTGGCCCAGCCCTAGGCTAGTTCTGAATGAATGTAGGCCTACATTTATATTCTGAAACAAACTTCTTTTTTTCATATTAATAATCTATGGTCTATCAAATTCTTGCTTCAAGATGCGGCACACGGTGAAGGTCGAATAGCTTTGGACTCAACTGCATGCTGCGGAAGTCGTCTGCTTCGCCGCAGTGTAGCAGACGACTTCAGCAGCAATCTGCCGGTGCACCGCCGGCAGACGAAATTCACAGCCAAATAACTAAAGACAAATGGGTACGTACCAAAGAGTGGATGTCCTGTTAACCACTTCCTCTATCAGAAAATCAATACATGTCCATCTTTACAATAAAATAGGTTCCCGTTTCGTACGTTTTGTCGACGGTGTTGTGAGGTTTTCCGTACATTCACACGCAAACAACGCGGGAACACGTGTTGTGCACTTCACGACGGCTTCGCGCTTTTCCCAGAATTCTTTGAAACTCGTAAACAGCGACCTCTATCGAATGACGTTGAAACGTTTTCGCGATGGGCGGGGCAAATTCGCGATCGATGAAAAGAGTGACATTGAAGTCTCTTTTCGATGATAATTGCGGCACAGATCAAAACGAAGGAGGAGCCATTTCTTAATGTTTGTGTATTTAAATGTGTATTTAAAAAATAAATAAATACATGTACACATACCGTATATATTTATAGCAGGGGGGTTGGGCCGGGGGGTCATTATTGAGAATTACTAGGTCAAGGATCATATTCCCTACCGTCTCCGGCCACTTCGTCCCGATGACGGGGTTTGGGGTGAAATCTAGCTTCGCCATCACATTGACTATGTGATAATCTACCGATTCTTGCATACTAGTTGTCCCTTCTTAACGCAGGTGTCATACACTCAAAAGGTTTCCTGTATATGTATATATATATATATGTATATATATATATATCCCAATCAGGAGAATATTGTTTACATCGAGCGGTCACACCGTGATGAGCCTGATCCAAAGGCCTAGGTCCATATATATAATATTATATGTGGCCTCAACAAACAGATATTGAATTTACATTACATGTATTTAATCAAAATAACTGGACAAGGGAGAACCTTGCTGTATTGCCAGCTGATAAAGACTGTTGACAACTATACTACCTGGATTGGGATATACTTTTATCCTGATTGAAACCCTAGCTATTCTCCAATCAGGATTACTACTGAGCCCGATCGGAAAATCTACGACAGTAAAGACACCTTCCGTTGCTGCATGCATGAGACCCCAGACTAGGCCAAGTCAACAGAACAGGTTTGGGTGGGATTTGGTGATATTAAGTGGTCAGTGAAATATTTTAAATCATTTCCAAGGTTTGACAACAATACCACTGGTTGCTTCATTAAAAACAAAAAAGAAAGCAGCGGGTGCATTCGACTACTAGCTTCCCCGGGTCGACCCGCGGGTCTGACCATGGAGGAAGGTTCCTCCATGGTCTGACTCAGGAGCGTTCGAGTAGGGCTGACGTCATTGCCGGGGCTTACCTGGATCAGCCTCAAGTAAGTTTTGCTCGCTCACTTGATCGAGTCAGACCCGGGTAAGTGACGTCACTTTGAGAATATTCTGAATGGCCGCCATTTTTGTTTTCAGTGCGGCATTTCGTGAAGTTTGATATACATTTTCACATCTTAAACAATTAATTTGTGATTAGAGACTGTTCTTGTACTAAAAGGCGTGTTGTTTTGTACGAACCTGAGAAGTAATAAGATCATACGTTCTTTTTTACCCGGGAAAAATTATTTTGCGATCGTTTCGTTGTAAATATTTTGTTTACAAAGTCCGTGTGACCTTTGACATTCTTCACATCGCTTTAATGACCACAAGAGGGCGAACGTTTAAACGCTTAACGGGGGTGCTCGTTCGATTAGGTTGTACTAGTATACTAGACTCGCCCATGTGACGTACTTGGGTTACCTCGGGGAAGCAACTTGACTTGGATCCAAGTCTGTGATCGTGGTTTTTTGTCTGCCTGAAGCCAATACAGTATCGCATTAAATAGCGCCCTCTTGTGTATTAACCTCCAACATTAACCTTCGATCACAGACTTGGGAATGTTGTTCATCGGTTTGTACACACCCTATTGCGAATTAGTCCAAAAGTGGACGGAACAATCTGATTGGTCGCGAGTAAGGGCTGTGATAGCCAGTAGGGGTAAACAGCGTTTTGCGTGGCTGATGCAGACATAAATAACCGCGATCTCATACTTGCAATCAAGTCGAAGAAGCTACTTGAGCTCACCCAGTATTGCATTCTAGCTGAATGGCCATAACTGATCCTCAGCTTGTCCAATTCTACCCATTACTTATTTTATGACTGAAGCAAAATTTCACAACAAAACATGTACATGTAGCTATTTGTATTTATTTCAACTTCTTGCTCATAAAGGGACAATACCGTCATGATCAACAGGGCATGGAATCGCAGTGCTAGTTTTAGATTAACTCAGTGACTGAAAATAATTAATACCCCTACATGATAAGGTCATTATTACTGTTGCATAAATGAACCAGTAATTTTCAGTCATTGTGTTCATCTTAAACTGGGACACTGATTCCATGCCCTGTTGAAAGGCTGCTCTGATCATGACGACTGTCCCTTTAATGGCCTCTGATAGTACTGTAACAGTTCTGCCAATTTGAAATTGTCAAAGTAAAATTATTCTTTCAAAATTCATTATTCTTCAAAATATAAACACAGGTGATCAAAATACAAAAATAAGGCTAATAAGGTGTGGTACAAAAATATCATTATCAAATCTACAATTAAATATATATATAATAATAAACCATTAGAACCCTCCTACTCCAGCTGCACTTCAGTGGGAAGTTGGTGTAGAGGTCAAAATCAGTCAACTGCCCGTTTTGACTGTTGACCCAAATGTCCACACAGGGGCATCTTGACTGGGTTTTACTGTCATTTTGACCACCCTGAATAGTATACCAGACAATGCTTTTACCAGTCAAAAACGGTCCACTCATTTTGACCTGTAAAATGTACTTACTACATGTATAAAGGTTTGACAGTGTTTGATTTTGAAGTGCACAAGATATACCTTGGCAAGTATATCAAAATTTTGAGTGATTTTGACCCTTGTAGTAGTAGGAGGGTTAGTACACAGTAAAGTACAAAATATTTAAGTACCAACATTTTATTATTTCAAAGCAGATATTTACAAATCAGTTCTTATCTTATAAAGAATGGAAGACCCTAAACAGATGCACATTTAACAAAGGAAAAGAAAACAATATTAAAGGTGCAATATAGTCACAAGCATAGCGGACTTTCAGCAGGGCATGGAATCAGTGTCCTAGTTTAAGTTGACCAAAGTGACTGAAAATTACAGACCGATTTATGTGGCACCAACGGTAATATGACCTTATCGTGTCGAGTATTATTTTCAGTCACTGAGTTAATATAAAACTAGTACTCCGATTCCATGCCCTGTTGATCATGATGATACTGTCCCTTTAAATAAAATAAAACATGAACAAATATGTGACCTGCTACAACGAAATAAGCGTAAAGTCGCACTATACCATTTCACAGTACAGCGGGAAAAGTGAAAAATTGGAGGGGAGGTCTAATTTGTTTTTGTTATTATATTTGCAATTTGTAAATCTCCTTATATCGAATTCCAAATTTTCAGTTCCATCAGACAATTAAAAAACTCAATTTCAGGCCAATTTCGTTGGTAGCTTTTATCGTGTTCTGACAGACAAACAACTTGAAACAAAGACGGAAACAAAGCCACAAATCTCCCTCTGGTGGTCTGGGGAAATCACTGTAACCCCAAGTGTTATATATCATTGGAAAGCTCTTGTTCTACTGAATCCAGAAATACCAAGAAATCAATTGTTTAAATTTCCGACTTTAAGCTCTTTTTGTGGTGACAGGTCACATATATCATTCTGAAAAGAATTATTATAAATTAGAAAAATTTTACTGAAGAATTAAATTTATGTCATGCAACAGAGACTTATCCTACTGTATTTCAGGAGTTTCCTGTTAAATTCATAGCAGGCAGTTCTTTTTTTAAACTTCACCAGACAGAAACCTTTGGAAATTGAATTCGATTTCCCATTTTCTTAAAAGAAAGTTAAAGGGACAATATCATCCTGATCAACAGGGCATGGAATCGGAGTGCTAGTTTTAGATTAACTCAGTGATTGAAAATAATACCCTGCACATGATAAGGTCATATTACCATTGCTGCTGCATAAATGAGCCAGTAATTTTCAGTCACTGTGTTCATTTTAAACTTGGAACAATGATTCCATGCCCTGTTGAAAGTCTTCTCTGATCGTGACGATACTGTCCCTTTAAGCATTTAGAACAGAATCATCTATTGGAATGTAAGCTTCTAGTGGATGCATAAAATTTATGGTTCCGGTAATTATAACAAAGGTATACCCTGCATTTAACAGCATCCCAGACAACATTATCAGGGGAGTGATCTGACAAAAGTAAAAAAAATCCTGAAAAATGGGTAGCGGGCTTGAGTCTCCCTTTGGTCTAGAGGACAAAACCTCCTGGATGTTTAATTTTGGAGGATTTACAGACTCTCCACATCCCCACAAACAAGAAACTAGAGGTTTGGACACAATACAGGCTACTTCTTTCTTTCCTTGGTGGCTACTTCTCTTGTTTGAAGAATATGTTTGAGGCGAAGGGAGATTTTTTTTTAAATCCTGAAATCAGGAAAAATCCCGAGAAATCACAAGCCTGCATTATTTCTAGGAAATATTGATACCATTACTTTATATAATAAAATAGTTTTAGAAACAAATTTGACCATTTGGTTATTTTTCAATCATCAATTCTATATCTTATCTTTAATTTTAAAATATAATTACCGTAAGGGGTTTTGTATAATTGAGACCCCAAGTTCATACAGCTTCTCAAGCAGAGAATTTTGCTAAGAAAATATATTTTTGCTAAGCAATATAAAACGGACTACCAGCGGAAATTCATACATTTGTGACCTGCTCACTGAAAATGAGTCACATGTTGCACTATGCGTTTACACGTAATGGGCGATTGAATGCTGAGAGGGTGATTTTTTGTTGTTGAAAATCTGATTTTGGGTTTTCATGTTTGTTGACATTAGGATCTAAATTATCACACTATATTTACATAAACATCAATTTCAATCAATAAAATATTAACCCCTTGCGTATGGTTGACGGCTACAGTTGCGGCCGGTGAATTAATTGATTTTCCAGCTGTATTTGCTGAGAATTCGCCTTGAATAGAAATCTTCAAGAAGGCTGGTAGTTTGGTGAACCATATTGTTCTTGAAATGGAGTGTTATATAATAGATTGGGCTTTCGAGAGCATTCTGAATACAGCCTTTTCATGAGATTTCTGAACACCAGCCTTTCAAATACGCTATGTGGGGACACGTGTGATGAATAGGGTATGCCCGACTTAGCTTGCCCGCTTATTGTTTGGTTTATACGCTTGGCTGAACAGCGGAGTTGTGCACATGTCCACGGCCGGGTTTGACCCGGTGCTCTCCGGCCCCACAGACGTTGGCCGCAACCACCTTCACTCGGTAAAAATAATACCGTACGCAAAGGGTTAAAATCAATGATTTTTTTTTGTAAGTAGGTTGTTTAATTTCTGTCATTTGTTTTCCTTTCGAAGCTGGTTTTCCCTCTTTCCAGCCACACACACATCTCAACTTTTCAAATTTGCGACTTGTGACTCACTTTCACAGAGAGGGTCGCATTTGAACGAAGAAATCCGCTAAGCAAATTTTTCTGGTAAGCAATTTTATCTGCAAAGCAGCTCGATGAAATTGGTTCAGCACGATTGGCCCGCGTTTCTTCTTTCTTTCTTTCCGTTTTATATTTGCTCATCAGTATTGTGTATTTTTTGTGTAATTACATTTGCCTAAAATAGACTTAATAATAATAATAATGAACACTTATATTGCACCGGTATCCTCCAAGTTTGACGCTCATGGCACATGAACATTATTACCCCTGTCATTGGGCCAGTTATATCATTCCTAGAAACCATCTCAACTCCCTGGGGAGTATGCAGCCCATGCTGCCAAATGTGTAGCGCAACGAGCTTAATCAAACACCATCTCTGCCCTCACACAGGTCCCCATTTATACTCCTGGGTGAAGAGAAGCAGTTATAGTTAAGTGTCTTGCTGAAGAACACAAGCACCACGGTCGTGGCCAGGATTCGAAGCCACATTCTGACGACTCGGCCATCAGAACACTAGTCCAATGCATTAAACCGCTCGACCATTGTTACGAACATCGCAGACGAACTATTTTTCTTGACTCTCGTCTGTATTGGTGTTAATTTTGTTCTTGTTTCCCCAGTCAGGCCTGTGTATTTTTTGATGGGTGTTAAAATTATCTTTGCGTGAAAAAGCCTTGCTGCAAACGTCACAGATGAAGGGTTTCTCTTGAGTGTGGACAAGCATATGCCTGCGCAGCGCTGTGTTGTTATGAAAAGTGCTCCCACAAACCTGGCAGAGGAACGGTCTCTCGTTGTTGTGAGAGATACACTTAAGGTGTAATTTCAATCCCGATTTGGTTCTAAAGCATCTGTTGCACTGGTCACACATGTGAGGTTTTTCATTGGTGTGACACTTCTGGTGCGAACGTAGGGAGGAGTTGGACCGGGAAGTGTGTTTGCAAATGTTGCAGATGAACGGCTTTTCGTCGTTGTGCATTCTCATGTGGTACACCAGGGACCCTTTGCTTGGGTAGGACTTCTCGCATAACTCACAGGGAAACTGCGTCTTGTAGACTTCAATGTGGACATCCCTCATGTGGTTGTTGAGGCCACTGAAATGAAAGAAGGATTTATCCTCGCATATTTTACACTTAAAACGCTTCACTCCTGTATGGACAACTTTGTGCAAGTTGAGGTAGTGTTGACTCTTGAAAATATCCTTGCATTCTGGGCATGAAAATGTTTTCTTCTTTGCATGTGCATATCTGTGCTTTGCCAGCTCGTAACTCTTTGCGAATCCTTTGCCGCAAATTTCACATGCAAAATGTATCGCCTCCAGCGACAGCTGATGTTTCACTTCATGCCTCTTCAGATCTTGTGAGCACGGAAACATCTCGGGGCAGTCTTGGCACCTGAATTTATTTCGGGTGTGAATACACGTGTGGTTGTTCAGGTCCTGCTTCCCGTGGAACGACTTCTGGCACGTGCCGCACGAGAACGGCCCCTCGTCAGACTGGACCACCTTGTGGTTATCCAAGATGGTCTTTGATCCGAATGCCATGGGGCACATGTCGCATTCAAACAGTTTCGGGTTGTCTGAGAGGCAGCGCTGACAGTGCTTTCTAAATGAACTTTTGTTGTAATAGCATTTTTCACATTTATCACAGGTAAAAACCTTCTCTTTAGTGTGATTGTTCATATGTGCTTTCAGAAGTGAACTCGTCTTGAACGATTTCTTGCATACCGAGCACACAAACCATTCTGTGGGAGCTTCATGTAGTCTTTTGATGTGTTTCTTCAGATATCTTCGTTCCGTAAACGTTTTTAAGCAAAAGTTGCACATGAACCAGCAGTTGATAGCGTCACTGTCCTCTTGGGGCTGTGGAGAGCCATTTGTCAGGGAGATTTCGGCACAAGACTCACTGGGTGATGTGTCGGATTCGTCCGATTCTTCGTCGCTTGAGCACGGGTCATCTCGGCCATTCTCAACAGAATCCAGCACGTCCATAATCATATCGTCATCAATGTGTGTCATCAACGCACCAACTCTTGGCCGTTTGGTGCCGGCATTTTGCTCAAATCCGTCTGTGCTACATTTAGTAACTGTCTCATCACTTGCTTCCGAGTTCTCGGTTGTGATCACTGATTCCTGGAATGATTCCTGGAATAAATTTAAAGTTTTGCTGAAATATACATTTTTTGTGTTTTTCCCTTTAACCCTAACTCCCTAGACAACAAAGCCAGTTGGAGGATTTTGAAGGATTTTTATTGTTTTAATACAATGCCTAGGGAGTTAGGGTTAATGGCAATTTTCAGAAATTTTTGTTTTCAATGGAACATTACTTGAGGAAATGAAAACAAATGCTTTAAAATTACATGTTTCTCTGAATAATCTTGAGAAGCATACAGTCAATACATACCAAAATCAATTTTAGTTTAGGGAGGAGGGCCAAAGTCCTGGTACAGCCAAGCCTTTGAGAAGCCTGGCCAGGCCCAGGCTTTGCCCAGGCCCAGAGGCCTATATAATCCCCTAGCTAAGCACAAAAGGCTATTTACTAATGAATGGATCTCAAATAGCTCTTATTGTTAACCAGTTCGCATCGGAGGCCGTGTATACACGCAATTTTTTTTTGCACCGTGGATTGGAGAGCGTCTAAACACGCATTCCGATTTTTGTGTGTGTTACCGGGAGACTTGTCAACACGCCACACGTGGCGTGCCGTCGTGGCGGCTGACTTGTATACACGCAATCGTTTCTCGGAGTCCGTGGGGTCACGGTTCGGTGGCCCCGGACAAAAGGCACTGCAAACAATGAACGAGTTCACTCTTTTTGTTAATTTTTGCGTAATCCCTTTTTTTTATCCAAGACCTGTTCCTTTGACGTACCAGCCAAGAATTTGTACACGGATTTATATCCATTGTTTATGAGGCCTTTCCTCTCTCTCCGGGTATGCCGTCTGTTCGACCGGGCACTGGTCGCTAATAGGCTGTTGCATCGGAGCTTGCCAACGGTCTAATTGTGCTGAACAAACACAACCGTAATTTAAAAAACTAGCCATTTAATTCTCGAAATGTCAATGAGTAAAGGTGTTTATTTGGGTGTCCGGACTTAGTTTCATTGACAAAAAATATTATTAATGGCTAGAAATCTTTTCTGCTTTTTCACTGAAAATAAACCCGCACGGGGGACCGGAAAAAAAACCCATATTCCCGACGTGAACTGGTTAACACAGAGGTGACCGACACCTCAGCTGTCTTTTGTTTTGTTACAGGATAAGGACTCACAAAAGACAGATAAGGAGACCAGGCAGCCCAGACCTGGCCGGGCTTCTCAAAGGCTTGGCTGCACCATGACTTTGGCCCTTCTCCCTAAGCCATGCTTCTGATAACTATTTTGTAAAATATATTTCATTTCAGAGTATTTTTTCCCCTTTCTGTAAGGAAAATATCAACGTTTCCAATATATGAATTATGCAAATATTAATATATCCCCAGAATGCAAAATGCCACAGGGGTCAAACCTATACCAAATTAAAGCTTATAATGTGACCAATTCAACTATAAACTCATTTTTAAAATTTTGCGACATAATACCCATTTTTGTAGAGCCAGTATTACAAATATGGAGTTGGAGTACTCATACTCGAGTACATTTTTCTCTACTCGTACTCATGAAAAACTACTCAACTACAAGTCTGCTGACTTATTCTCCCGAGGACGATACTGATCGAAACGTCGAGTTGTACCTCCAGTTCTTTTCAGAACTAATTACTGCTCAATTGAGCATTTCACATGGTGTCACCGCAATTAGTCTTACTTATCCTCCTCACCATGCAAAGCTACAAGTTTTACCCGACTTATACACCGATTGATCATACGCTACAAATGTGAATCTTACCAGACTATCTGATATTTCACTGTCTGGGGAGTGGACCTCCTCTGCATGGTTGGCACTCTCGGAATTAACAGGGTCTAATTCCCTGTTGATATGCGTATTGCTGCCTTCATCTGTCGCAGTGTCGTGGGGTGGCGATTTTGTCTGTCGTGAAAACAAATGCCAATGCTTAGATGATCACCAAACATTTTAGTATAATTATTTCTTTCTGGTAATTAACCCTCCTGTGACTGCAAGGGTCAAAATTAGTCAAAAGGTACTTGCCAAGGTATATCTAGTGCTCTTAAAAGTCGAACACTGTCAAACTTACGTGTAGTAAGTACATTTGCAGGTCAAAATGAGTCGACCATTTCCGACTATTAAAAGCATTGTCTGGTATTGTTGAGGGTGGTCAAAATGACAGTAAAAACAAGTCAAAAATGCCCCTATGTGCACATTTAGGTCAACGGTCAAAACAGGCAGTTGACTGAAGTGCAGCTATAGTAGGAGGGTTAATAATAGCATACAAGTGACTTTACTTTTTAACCTGTTCGCGTCGGGAATAAAAAAGTTTTTCTGGGCCCCTGTGCGGGTTCATTTTCCCCACACACACCGTGAATGGAAGCTTCCACAGTGGGTGGCTGGCACTTCCGAGCATGTCACCGTACACGGGTGGCTCAACCGAGCATGCATACCAATATTCCGGAGTTTCCTTTGGCGTGTTTAGACGCTCTCCGATCCACGGTGCAAAAAAAAAATTGCGTGTATACACGGCCTCCGAACCACTAATTCCATTGTCATTGGCTCATGGTTTTAATGTTAGACAGTCTCAAACTACAAGTTAAGAAAATAATACCTAGCAGAAATAGGTAGACAAATTGGGGAACTAACCTCTTCATGTCTTGACTCTGGAACAGAAGTTTCACATTGTGGGTTGTGGTTTGTTTCCGGTTGATATGAACTCTTTGAATGGTTGAGATCGTCACTCCCCGCATCATGTGGACTACTGATGTCGTCTTGTGTCACTGTAGGGATGGGTGTCCACGTTGCCTGAGATGACAAGATATACACATGGGAGGATTAACTAAGAATTGAATGGGGATATATCGTCATGACCAGAGCAGGCTTGTGGCTTGACATTGAATCTCAAACTGATAGTTTCTGATGAACTCGGATGAAGCCAGTGACTGAAAATAGTACCCCACGAGCATGCGCTGGCCTAGATAACAGGGCGCTGGCCTAGATAACAGGGCGCTGGCCTAGATAACGGGGTGCTGGCCTAGATAACGGGGCGCTGGCCTAGATAACGGGACGCTGGCCTAGATAACGGGACGCTGGCCTAGATAACAGGGCTCTGGCCTAGATAACAGGGCTCTGGCCTAGATAACAGGATGCACCAGATCCAATTACCATGACTGCTGCATTATAAGTAATGTGCATAAGTAATGTAAATGCATTAATGTACATGTACTGTGTACATATACAATATCTTAACTTTGGGTTCATTATTCAACCACTGGCTTATTACTTATGCATCTTTACATCCCAACCACTGATTATAGATCCGTTAATTCTCGGTTTTACTGTTTGACAACAAAACCATAAACTTGCTGCTACAAAACATTGACGACAGATCAACCTTTATGTCACGGCGGCGCCATCTTGGTTTTCTTTCATACAAATCTACATGGCCAAACCGAGGCTAACAGTAAAATAGTCTGGCTCCTTTCAATTAGAGCGCTAATCCTATTTGCGTGCGTACATACAGGGAACCTGACAAAGTCCACACCAAGCAGAAATTAGGAGAACAGTTTGGAAACTATATATACTACTCAAAACAATTTAGGGAACACTGGATTTTTAACATCAAATAGGTCACACCCGTTATTGAAATGTTCCATGAACCGGGATTTTCATTTGCAACCCCCTGTCTCTTTTAGGAGTCATGTCATGAAATGTGTAATCACTACATGCATCCTTTATCATCTGTTTCATTGTGCAGTTGTTTCTCATCAATTCTGTGAAACATTGTGTTTATCTGAAATAAATGATCTTGCTTTAACTGAGATTATTCCGGTGTTCCCTAAATTGTTTTGAGTAGTATAAGTTGGTGAAATTCTTGCGTCGGGTGATAAACGACTGATTTTATTGAGTAATAATACTGAGTAATATCCCAACACCACCTGTCGCAGCCTTAATGGAGTTCTCCCATGCTGATAATGTGTACATGGTGTATCCTAATCCAGCATTATAGTTGTTGATATCTTCAATTCTCTCTTTCTTGTGCTTCAATCTTGTCTCTTGTAGACCACAAATCTCTATGCCATATTGCCACAGCTTGTATGCAAGCTCTTCGGTCTTGAACACTTCATGTTTGTTTGCCCTGCTTGCCCTCTGTTCAGGGTTCGGGGCAGCTCTCAGAGTTTGAATGTTATAGGTGGTAATCTTGAGAGGTTTCTTGCATCACAGAATCCTCTGTGCTACATGTCCTCGTCTCACTTCCTCAGCCGTACTTCTCCCTACTACATGAAGTCTAGGGTTTAAAAGTACACCGTCATTCTTCCCCTGGGGGTACGGACAAGGCTCTTCAGCGTTCCTGGGGACTCCCGCCCCTGGAAGTATAGGATTTATTGTGGTTTCGTTATCCATGATTTCCTTTCTTGGCTAGTTTTGCAAGTGAGGGTCGCCAGTCATCTCACCTGGTTTTTATATCAGAGTGAACCTTCTCCTAGGTTGATTGCCGTACAAAGCGAACGAGCTCAAACCTACCCGGAACTTTGCATTAAAGGGTAGGGTAGTTCAATTCCCTAAGGCAATTCCCTAAGGCACCAATTAGCCCGCCATAAGTGCTGAATATGAAAGATCAACGAAAATGCATGGTGCATTTTGAAGATAAGGGCATGTTTCCAAAAGTGCACTGATGGATTTTGGAGGATTCAGGAAGGTTCCTAGCCAGAATACCTCGGGGGTTAGGGTTAATGCAAAATAACGGTTATTGGCCTTACGTTTCGAACCTAGCAGGTTCTTTCTCAAAGGCAAAATGGAACGAAATACAAACATACTGTACATACATACATAAACACAAGAATGAGCAGATCAGTTAGTCGGGTGTGAAATGAACACAAAAGAGTTGTCAGAATGTGGGTTTGGGTCATGGAGTGCCATGGTCGAGCGGTTTGGTGCATCAGATTTGTGTTCCGATGGCTGAGTCGTCAGAATGTGGGTTTGGGTTATGGAGTGCCATGGTCGAGCGGTTTGGTGCGTCAGATTTGTGTTCCGATGGCTGAGTCGTCAGAATGTGGGTTTGGGTTATGGAGTGCCATGGTCGAGCGGTTTGGTGCATCAGATTTGTGTTCCTATGCCTGAGTTGTCAGAATGTGGGTTTGAGTGATGGAGTGCCATGGTCGAGCGGTTTGGTGCATCAGATTTGTGTTCTGATGGCTGAGTTGTCAGAATGTGGGTTTGGGTTATGGAGTGCCATGGTCGAGCGGTTTGGTGCATCGGAATTTGTGTTCCAATGGCTGAGTCGTCAGAATGTGGGTTTGGGTTATGGAGTGCCATGGTCGAGCGGTTTGGTGCATCAGATTTGTGTTCCAATGGCCGAGTCGTCAGAATGTGGGTTTGGGTTATGGAGTGCCATGGTCGAGCGGTTTGGTGCATCAGATTTGTGTTCCAATGGCTGAGTTGTCAGAATGTAGGTTTGGGTTATGGAGTGCCATGGTCGAGCGGTTTAGTGCATCGGATTTGTGTTCTGATGGCTGAGTTGTCAGAATGTAGGTTTGGGTTATGGAGTGCCACGGTCGAGTGGTTTGGTGCATCAGATTTGTGTTCCAATGGCTGAGTTGTCAGAATGTAGGTTTGGGTTATGGAGTGCCATGGTCGAGTGGTTTGGTGCATGATTTGTGTTCCAATGGCTGAGTTGTCAGAATGTAGGTTTGGGTTATGGAGTGCCATGGTCGAGCGGTTTAGTGCATCGGATTTGTGTTCTGATGGCTGAGTCGTCAGAATGTGGGTTCAAATCCCGACCGCGACCGTGGTACTTGAGCAAGACACTTTACCACAATTGCTTCTCTCCACCCAGGGGTAAATGGGTACCTGTGAGGGCAGAGTTGGTTGTTGTGTTTGATTAGCCCTATATGCACCGAAATGGCAGCAATTGAGCTGTATACTCCCCAGGGAGCTGAGATGGTTTCAGGAATGATTTATGAGCCTGATGAGCAGGGATAATAATGTAATGCGCCTTGAGCACCAGTTTAGTGGATACGTGCGCTATATAAGTCCACATCATTATTATTATTATTAACCCTCCTATAGGTTTAACAATCAAAGACACTCAAAATTTGTATGTAACTCCCAACCCATTGACTTTGTGCAGTGCACTCAAATAAATGCAAGGACATGTGGCTATGGTAGGAGGTCAAACCAAAACCACTCGACTGTATATGAGTCTGCTGCTAACTTGTGCAGTACATACACAGCTCTGTGTGACTGCATATAACTTATGTAGGACATACACAAGTGTGTTTGACTTTGCCACTAACTCCAGCACTCTTAGAGAAAAATACACATGTGTGAACAATTGGCAATGCAACCAAAAATACTCAAGTGACTGTCTGTGGGTGCGGTGCTTACTGGACCAAATTTCAGCCTGGGCATAGGAGGGTTAAAAGATGGATTACACATGAATGGCTAAAGGAACAAGGAGAGATTGAGATTAGTGAAAAGCAATGAGTCAGACAGTAGGAGTAAAATAAAACGAACAAGCAAAACAAATGAAATTATAACTCCGTTTTATATCTACATGTAGTGTTTGACAGCTACATATCACAAAGTTGCTATTACAAAAAGTTGATGTTACCCAGCAGAAAGTGTTGGGAAAATTGGGCAACTAATTGGTCATGTTGAGTTTCTGTCTGTCGGTATGAACCTGCTGAATGAGTGAGGTCCTGGGCATGACTTCTCAAAAGAGGTCTGCTGGTGGCGTCTCGTTTCATTGTGGGGATCGGAATAATAATAATAATAATAATAATAATAATGTGTGGATTTATATAGCGCACGTATCCACCAACTAAGTGGTGCTCAAGGCGCATTATATTATTATCCCTGCTCATAAGGCTCATAAATCATTCCTGAAACCATCTCAGCTCCCTGGGGAGTATACAGCTCAATTGTTGCCATTTCTAGCGCATATAGAGCAAACCAACTCTGCCTTCACAGGTACCCATTTAACCCCTGGGTGGAGAGAAGCAATTATGATTAAGTGTCTTGCTCAAGGACACAAGTGTCACGGCCGTGATTCGAACCCACATTATGTTGCTAACACCAGAACTTGAATCCGGTAAGCTAGACCGCTCGGCCACGACACCCCAATAGGAAGACAAATTTCAATGGGAAATTTACCTGTTCATGTCTCGACTCGGTAACGGACGTTTCCATGTGTGTGATGTGGGTCTCTGCCGGTCGGTACGAAGTCGCTGTATGTTGAAGCTCCCGACTCATCATACGAGGTCTGCTGCTGGTGACTTGTGGTGCTGTGTTGGGGTTACCAAGGGGTGTCCAATTCGCCTAAAAATGTTAAGTTGATGTACTACTGTCAGAAGTCTATTACCTACATGAAGTGTGCCAGCTTGCTGTAATCTATACCATGGCATTGTACTCCAAATGCATGCATGCACGCACAACAAGCTTGGTTACGGGTTTTGCTCCCGCTGCCCGGCCAGCCATGGGGCATCATGGGACAGGCGTTTCCATGTGGAACTAGTTCCTAGCGAACTAGATGCGGACGAACCATTTTGTGGGGGGAACAATGGGTGTGTTCAATAAACGCTAAGGTGCGCGTTCATTTTGAGACATCAGTTTGTGGAACAAAACATCACAACCGGGCCAAACCCATTGTTCCTGTAGTACTATGCCATGGTCTGTGATAGTACACGAGTGGTACACTTCATGTAGTTAATAGATTTCTGCTACTGTGCAATATTTTTAAAGGCTTACTAACAAATAATTTTCTTGTGGTAAATTGATAGATTGGTTGTTAAGTAAGACTAATTGCGGTGACACCATGTGAAATTCTCAATTGAGTAGTAATTCGTTCTGAAAAGAACTGGAGGTACAACTCCAGATTGGTTGTTGAAACACCCTTCCATGCATTTTATTTTTCTGAAATTCAATCAAATTCAAAGAAACATTTACATGTAGTATTGATCTCCAGTTTCACTGGCATGAAATCGTCGCAGTTTTCACAAAGTGACGGATTGCTAAAAAAAAATCGTATTTTTTTGGAAAATGAGTTTAGTCAATATTTGGACTTCAAATACTGTTATCTTTCATTTCACCAAGTTTTAATCCTCAAAACTATCTAGTTTTCTAATTAAAGTAATGAAGTTTTTTTTTTACATTGAAGTAAACTGTGGTTTTAAGTTTTCACGAAGTGACCGATCGCAGCCTTGTGCATGTATTACTGCATGTATTTTATGCGAACGGCATGTTTTTAAGTTTTCACGAAGTGACACAATTCGATCACGCCACACGTGTGTTCCACGAAGTTGACGCGTGTACCCATACTAATGCACAGGAAACGTCAGTTCGTGAAAACTTGACAACAGCGTGTGCAGTTTTCACGAAGTGACTGTTTGGTTTATAAGTTTATTACTCGTTTATAGTTATTTTCCTCTACAAAACGAATCCAGTTACGTATCATATGAGATTTCAGCTTTCTAACAAAGTAAAAATTAATGATCTTCGAGATTAAAATGACATCGAAACCGCGGTTTTAAAACTTGACCAACTTCAATCGCTTATATATCGCAACGCGATTTTACCACGACGTGGACGAATATGTCACTTCGTGAAAACTGCGACGAAATGACTGAGAATATTTCTATTCCACCACCCTGGATGGGATGCCAGTCTATCTGAGGTTACTTCCCGAAGCTATTGCCGGTACCCATTTATACTCCTGGGTTAAGAGAAGACACAGAGTAAAGTGTCTTGCTCAGGTACCACAGTCATATAATTCTTCATGTTAGAAGAGAAGGGCCAAAGTCATGGTACAGCCAAGCCTTTGAGAAACCTGGCAAGGCCCAGGCTTTTGCCAGGGCTTAGAGGCCTATATAATCCTTTAGCTGAGCACAAAAGACCATGCTAATGAATAGATCTCAAACAGATCTTATTGTTAACACAGCTTCCACTGACCTATCAGCTGTCTTTTGTTCACTACTGTATAGGCAGTATAATGAGCTCTGCTTGGCTGGGCTAGGCCCTCCAGAAGCTTGGCGGGTGCTGCATTGTTACAGGATTAACCCTCCTACTATTGATGCACTTTAGTGGAAAGTTGCTGTCGAGGTCAAAACCAGTCAACTGCCCGTTTTGACTGTTGACCCAAATGTGCACACAGGGGCATTTTTGACTGGTTTTTACTGTCATTTTGACCACCCTGAACAATACCAGACAATGCTTTTACCAGCCAAAAACAGTCGACTCATTTTGACCTGTAAATGTACTAACTACACGTAAGGTTTGACAATGTTTGACTTTTAACCAGTTCGCGTCGGGAATAAAAAAGTTTTTCTGGGCTCCTGTGCGGGTTTCTTTTCCTCACACAAACACATTAATGGAAGCTTCCACAGCGCGTGGCCACGTCTACCGAGCATGTCACTGTACACTCGGCTCGTTGCCACGTCAACTGAGCGTGCATACAAATCCGGAGTTTCCTCTGGCGTGTACAGACGCTCTCCGATCCGTGGTGCAAAAAAAAAATTGCGTGTATACACGGCCTCCGACGGGAACTGGTTAAGTGCAGTAGATATACCTTGGGAAGTATATTAACATTTTGACTGATTTTGACCCTTGTAGTAGTAGGAGGGTTAAGGCAGATCAGGTAGCCAGGTATCCAGGGGCCTGGCTTCTCAAAGGCTCGCCTGTACCAAGGCTTTGACCCTCACTGATGATAATTGTCGTTTTACCTCTTTAGGAGTTGCCTCAGTAACAGATGGCATGACGCGTGGGGAGTGGGACCATGGTGGTAGAATTGTATATCTGTTATAGGTCGGTGCTGGTTGGAACATATGTTCATACCGTCTAATGTACTGTATTCTGTTGGCTGCATCTTGGGTGAGATTATTCACTATGTGATGGGCCCTCCAATTTACCTGTGAACATGACAAGGAAATGATATTGTTACCATACTCTCTTGTAAGTATGATTATACATTGAAGGGAAGGTACAACATTGGTAATGTTGGCAAAACTGCTTCTATGAGTACGCTTACTCTCTTTGAATCAAGATATACATTGAAGGGAAGGTACAGCATTGGTAATGTTGGCCAAACTGCTTCTATGAGCATGCTTGTAACTCTCATTGAATCAAGATACACATTGAAGGGAAGGTACAGCATTGGTAATGTTGGCCAAACTGCTTCTATGAGTATGCTTACTCTCTTTGAATCAAGATATACATTAAAGGGAAGGTACAGCATTGGTAATGTTGGCCAAACTGCTTCTATGAGTATGCTTACTCTCTTTGAATCAAGATATACATTAAAGGGAAGGTACAGCATTGGTAATGTTGGCCAAACTGCTTCTACAAGCATGCTTACTCTCATTGAATCAAGATACACATTGAAGGGAAGGTACAGCATTGGTAATATTGGCCAAACTGCTTCTATGAGTATGCTTACTCTCTTTGAATCAAGATATACATTAAAGGGAAGGTACAGCATTGGTAATGTTGGCCAAACTGCTTCTATGAGTATGCTTACTCTCTTTGAATCAAAATATACAGTATTAGTTCCTATACTTGTTTATGGTTGTGAGTGCATCAATACGTATAATATTGATAATATGGATAAAATCCAAAGTAAACTGATAAAAGCATCCCTCAGTATTCCTAAGTTTTGTAGAACCACTCCACTACTTCATGCTATCAATTTACCAAGAATCAAAGACATTATATTAATATCTTTTCAAATTGATCTACATGTATTATCACAAATGTTTGTAAGTGACTCAAAATCAAGGAGGTTTTATGCTCATCTGCTTAACCATGAGGCAAATGATAACTCATCGTATAGAAACACACTTATTCATCGAGTAAAGAAACGTTTGCAAGGAAATACCTCATTGTTTACCATAATTTTTAACCATGCTAACAGAAAAATAGTTTAAAAATTCCCTTAACCCTAACCCCTAGGTATTCTGGCTAGGAACCTTCCTGAATCCTTCAAAATCCATTAGTGCACTTTTGGAAACAAATGCATCATGCATTTTCTTTGATCTTTCATATTAAGCACTTACGGCATGTACTTCTTGCCGGGTAGTAAATTTTGCCCCATTTGAAAAAGTGAAAGTACCAGTTTCCAACAGTGCCGAATTTTTCCAAAAAAGTGCCCCTTGGAAGACTGATGGATTTGGGGTAGTTAGGGTTAAGAGTTGACTCTTACAACCATGGCATTTTGTGATAGTGTAAAGTCTTGCATCGATCTGAAAACGTGTATTCAGCCAAATAATCTTGATTATATCATTAAGTTAACCAAACCATTTAAAATCATTTTCTATCGTAATGTATGCAAGCCAGTATCCACCAGTTATTATGTATATAATTTTATAAGTGTTATATTTGTATATTGTATATATTGCTTCCCCATCTCGGGGTTTTTATTCTGAATAAATAAATAAATAAATAAATAAATAAATACATTAACCCTCCTACTATTACAAGGGTCAAAATGTTGATATACTTCCCAAGGTATATCTAGTGCACTTAAAAGTCAAACATTGTCAAACCTTACGTGTAGTGAGTACATTTACAGGTCAAAGTGACAGTAAAAACCAGTCAAAAATGCCCCTGTGTGCACATTTGGGTCAACAGTCAAAACAGACAGTTGACTGATTTTGACCTCTGCAGCTACTTGCCACTAAAATGCAGCTGTGGTAGGAGGGTTAATAGGGAAGGTACAACATTGGTAATTGTGACTGTACCAATTCCAACAAAGTCCTAACAACTGGGTGACTGCTCCTACAAGTACGCTTAGGGATCTCAGCCAATCTCGCCCACCAACTCCACCCACAACAATCTAAATTCTCACCCGCAACAATTCTCGCCCTCACTATTTTTTAGTCCAAATAAGTCTCCTACCAGACCTTTAGAAAAACCTTATAAATATACATAACAGCAAAAGAAACGTCACCTCTAAAAATGTTTATTATTTTCATTTTATAATTAATATAATTTGTTTAATGAAGAATATTATGAGTATTGAGTGTAACACGAACACAATGTTGCAAATTTGGTCGACCTCAAAATTCGTCATGCATGACGTCTGAGGACACATAAGCTAAACACGTTCTCAGACTTATCAAAATTAAGGGGGTGACGTTTCTTTTGCTGTTATGTATAGAATTGTGGCACTAGTTTGATGGAACCACTATGTCTGGCTGGCCCAAGGCTAATCTGTCCACACAATGGAAAGGCTTATTTGGCAATTCAAAAGGTCTATGCCCCCACAGGAACACTCTTTTGTCAAAGGATTAGGGAGTTTAACAATGGCAGTTTTTTTTTTGGAGGACTGCACCTTAGTGACTGCTTTCTCATGATAATACTGGGAGAATGACCCAGCGGTTTTCGCAGGCGAGATTTGCGAGGGTCCCTTACTCTCTTTGAACTGAGATATGACATTAAACACAATAAAGGGGGCCACTTTTTTTTTTAAATATCTGAAACCACCCAAAAAGACTTTCAACATTTGAATAGACATGCATGCTTATCCTAAAGATAATTTGAGTTGATTATTACTATTATTTTTTTAATTACCCTAAAATTTCCATCAACAAATGGACGGAAAAGTGAGGTAACTTTTTCCGTCCAATTTTTATGGAAATTTGAGGGTGAAAAAATAAATAAAAAAATTTAAAAATAAAATAAATCAACTCAAATTAGTTCTAGTATAAGCCTGCATGTCCATTCACATGTTGAAACACTTTTTGGTCAGTTTCAGGTACTTAAAAATAAATAACCATTGAAAAAACATCTAACGTGACGGATGCAAAGTGGCCCACTTTATTGTGTTTTATGTCATATACATTTTAATTACTCAACAAACCTGTAAAAGTTTTAGCAAAAATATATTACAGTGTCATTAACAAAAAATGCATTAAAAATAAAATTGTTTGTCTTCATAATTCATTCATTCATTTATTCATTATTTATTTTTATTTTTTCCAACACACAGAAAATATATACATTATATTATACATGTACCTTAATTAAAGGATAAATAATAACGTATATATGAAGAGTATCAGAGAATGTGTGTGTGGATGGAGCTTTCCAAAAAGCATTAGCTTGTCGAGTGGAGACCCCGCTAGGTACAACAAACAAAACAAAGAACAACGAAACAACAATTACGAAGACAACAATAATGTGGAATTAACCCTCCTAATATAGCTGCATGCACTTTAGTGGCAAGTGGCTATAGTGGTAAAAAAATTTTTTTTTTAAATCAGTCAAATGCCGGTTTTGACTGTTGAACACATGTACACACAGGGGCATTTTTAACTGGTTTTTATTGTCATTTTGAC
Source organism: Zoroaster sp. YZ-2022 (assembly GCA_029582265.1). Classification (NCBI taxonomy): domain Eukaryota; kingdom Metazoa; phylum Echinodermata; class Asteroidea; order Forcipulatida; family Zoroasteridae; genus Zoroaster; species Zoroaster sp. YZ-2022. The sequence goes on from CM055818.1 coordinate 6,908,409, forward strand.
TGCCCTCAACAATACAAGACAATGCTTTTAACAGTAAAAAACGGTTGACTCATTTTGACCTGTAAATATACTTATACCCAATGCACACGTAAGGTTTGACAGTGTTAGACTTTTAAGTGCACTGGACATACCTTGTCAAGTATATCAACATTTTGACTGATTTTGACCCTTTGCAATCACATGAGGGTTAATTAGAAACAGCCATGTAAACTGCTGATAATAACATCAAATTTGTTATTATTTTTCCCCATTTCTTTACCTGTGGAGCAGTGTTCTTGAATAAGCCTAGTCCTGCCTTGAAGTAGTTTGCACAACCAAGCACACCATTCTGTGTACCCATCTGGTTGTATGTTGAATCCATGTTTTGAGGACAACGGCTTAGGAATTCTTGCTTCAAACTGGTTCCATCAAATTCCTTCACTTCCGTGGGTCATGAATACAGCAAGCTATTTCTTCTGAACAAAATAAAAAAAAATAAAAAAAATAATATATATATATATATATATATAAATGTGCAATAACATTTTTTTGCATAAAATATGGTTACAAAAAAAAAATTCTTTGGATGGCATGATATCGCTAGATTGCTTTAGAAAAAAAAGATTCCATAGGAAAAACTTTGTTGATCACTCAAAGAAAAGTTAAAGGAACAAAAAACAATATCGTAATGATCAAAGTTTTAAGATGAACTCAGTGACTGAAAATAATACAACATGAGCACATATGCCGGCGTAGATAACAGGGCGCGATAACATCGTATTACTGTGGCTGCTTAGGCTGTGCGCTTTCGGTTATTTCGGGAATCGGATACCCAAAATTTGGAAATCCAAAAAGTAAGATAATTGGTTGAATTTCAACCTAGATATGCAATATACTTGGGGACTCGGGCTAACAATGTATATTGCCCAGGTTTTCCGCTATTTAACCCTCCTATGACTGCAAGGGTAAAAAATCAGTCAAAATGTTGATATACTTGCCAATATATACCTAGTCGAACACTGTCAAACCTTACGTGTAGTAAGTACATTTACAGGTCAAAATGAGTCGACCGTTTTTGACTGGTAAAAGCATTGTCTGGTATTGTTCAGGGTGGTCAAAATGACAGTAAAAACCAGTCAAAAATGCCCCTGTGTGCACATTTGGGTCAACAGTCAAAACAGGCAGTTGACTGATTTTAGACAACTATAGCTACTTGCCACTAAAGTGCAGAAGGAGGGTTAATGGTAATTTTCGTTTTCATCAAAACATTGCCGTTTTACTTAAAATAGCACATTTCTTTAAAAAAAAATAATAATAATAAATAAAAAAAACATAACAAGCATGGTTTATATATGTACAACGGTAAATATTAACCAAAATGATTTTATTTTGGCACTTTTTAAAAAAGTAAAATACAATAATTATATATAATTTCAAAATACAATTATTTTCTTTTCTAAAAATAAATTATCAAAGTTCCAAACTAACATTTTTAGGAAATTGCCAATACAATTGAAAAACAAACACAAACAAACACAAACACACCCCCCCACACACACACACCCCTACAAAAATCCAACACCATGCAGTAACACTACCACCCAACTGTTGGACTTAGCTGGAATTGGGACACCAAGCCCCATGCAAAGTATCGCTGTCTGGGCTATACACAGTACTATAAGTCCATCAAAATACAACACCACTTGCAGTAACACTAACACCCAAACTGTTAGACTTTGCTGGAATTGGGACTCTCGGCCCCATGCAAAGTATCTGTAAGTCCATCAAAATACAACACAACCAGCCGTTGGAGTTTGATGGGTTTGGGGTTGTTTGGGATAATGTACAGTTGGTTCAGAAGAGCATTTAGAGCACTGGTACATGTATATATGGCACTAGAGGTCGCATGTCCAAATCTGACAACTGATTAATTCTGCTGTGCCCATAAAAAAAAGCTAGTTTTTATTCAACAATTTTATGAAAAATGTATGTTTGTGCTTACCACTATGGTCTGCTGTACACACCTAGAACAAGTAGCCTTACGATCGATGCCAATATATAAAAAAAGGTCAGATAAGCACACCGACCGAAACGTCAAGTTAACCCACAGGTTCTTTACAGAACCTACTCTATTTTAATATCATTTACACGTACTTCCACCATGCAAACAGATGGAGCTCAACACAAAAAATGACCTCAGACAAGCAGCTGCAATTGAAGTGCAAATCCTTAATACACAGAGATTAGTCAGAGCTGTTTTTACATTGATGCAATGCAGCCCACAAGAGCCTGTTTTCCATGTGAATGGTTTTGGTGGGCCCATTACAATGCCCTGGCAGATAATCCACCTTTGTGCTTTCATCTATTGTATGCACCCTCAGGTGTGGGTCACCAAACTCTCTGTCCACTGCAATATGTGACCGGCTCCACAAAAATGGGTATTATGGGACAAAATTAAAAAATTGAGTTACATACATAGCTGAATTGGTTACATTATAAGCTTTAATTTGGTGTAGGTTTGAACCCTGTGGCATTTTGCATTCTGGAGATATACTGATTTTTACATATTCATATTGTACAAATTAACGGAAGTGCCTTCAGAGATACAGCCCTTTAAACACAGCAAGTGGGAAAAGAAATGAGCTAAGAAGAAACTCTCTTGAATGCCCATATGTTTCTTTTGAGCATGGAGGAAGCTTTTCCTTCCTCCATGTTTTGAGCTCCTTCAGGAATGCTTGTGCAATATAAATTTGAATTATCAAGCATCTTGAAGTATTTTTTCAAATATTTTTGCTAATTTGCATAATGTGTAAAATTGAAACTGTTGTTTTTTCATCTTTACTCATCAATAATAATATTTCTGTAAATAAATTATGAAAGTATTGATATAATAGAAGCCAATAAACAAAAAACAAAAAAATCACATTGTGAATTTTTTTTTCACCCTCTCCACATAGAACAGCCCTTTACGGGTAACAGCATAGCGTCCCTTAATACCCTTTTTCGTAGAGCGGGTCACATATGGTACTTTCACTATGCACAGTAAAATTAACTTAATCCCTAAGGCCATCAAAAAAATAATCCGGTTTCTGGTCATCGGTCGGCTTCAACATCGGTGCGGTGAATATGCTTCTTTTTTTTTTTTTTTTGGCCAACGGGGAAATATGTGATATATGCAGGGACCAACTTTCCCATATACTTGTACATGTATGTATATCGAAGGCTTAAAACCAGAACTAGTTATGTCCAAAATCAGCATTTTGAAGAAAAAAAATGAGCTTAAAAGTTTGAATCTTTCTGAAAAATCAGAAACTCCCCATAACACATTTTAGGCAAAAGTGGACATACCCAGTTCTGGTTTTAAGCTCTTGAAATACAAAGTTACATAGTATGGTGGCTAAGAGAGGCCTTACAAATCGGGCAAACATTCATACCCCTAAAGTGTATGTGAAAAAAGTCGTTTAAAACACAGCACGGCAGAATTCCAATCGATCCAGCAATTTTGGCTGCAATTCGACATCGTTCCATAGCAAAAACAAAAAAGAAAATTAAAAATGCTGATGCACGGGTCTGTGGCGATGCACGCAGAGACAAGAAACTGAATACTTTTTTATTTTGGCCCAAGGCTCCTTGTCATTGAGGTCACGGTCTTCACTGCTGGCACAGACTCTGTACGAGGTTGTTATATAAGGCTGTTCTTTTTTGCAGACTTTCTGAACTAAAATGTGCTCTTCCTTACGTTATGGGAAGAGTATACCAAAAATGTATACAAAAATACCCGATTTTTCATGAAATAAATATCCTGGAATAAGTATACGTCCATCATCATCTATATTATGTTCTCCACCTTACGGAGTGTCGACCGTGGCCGAGCGGTCTAGCTTACCGGACTCAAGTTCTGGTGTTAGCAGCAGAATGTGGGTTCGAATCCCGGCCGTGACACTTGTGTAAGTTGTGTCCTTGAGCAAGACACTTAACCATAATTGCTTCTCTCCACCCAGGGGTTAAATGGGTACCTGTGACTAGGGCAGAGTTGGTTGATTAGCCCTATATGCGCTGTAATGGCAGCAATTGAGCTGTATACTCCCCAGGGAGCTGAGATGGTTTCAGGAATGATTTATGAGCCTTATGAGCAGGGGTAATAATATGCGCCTTGAGCACCACTCAGTTGGTGGATACGTGCGCTATATAAGTCCACACATTATTATTATTATTATTATTGCTGGGTGGGTAACATTACATTAACTGTTATTGGTTATACGAATGAGAAAAAGTGGCGGTCGGATACAACATTCTAGCCATTTTGTAAATACATTTGGAGTTAGAGACAAGAATACGGACTGAGTCCAGTGTAACTGGCCCTAGAATGAGGCTAAAAGTCAAGCGAGGCGTACAAACAATATTTGGGAGATTTTAAGCAGTGACAGTCAGTGACAGCATTTTATACCTCCATGGTGACAGTGATACTGATAGTTTGATGTTGATGGCCACTGTCACTAGTGTCAGTGTCATGACTGGCACTGGCAGTGCCAGTGATCATTCATGGTGATCAGTGGTGCATGGTGATTGTCGTCTGCTAACGTTAAACTTTGTCTTTGTGCACAAACTTGCGGCTTCTGGTTATTTTTCAACTATCCCTTCCATTCCTTTCTTTAATTAATAATTACAGGCATGTCTATCAAATTAACTCCTTGGTCATGTGAACAATACAAAGGCAAGCCTATCTTTACCACACTTACCGTGTCCTTTTTTTTATGCATCAAGACGTGACAGCAGTGCTTTCAATGATCAATCGTGATGAGCTAGCAGACAGACTACACATACACTCCATGCCAATGGAGGGCGCTATTTATAGCTTCGTTACGTACAGACATAAATATGGCGCCTCAGACTAGTGGGAGTGTGTTTGCAACTTCGCTACAATATTTAGCTCGTTCTTTGTCTAACCTTGATGATCCGCCATGGGAAAAGGTGAGAACAATTAAGATTAATTTTGAAGATCATCGGATAAATTTCGATTGTACTTGAAATGACAACAATCATGGTTATGACAGTTTAAATTGAGGGCGGTACGTCGTAAACAACGCGTTACCGGCAACTTAGGCATTAGACTAACATGACTAACGTTAGTCGCGACATGTTTATTTTTACTGGGCCTACTTCACTTGATTATTGATCTCGCCTGGAAATGACAACTGTATTTTCCCAGACTCCCAGATCTTTTGACATGTCCAAAAGGGGAGAATGTCAAACCCACCCGCCACATTTTTCGTTCATTATTCACAATGTGATTGTTTTTTAATGTTTTTAAATATTTTTTTTAATTTATTTTTTTAATTTTGTTTGTGATTCTGTGGGGATATAAACTTGATCTTGAACCAATGATGTACTCTTACCTACTCAATAAGGTGGAGAACTTATGGATGATGATGGACATATACTTCAAATTATTCCAGGGTACTTATTTAATGAAAAATCAGGAATTTTTGGTATACGTTGACTTCCTTAGTCATGTCAGTCTGATCTTGTCAACTCCCCCATTAGTGACCAACACGGTCATTGTACATGCGCAGTGGCAACTATAATAGGATTCTTCTATTTAATAAAAGAGATGATTTTTTAAGAAGGAAAATAAAGTCCGAAATCCATCATAAAAGTGGATTTTAAAGATATTTTTCGCTTTCTGTATCCCCAAAAATCGATAGAACATTCTTTTAACTGGTAGGAAGTGGTTGAAAAATTTCCAAAAAACCATTAAAAAGTGGCAGCTGGATTTAACATTCTTTCCGATGAAAAAAGAGACTCTTCAAATGTTCATGTTAAAAAATTGATTAAATCCCATGGGTCATGCAGGTCAGACATACGAAACGTTAGGATATTTGTGACCCACCACCCCAAAACCAGGCTGAAGTCGAAAATTTTTGTATGTGAGATTTTTACACTATTGGATTGCTTGTATGTTAAGCTTTAAAATAAGCTATAGTGGACTCATATAGGTGGTATACTTTTGAAGTTACAACCTTTTAAAGTTCGGGAGTCTCAATAGGATGCTTTTGAGAAAATGAACGTTAAAGTCGGAGTTGAAGTTAATCATTATCTCACATACTGAATGACAAAAATCACCTTAGCAACCACCTACTTATACTTCATGCAGACTCTTTTACTTATGTAAAACTATTAAAGGGGTCCATACCAACATTTAAAACTATAAATTGAAGTAATACATTCAATAATTTTTGAGATATGCAATTTTTGTTTCATGTTGATAATACCTGAAATAACATCAATCTTGAAAAAAAAAACACAGATACTGGTATAAAGTGTACATCAAGTGAATTTTTTTTATTTCTTACACTTCATACACTGGTTATTGAAATTGGGAATAAAGGCGGCAAGTTACAACTCAACCCCATCTCATGAATAATGACTCCACCCACGTCCTAACCCCCTCCCCTACAACCCAGTCCCCGCCCCTCAATTACACACACTTCACATTAAATTTTACTTGTTATTGAGTGGTGGGTACCAAGATTGGGGTGGTAGTGGAGAAGGGAGGGTAGGGTGGGGTTAATGACCACCACCTCGCCTCCTCCAGCACACCGCCAAAACCCCCAGCCCACCCCCCCCCTCACACCGCCCCCAGCCACACCCATTTTGTAGCCATTTTCAAACTTATTGATATTTCCCTTGGTGAATGCTATAAATCATCATCAGATAATCCGGCTTAACATCACACAACCCCTACCACACCCCTACCCCCACCAGCACCCCACCCCCACCAGCACCTCACCCAACAATCGTGTACCCATTGGTGAATACTAATAATAATAATCATCAGCTGGAGCAGGGCAGACTAAGTCTTTAGTTTCCTCTGTGCAGAATGGTCTGATCTGCTCGTACAGATACTTCTGTCTGTCCTGATCCAATCCGGCTGGCTGAATGACATTTGGCATGCCAGTGGAGAGTTCCCCATGCTGAACAACTTCCTCTGTTGATTGTGCCTCTACATAGTTCTTGCACACCATGACATCAGGATCTGTCACTAGTAACTTTAAAGTGACGGTTACTCTTAACCCCTTTTATCTTACGGTATGCTGGGGTAAGGAACGACACCCAGTCATATGTTGGAACCAGCTAATTCTTGTGTGCTTGCTCGAGGTTGATTCGCTTGGATTTCATGCGGCTTCAGAAGTGTTGATGCTGGTGCAGATAATTCCTGACAGAAACAGATCTTTTTCAAAACTCGTCATGTCACGTACATTGAACCTGAAATTATAAAAAACAAAACAAAAACCACAATTTATTTAAGAATGTCCCACACTGCACTCTACATGCATTAGTACAAGTTGATGTTGTCTATTTAAAAAAAAAAGTCCCAATGCCTCTTTTCTTCATAGTCTCCTAATGACGTTAACTGTCACAGCGACAATTACATCATTATAGGAGACTGTGAAGGGACGAGGCAGGAGAGGAAGAGGAAGATGATCTATGTTACCTGATACTGCTGATCTCTTCTTCGTTGAACTGCTGAATACATGGACTGTCATCGTAAAGTTTACACTTGCAATGACATGGTTTCTCGGGAATGTCAATGAAGTTGAACATCTGTACTGCCATATCCATGGCCACATTTTCAGCATTATGTGTTGCATCTCAAGCAGGCCCAGGTCCAAGTGCAGGTTCAGCAGGGACATGGTCAGGGTCATCATCACCGTCACCATCCTCTTGCTCGAGGTCACTGGGCTACGTAAACATTTAAAAAAACGAACGTCACAAAGTACCTTACGTGAAAGTTGAAACATGTTCATAATGGATTTATCTTTTGTTCTGTATAAATTTACATTATAAACTTACTTTGACCTTACTTTTTGTATGCAAATTGAAACAATGGATTTTTAGGCCTATGTTTTATTTTGTATGAATTATTTTATACACTGAGATAACTAACGTTACTTTAAAAAAAACTTACCATGTAAATATCCTAGTTCATATTCACTGTTTGAGTCAAGTTCATCGGCATCACTTTCGTCGGAATCAGACAGGTCTGGTTCACCAAGATCTTGGAAATAATCTTCAATAACTTCGAGCATACCCAAGTCTTTCAACCCACACGATGCGGCATCGTTAACAAGTCTTGCGATCCTGTCCTCGCGATCGTGACAATTAGACACAGAATCCATGATTGAAAATCATCCAACATTGACACAAGATTACACAAATATCCACCGTTTTGTTGTGAATTCCACAAACTCGCCAAAAACTGTCAAATTTCAGCTGAGTTTATGACTCAAAACATGATACTGAACAGACCGCATGTACTATCGTGAATCACAGTGTCGCTTCGCCCCAAAATTTTGGACAATAACAACGCAATAAATTTGACTTCACATCGCCCCAAAACAATGAGTCAATGTGAGGGGCGACTTGGCTTACAACGCGTTAGATGGGGCGAATTATTATAACGGCATTGATGTGATACCAATATCAGCCAATAAGAGATCGCTATTCCAGTCACGTGAGATGTGTTGCTAACGTGGCTCAATGTTATTTATATTCAAGGCCACTGGAAAAAAGGCTTCTGAATGGCTAAGCTGGAATCTCCCGCCAGTTGAAAATGCCTTATTTGGAATTATGACGATTTCAGCTTTCCATTGATGTCAAACATGCACCAGTACCGCTATGGAATTAAACATGGCGACGTGTCAAAAAACGCGATATTGTTGCCGTTCGTGGCGACAAGAATGTATTGTTTCGCTCAGATTGGCCAAGTAGCAAAGACAAAACATTTAGGAAAATGCCCATAATATCACTTTCAGGGATTTTTTTAGGGCTTAAACGTGGACAACCGAAAGAATAGATATTTAGCTACCGATTGATGGAAAAAACCTAATTTCGTCCAGCAACACATTTTTTTCGTTGTGAGTGCATTATCTCGAAACGGCATTTGCCGACTTCCGCCTGGTTTTGGGGTGGCGGGTCACATTTGGTGACCACTACTACGGACCGAAGGATTTTCCATATCCAAAGTCCACAATCCACCCCAGACTGAGGATCCCCTACACCCTAAGTCAACCACGCTCCCTCCCCATGTGCTTGTTAACAACTGATTCAGTTCAGTGAGCACACACTCCTTTCCCCCAACCCCCAGGATCCTAGTCCCACCAGTTTCCTGCCTGCACGCATAATCCTCCAGCAGCCTACTTAAGCAGCAGCATTTCCCAGAGTCCGGCATTCTCCTGAAGATGATCAGAGCATACTGATCGAAACGTCGAGTTGTAACCGCCAGTTCTTTTCAAAACTAATTACCGCTCAATAGAGAATTTCACATGGTGTCACCGCAATTACATGTAGTCTTACTTTACTTCGGATCATCCTGGGTCATGGGTTCTAATCCCGCCTGAGTCGCCTGTGAAGTTTTTTCACAGACACTCAGAAAGCACCAAGTACACATACATGGTTTGACTTTTAAGTGCACTAGCATATAGATACATGTGTATACCTTGGCAAGTACATGTATATCAACATTTTGACTGATTTTGACCCTTGTAGTAGTAGGAGGGTTAATAGTTACTGCTAAATTTTGTCTTTTATTTGGTCATGTTGGTTAGGTTCACCAGCTGCAGCAGATGTGTCCACAGCCTGCCTACCTGGGGGGAAGTGGCTTCAGGATCGACCCCCGACGCCAAGATGCTGTGGCAGCTCTGGGTATCTTCCTCTTGGAGTCTGATATGAAGGTACTGTATGCTTTTAAGCCCCTGTTCAAAAGAGTGTGTACACGTTTGGAAATTACTAAGGCTATGCCGGGTATCCGGTTACACAGATAATTTACCCGTCCAAAACTGTCATTAACCCTAACTCCCTAGGCCCATTTGCTTACACATAACCTGAATCCTCCAAAATCCTTCAGTAGTAAAGCAAGCACATGACATGTATGCACACATGTGTTTCTAATCTGTGATACATGTACATGGCCAGGGACCCTCCCTGCATGCATGGAGCAATAAACAGTGTCCACTGACCCAAGCACTGACCTTGCAATCACGACAACAAACATGGATGTACATGTACCATGGAAAGGCAAGTATGCCTAATAACCTCAATCCTCCAAAAATCCTTCACTTTAGCAAAGAGCATGTAACCTCAATCCTTCAAAATCCTTCACTGACTTTAGCAGAGAGGATTTTGGAGGATTTGGGAAGGTTAGGGTTAAGAATACCCGGTTCCTTTTTTCGGTTCCAACTACCCATAAATGACTTTTTAAAATTCCAACTGAACCCAGTGAATGTATAAACATTAGTTTATTGATCTAGCTTGGGTGATAACACGATAATATCAAATATCGCGATACCTGTTTTTATTCGTTTATGATATCGAGACATTTTGAAGTTATCGAGATATCGGCAAATCGTGATTAAAAAAAAATTCAAAAGTCAAAAATTCCATGGAAACAAAATTTGGACAGTCTTCTCAGCTTTTGGAAGTGAGAAACAAAAGCGAACTACTTCAGAAGTACGTGCACATAACGCAAATGAACGCTTGTAGAGGGGTACATACCTGTGGTTATCGGCTCTCAAACAATTATGCATGAATGAAAAAATAATCGTGATATTATCGAAAATCGCGATATATGTTTGCCGATATCGTGGATGGAAAATATCGATATCTCCCAAGCTTATAGATATATCGCCCGTGTTGGGCTTAGAAGACCCACAAAATAGAATTTCTAATTCCGAAGAAATTAATCAACATTTTAAAGTTTTAGTGAACACTTAAATTTATAATCTAAATTTGCCGTATTAGATTCACGCTTCGCACTTCACGCTCGCAATGTGAGTTTGAAAATTTTCCTCTCGTTTTTGAATTGGTCAGTGTCACATCCATTTTGGAATGTTTAGTTTTTTTACTTACCTTTTGAACAAAATGGTTTAGTCCTGATTTAAAACTTACCTGTAAATAAAATGGATCAGTCCAAAGTGAGCCTAACCTCACCCTAGTTTGGTATAACAAAGTGAGGCTACATCAGACCATGGTTTCCTAATTGTCGTTGTGCATTGTTCAGTTCTTTTGTGTAAAGTTTTCTGTTTGTTAAAACCCAGTCTTTGTAGACTTAAGCCCTTTTCACACGAGCACCGATAACAAAGGTCCTTGGTAATGGGCGCCAGTTGTCTGTCACCTCGGTCGTTTGCGATTTTTTAACAAACTTTCACACGACTTCCACTCACGCCAAAACTAACGTCCCTCGTTTTCCATGGAGAGTCAAAGGTCATGATTGTGCAATCCAATATTTCACTGGTACCGCGCGCAGAGCTTATTCACTGAACCCTTTCTTCTACATTACCAGTGGTATTCCCGCGAAGATATACGCATTGTGCGAAGTCTAACGTTACTTTCTCCCACATTTTGCTTTCACTTCCTTCCCATTTCCCGACAATTTTATTCTCGTTTTATTATGCATATCGAATCAAGTATACTTGCAACAATTCAGACGGATTCACAGAGCCAGATTTCTAACGTAAGGCCATCCAACGAGAAAAATAAACGTGTCCGGGCCAAGAAAGTCTCTTGGAGTTACGATGAAACCGTTTTATTCACTGATCAACGTGGACGTACAAGTTGTTTGCCAACACACATCCGGGATTATTGCAAGCTGATCTAGTGACGCGTTCTGCGCATGCGAAATGATACCGCCAAAGGAAGAGTCCCCTGTTTGGGCGCACGAAGCGTTTCACACGACCTATCGTGGCGATTTTAACATCGATGCAATTTTTTTGGAGGAGGTCTCGATCTCTGTTATAAATAACGAGGATCCGTGGTAATTACTTATTAACAAGGATAGCTTTCACACGACTGGGATTTGCTATTTTTTAACATGGATGCGATTTTTAGTTAAGGTCCCTTGTTAAAACGGTCTCGTGTGAAAGGGCCTTTACATAATACTGTACTGTAGGATCGTGTGAATATACACAATAAATATAACCAGTTCGCGTCAGGAATAAAAAAGTTTTTCTGGGCCCCTGTGCGGGTTTCTTTTTCCCACACACACGTTAATGGAAGCTTCCACAGCGGGTGGCCACGTCTTCCAAGCATGTCACCGTACACGCGTGGCTCAACCGAGCATGCATACAAATATATCGGAGTTTCCTATGGCGTGTTTAGACGCTCTCCGATCCGTGGTGCAAAAACAAATTGCGTGTATACACGGCCTCCGACGCGAACTGGTTAAATAAACAAAAAGTACACAAATCTATTTAACCCTTTGCACTGAAGGCATTTGTTTGTATGTATCCATCACAATAAGAATACTTTCTTTCCACAGTTCAAGGACGTCCTTGTTCCATATTTGATTGACTTAATGAGAGGATTAGCTACAGCTCATTGGCAGGAACAAACCGGATATAAAGCTAGGGAAAGTAAGTAAATATGCATGGATGTGTAATCCACATATGACATAAAACACAATAAAGGGGGCCACTTTGCATCCGTCACGTTAGCAGTTTTTCCAATGGTTGTTATTTATTTTTAAGTACCTGAAACCAACCAAAAAGTGTTTCAACATGTGAATGGACATGCAGGCTTATACTAGAACTAATTTGAGTTGATTTATTTTATTATTTTATTTTTTTATTTATTTTTTTACCCTCAAATTTCCATAAAAATTGGACGGAAAAAGTTACCTCACTTTTCCGTCCATTTGTTGATGGAAATTTTAGGGTAATTAAAAAAATAATAGTAATAATCAACTCAAATTATCTTTAGGATAAGCATGCATGTCTATTCAAATATTGAAATTCTTTTTTGGTGGTTTCAGATATTTAAAAAAAAATTACAACCATTAGAAAAACTGCTAACGTGACGGTAGGAAAGTGGCCCCCTTTATTGTGTTTTATGTCATATAGACGATGTGACTCATGACATCGGATGTTTACGAAAAAGCCCCAAAGGTTGAAACTGCGTCGGGCACAGAATGTATACTGTCAATGACAAGAAACCATCAAATCTGATATTTTGAGATCTATATCAGCTGAAAAATTCTTAATTTGTTTTTTTAATAAGTCACTAACATTACATCTCAAATCTTATTCATCTGAAAATTAAAACAATTCTTGAGAATAATATACAATTCTCATATATCACCGCATATCACAGTGCGTTTTATTACCCCCTGCTCATCAGGCGCATAAATCATTCTTGAAACCATCTCAGCTCCCTGGGGAGTATACAGCTCAATTGCTGCCATTTCGGTGCATATAGGGCGAATCAAACACAACAACCAACTCTGCCCTCACAGGTACCCATTTACTCCTGGGTGGAGAGAAGCAATTATGGTATTAGTGTCTTGCTCAAGGACACAGGCACCACGGTCACAGCCAGGATTCGAACCCACATTCTGACGACTCGGCCATCAGAACACAAATCCGATGCACTAAACCACTCGACCATGGCACTCCAAATATTGGCACAAATACGAGTTGACTCAAATTCATATTTTATATGCAAAAAAATGATTGGTATCCGACAATTCCTGCTTTAAAGCACAAACCCAGACTAAGTCATTTTTTCTGCTTTGTGGCTCTGTGAAATTGGCCCTTGGAAAAGAAATAAACAGAACATTTCCTGCACAATCTTGTTTTAACCCTCCTATGCCCAGGCTGAAATTTGGCCCAGTAAGCACCGCACCCACAGACAGTCACTTGAGTATTTTTGGTTGCATTGCCAATTGGTAGGTCAAACCACAGAGTCACACAGAGCTGTGTATGTACTGTCGAGTTGTTTTGGTTTGACCTCCTAGCCACATGTCCTTGCATTTATTTGAGTGCACTGCACAAAGTCAATGGGTTGGGAGTTACATACAAATTTTGAGTGTCTTTGATTGGTTTTGGTTTGACCTCCTATCACAGCCACATGTGCTTGCATGTATTTGAGTGCACTGCACAAAGTCAATGGGTTAAGAGAGACATACAAATTTTGAGTGTCTTTGATTGTTAAACCTATAAGGAGGGTTAATGGCCTAAGACTAGTGTATAAGGTATGGTATAGAATTTAAGTAATTAACCTCCTACTATAGCTGCACTTTAGTGGGAAGTTTCTACAGAGGTCCAAACCAGTCAGCTGCCTGTTTTGACTGTTGACCCAAATGTGCACACAGGGGCATTTTTGAATGGTTTTTACTGTCATTTTGACCACCTTGAACAATACCAGACAATGCTTTTATCAGTCAAAAACGGTCGACTCATTTTGACCGGTAAATGTACTTACTACACGTAATTAGGTTTGAACAGTGTTTGACTTTTAAGTGCATTAGATATACCTTGGCAAATGTATCAAAATTTTGACTGATTTTTTACCCTTGTAGTAGTAGGAAGGTTAAAAAGAATGCATTCAGATTCAATTTCTTTGAATTTAGTAAAGAGTACTCTCTCCAACATTCAAACTGGAATTATTTTTTCAAAAGTGACAGCACCTCTTTGGCTCTACAGACAAAAATTATTTATTCATAAGATTGATTCCATCATTAGCTATACACAAAGTAAGGTTTCCATTGCAAATTTACCATTTTTGAATACCCAGTCCTGTACCTAATACCGCTTAGTCATGGTCAAGATTAATACTTAACGTTATTTTTTGTCTCTGACATCAAACAGGCTTGCCCATGAGTGAGAACTTTGCATTCTGCATTACAACACTGCTTTCTGATATCGCTGTCAAAGAACCCTTGTTCAAGGAACAGGTAAGTGAATTGTAATCTACTTAACCCTAACTCCATAGGCCCATTTGCTTACACATAACCTGAATCCTTCCTAACTCCCTAGGCCCATTTGCTTACACATAACCTGAATCCTTCCTAACTCCCTAGGCCCATTTGCTTACACATAACCTGAATCCTTCCTAACTCCCTAGGCCCATTTGCTTACACATAACCTGAATCCTTCCTAACTCCCTAGGCCCATTTGCTTACACATAACCTGAATCCTTCCTAACTCCCTAGGCCCATTTGCTTACACATAACCTGAATCCTTCCTAACTCCCTAGGCCCATTTGCTTACACATAACCTGAATCCTTCCTAACTCCCTAGGCCCATTTGCTTACACATAACCTGAATCCTTCCTAATTCCCTAGGCCCATTTGCTTACACATAACCTGAATCCTTCCTAACTCCCTAGGCCCATTTGTTTACACATAACCTGAATCCTCCCAAATCCTTCAGTAGTAAAGCAAGCACATGACATGTATGCACACATGTGTTTCTAATCTGTGATACATGTACATGGCCAGGGACCCTCCCTGCATGCATGGAGCATTAAACAGTGTCCACTGACCCCAAGCACTGACCTTGCAATCGCTACAACAAACATGGATGTACATATACCATGGAAAGGCAAGTATGCCTAATGACCTCAATCCTCCACAATCCTTCACTTTAGCAAAGAGCATGTAGCATGTAACCTCAATCCTTCAAAATCCTTCACTTTTAGCAAAGAGGATTTTGGAGGATTTGGGAAGGTTAGGGTTAAAGGGAAGGTATAACATTGGTAGTTTCCAGATCAAATTATCTGAAAACTTATTACTTGGTGTAAAGTATTTCGTCTAAAATGTTTTCATCTTAGAGGAAAACAGGAATTGTTTTGTTGAATTTCCAAAAGAATTCCATCATAACTTATTGTACAAACATACAAACAGTAAATGTAAAAGGTTTTCGTTATTTTCTCAAAAACGTGAGCACCTTTTGTGATGAGACTTTCGCAGTTAGTTTTACGACTGAGGGGTCACCAAGTACATGTAGCTTGGGTTCAAGATTGAGGTGGGATATGGCTAGGGGCATCATGGGGATGGGGGCGTTGGTTATTGGCTGAGGGGTCAGCAGTTAGTTGGGCTCATGTTTGAGGTGGGTTGGATTGAGATATGGTTAGGGGATCATGGGGGATGGGGGCATTGGTTATTGGCTGAGGGGTCAGCAGGTAGTTTGGGCTCATGTTTGAGGTGAGTTGGATTGGGATAAGGTTAGGGGATCATGAGAGATCATGGCGGATGGGGGAATTTGTTATTGGCTGAGGGGTCAGCAGGTAGCTTGGGCTCTTGTTTGAGGTGGGTTGGATTGAGATAGGGCTTGGGGATCATGAGAGATCATGGGGGATGGGGCATTGGTTATTGGCTGAGGGGTCAGCAGGTAGCTTGGGCTCATGTTTGAGGTGGGTTGGATTGGGATAAGGTTAGGGGATCATGGGAGATCATGGGGGATGGGGGCATTGGTTATTGGCTGAGGGGTCAGCAGGTAGCTTGGGCTCATGTTTGAGGTGGGTTGGATTGGGATAAGGTTAGGGGATCATGGGGGATGGGGGCATTGGTTATTGGCTGAGGGGTCAGCAGGTAGCTTGGGCTCAAATTTATGATGTTTGGTTTCATTGAAGTACTGCTGGTTGTGGGTTCAAATTCCCTTTCTAAAAAGAAAATAACAAATTTCAGATAAAAAAAAGTTAAAAAAAAGTTTAAAAAAACATTTAAAATAGACGATACATCATTAAAAAGCGGGGAACATTTATGGTTTTGCCTCCTTAAAACTTACACTATTTCATGTAAATACCTTGACATGTATAATGTATTCTTCCATATATATACTACTCAAAACCATTTAGGGAACACCGGATTTTTAACATCAAATAGGTTTGAAATGTTCCATGAACCGGGATTTTCATTTGCAACCCCCTCTCTCTTTCAGTAGTCATGTCATGAAATGTGTAATCACTACATGCATCCTTTATCATCTGTTTCATTGTGCAGTTGTTTCTCATCAATTCTGTGCAACATTGTGTTTATCTGAAATCAATGATCTTGCTTTAACTGAGATTATTCCGGTGTTCCCTAAATTGTTTTGAGTAGTATATATATACAGTACATGTATGTCTCTGAACTAATGGCTTTGCTCATATGGCATTCCTCCATGCTCATGGCAACAAGAATCTAATGCAAGGTAATTACTTAACCTAATCACATGTGTCTATTCTAGACTCGTCTGGAATTTATAGTCATAAATTACTCTTTAACTGTCAACAAATGTTGCTGGTAAATTCCTCCTTGACAGTTATTTATGAACAAATGATTGATGATCAACATTAACCCTCACCTCCTAGGCATTCTGGCTAGTAACCTCCCTGAATCCTTAAAAATCCATGAGTGCGCTTTTGGAAACATGCCCTTATCTTCAAAATGCACCATGCATTTTCGTTGAAATTTCATATTCAGCACTTATGGCCTGTACTTCTTGCCAGGTAGTAATATTGTCCCATTTGAAGAGGTGAAAGTACCAGTTTCCAGTTTGGAGGATTCAGGAAGTTTCCTAGCCAGAATACCTAGGGGATTAGGGTCAACGAGAAAATAGTAAAAAATACAGTGTACACATGTACACTGTATTTTTGTTTTTCATACTCATAACATGGAATATAAGGGATCTTGGCCAATCTCGCCCACCAACTCCACCCAGAACTTAATCTAAATTCTCACCTGCAAAAATTCTCACCCTCACTATTTTTTACTCCAAGTCTCCTACCAGACCTTTAGAAAAATCTTAACAATAGAAGCTGGCCACACTTGTTTGACACAACCACTTCCTCTGGCTTGGGCATGGCTTGCCCAACATTAATCAGCCCACACAATGGAAAGGCTTAATTGGCAATTCAAAAGGTCTATGCCCCGCAGGAACACTCTTTTTTTCAATGGATTAGGGAGTTAACTATGGAAGTTTTTTTTAGGACTGCACCTTCCTCACTGCTTTCTCATGATAATACTGGGAGAATGACCCAGTGGTTTTCACAGGTGAGATTTGCGAGGGTCCCTTATTACTCTCTTTGAACTGAGATATATATACATGTCAATTAACAAACTGCAGCTTTCTGGGCAAGTCTCAGGATAATACTGGGAGAATGACCCAGTGGTTTTTGCAGGCGAGATTGACGAGGGTCCCTAAGTACATGTGTATGCATAATTGGGGAGTAATGATTGACTTTTCTTAAAAACGATAATAATAATAATAATAATAATAATAATGTGTGGACTTATATAGCGCACGTATCCACCAACTAAGTGGTGCTCAAGGCGCATTATATCATTACCCCTGCTCTTAAGGCTCATAAATCATTCCTGAAACCATCTCAGCTCCCTGGGGAGTATACAGTTCAATTGCTGCCATTACAGCGCATATAGGGCTAATCAACCAACTCTGCCCTCACAGGTACCCATTTAACCCCTGGGTGGAGAGAAGCAATTATAAAGTGTCTTGCTCAAGGACACAAGTGTCACGGCCGGGATTCGAACCCACATTCTGCTGCTAACACCAGAACTTGAGTCTGGTAAGCTACATGTAGACCGCTCGGCCACGACACTCCACGATAGTACATATATGTACAATGATTTCAAAGGATACTAGTTTACATGTACAATGATTTCAAAGTACACATATAGTACATGTACATACATGTATGTTTGATATCATTTTCAACTTTAAATACATACGTGTACATATACGTACATACCCAGTTAGTTTTATGTAATGTTTTTCTTGTTGAAAATGCCAAAGATAAACACGTACATGTACTGCCTAGATACAGTGTACATGAATCCATTGATCGCACGACCCTAAATCACTAACAGAGGTAATAGATTTTATTTTACTGCCAGAGGCCAGAGATTTAGGATAGTGTGAATGTAAGAAACGGATCCATATAATCGGCGACGGATTTAATCGGAAATGGTGAGACATTCTAGTTTTGCCAAATGCCTCTGAGCACAGTGACTTGCTTCTTCCTGAGTAAACACAATGTGGAATTATGCTTATGAAGTTTAAAAGAGAATTTACGTACAACATTGGTACATTATTGTCAAATGCCTGTACAGTGTACATGCATCGATCACAACGACCCTAAATCACTAACAGAGGTATAGATTTTATTTTACTGCCCGAGGGCAGAGATTTATGATATGCAATAAACAGATATAGTCAGCAACGGTGATACACTCGAGCTTTATCAAATGCCTCTAAGAACAGTGACTTGCTAAGTATCATGGGTAAGCATACATGTACATATTTTAAAGAGAACTGAGAACATTGGTACATGCACGTTCTAGTTTTTGTCAAAAGTACAGCGACTTGCTTATTCAGTTTTCCTGAGTAGGGAGAATTTTATGATACAGTGTAACTTTTTCAAGGGAATTTACAACATTGGTACGGTGTACTTGTCACTATGAATAACTTTACCCTGAAAATGCCCTGAAAAATTGTTTTACCGTAAAATAAATAGGTCACAGCAATTTCATGACAACACAACACTGTGAAAACGCCATGAAATACTCTTGGGATTCCTTCGCCGTGAAAACACCATGAACTCCTTGTGGCAGTTTTGGGGCAGCTCATTAATTCTCGAGAGCGCCGTGAATTTGCCCTGAAATCACTGTAAACATTATTGCCAATATCTGAGAGGAAGAGCCACCATGAAATTGCCGTGAAATTACGGTGAACTGTTATTTCATGGCTTAACGGATTTTCAGGGCATTTTCATTGTAAAGTTATTCATAGTGTGTATGTTTTGTTAAATTGCCTGCGTACAGTGGGTAGGCCTCGGCAAGGTTGTGGGGACCTATAACAAAAGGGAAGGCAAGAACGGAGTGTCTGTGGGGACATTTTCATGTCCCCACAACGTTTTCGGTCCCCACAACTGCGTCTAATAGCGAGTGTATGTCCCCACAACTACGGTGCGTGACTGTGTGTACATTAAGTGTATGCATTGATCATCATGTCCCTAAATCACTAATAAGTAACAGAGGTTATAATACTAGGTTTTATTTTACTGCCACAGGCCAGAGATTTAGGATACAGTAGTATGAACGCATAGATACAGATATAATCAGCAATGGTAATAAACTCTAGCTTTATCAATAGTGACTTTCTTTATCGTGAGTAGGCAGAATTTTATGATTTACTTTTTTCAAAAGGAATTTACAACATTCTAGTTTTGTCAAATGCCCATACAGTGTACATATGTGCATTGATCACATGACCCTAAATCACTATTAGAGGAATAATAGGTTTTATTTTACTGCCAGAGGGCAGAGATTTAGGATAGTGTGAATGCAAGAAATGGATATAATCGGCAATGGTGATGCACTCTAGCTTTATCAACAGTGACTTGCTTTATCCCGAGTAGACACAACATGGAATTGTGATTCAGTGGTACATCATTGTCAAGAGATACAGTGTACATACATTGATCACACAACCATAAAATCACTAACGGAGGTAATAGATTTTATTTTATTGCCAGAGGCCAGAGATTTAGGACAGTGTGAATGCAAGAAACGGATATGTACAATGTACATGTAATCAGCAACGGTGATCTAGTTAACTGTCAAATGCCTCCAAGCACAGTGACTTGCTTCTTCTGAGTAGACACAATAGTATGGAATTATGATTAAATGTTTTAAAGAGAACTTTATTGGTACATTGTAGTTTTGCTAAATGCTTCCTCGTACAGTGAATCGCTTAATTTAAATACCTTAACCCTAACCTTCCCAAATCCTCTTTGCTAAAGTGAAGGATTTTGAAGGATTGAGGTTACATGCTACATGCTCTTTGCTATAAAGTGAAGGATTTTGGAGGATTGAGGTTATTAGGCATATTTGCCTTTCCATGGTACATGTACATCCATGTTTGCTGTAGTGATTGCAAGGTCAGTGCTTGGGTCAGTGGATACTGTTTATATTGCTCCATGCATGCAGGGAGGGTCCCGGCCTGGCCATGTAGGCCTACATGTATCACAGATTAGAAACACATGTGTGCATACATGTCATGTGCTTGCAAATACTGAAGGATTTTGGAGGATTCAGGTTATGTGTAAGCAAATGGGCCTAGGGAGTTAGGAAGGATTCAGGTTATGTGTAAGTAAATGGGCCTAGGGAGTTAGGAAGGATTCAGGTTATGTGTAAGTAAATGGGCCTAGGGAGTTAGGAAGGATTCAGGTTATGTGTAAGCAAATGGGCCTAGGGAGTTAGGAAGGATTCAGGTTATGTGTAAGCAAATGGGCCTAGGGAGTTAGGGAAGATTCAGGTTATGTGTAAGCAAATGGGCCTAGGGAGTTAGGAAGGATTCAGGTTATGTGTAAGCAAATGGGCCTAGGGAGTTAGGAAGGATTCAGGTTATGTGTAAGCAACTGGGCCTAGGGAGTTAGGGTTAAGTCTGGATGAATAATTCATAGACATACGTGTGCTGCCTTTTAAGAGATTTCTAGATGATCCCCTAAATAAAATTGTAAGCGTAATTTCATGTGGATGTGTACATGATATTTATAATGTAATTCCGCGTGTACATGTAGTACCATATGGTAGGAAGCTAATGTAGAAGTAGAAACCAATTGAATAACAGTCATTTGCTAGCCTTAAACATTGTTAGCTGTTTCACAAAGTAACGTGTTTTGAGTGGTGCATTTTGTGTAGTTGGTTAATAACAGGGAGACAGATTTAACATAAAGAAGTGGGTCAGTTGAAGAATTTTCATACGTAAATGTATCACTTATTATGAATGTTTTTAACACCAAACCTTATGTACATCATATGTAATATACTACTCAAAACAATTTAGGGAACACCGGAATAATCTCAGTTAAAGCAAGATCATTTATTTCAGATAAACACTGTTTCACAGAATTGATGAGAAACAACTGCACAATGAAACAGATGATAAAGGATGCATGTAGTGATTACACATTTCATGACATGACTACTGAAAGAGAGAGGGGGGGTTGCAAATGAAAATCCCGGTTCATGGAACATTTCAAACCTATTTGATGTTAAAAATCCGGTGTTCCCTAAATTGTTTTGAGTAGTATATTTTAATCTATGCCATACACACGATACGTCACTTCGTGAAACACTCATACATGTATACGTCATTTCGGGGTGTGGCAATTTCTGTTTTTTGTGCGCGTGTGTGCCGTCACTGGAAAATAGCATACAATTTTTCACAAAGTGGCGTATCCGAATCCGTCATTTCGTGGTACATCTCTTCGCCATACACACGCGTATAAGCAGGCGTTCCCATTTTTTAAATATTTTTAATAACACATCAAATGTGTTTAAACTTTGTCAAAATTCAAGATAATTACCGGAACATGTCAAACTGTCTCCATCACTGGCATCTTTCAAAGCTTCACTCAAGACTCACTTGATGCAATCTCATTAACTGTACATAGACCTTGGTTGTGATATTTGTTTTTCTTTGTTTTTCTTGTACTGGTGTGTCGCTGCGCCATGAGCATCGTTTTTATGATGGATACCGGCGCATTACAAATGTTCATTATTATTATTATTATAACAAACATACGAGTGCATATCTGTGAGAATGTATATTACACAAAACTAATTTTCGCTAATGGGTGACGGTATTGCCTGTCACTAATTTAATGGAATTTTTTTTCATTAAATCATTGATTATTGTAATTGAATATAGGAAAACAAATGCATTATAACGATACATTTCTCAAAATAAAAAGGTTCCCTCCCCCCCCCCCAAAAAAAGGGTCCGCTTTCTGGTCTCCGTGCGCGTCGTCTCAGCATTTTTAATTTTTGTTGTTGTTATGAAACGACATCAAATTGCAGCTAAAATTGCTGGATCGATTGGATTTCTGCCTTGCTGTGTTTGCACGATTTGTGAGGCCTCTCTTAGCCACCATACTGTGGGAAATTTGGTCCCCGCGTATACATGTACAATGTGTCACATATTTCCTTGTTGGCAAAAAAAAGATGGCTGAATAAAAAATAATAATAATAATAATAATGTGTGGACTTATGTAGCGCACGTATCCACCAACTGAGTGGTGCTCAAGGCGCATTATATTATTACCCCTGCTCATAAGGCTCATCAGGCTCATAAATCATTCCTGAAACCATCTCAGCTCACTGGGGAGTATACAGCTCAATTGCTGCCATTACAGCGCATATAGGGCTAATCAACCAACTCTGCCCTCACAGGTACCCATTTAACCCCTGGGTGGAGAGAAGCAATTATGGTTAAGTGTCTTGCTCAAGGACACAAGTGTCACGGCACCGATTTTTAAGCCGACCGATGACCAGAAACCAGATACCCTTTTTTTTTTTTGGCCTAATGAGAAGCATAATTTTTTAGTATTAAACAGAAATAAACTAATACACATAATTATCTTTAAAAAAAATATATATACATGTATTGTGGATGTCATCATAAATTCTTTTGGGCATGCTTTCACTGTGCAACCCAGCTTCTGATTCTGACAATTATTTTCTGAAGTATCTCGTTTCAAGGTCTTTGTTTTCCTTCCTAAAAGGAAATGAGCAATGTTCAGATGAAAACAAACAATTTCAGGAAATTGCCGGTAAAACACTGGCTACACATTTTCAATATGTCTGTGTCTTTTAAAAAAAATTATTTTGTTTAGGTTAACCCTAACCCCATAAGTATTCTGGTTCGGAACCTTCCTGAATCCTCCAAAATCCTGGTCTTATATAAGGCCCCTTAAAAAAAAAAACATGTTTAGCGTCCCCGCCCGCTTCCTTTTTAGAGGCCGCCTCTTTTTTTTCTTTTTTTTTTACGAAAAAAAAGGATACATTTTAACGATCTCAGACGAAAAAAATAAATTTTAAAATAAATAAGATCGTATTTTTTTTTACTTTAGCACACCGTGTATAAAGTTGTCTTTAAAAATGTGTCGGGCGGCCATTTAAAAAAAAAAAAAAAAGAAGAAAAAAAAGGCCCTCCTCCTTCCTTTTTTCAAAAAGGCAGGACGCTAAACATGTTTTTCTTTTTATTTGGCCTAAATGTTTTTCTTTATATTTCTGTACCGATTTGGTAGAGAAATGTTAATACATAATGATTAGGCATATAATTTGTTATTACATAGGTAACCAATTAACCCTAACTCCCTAGGCCCATTTGCTTACACATAACCTGAATCCTTCCTAACTCCCTTGGCCCATTTGCTTACACATAACCTGAATCCTTCCTAACTCCCTAGGCCCATTTGCTTACACATAACCTGAATCCTTCCTAACCCATCGGCCCATTTGCTTACACATAACCTGAATCCTCCAAAATCCTTCAGTAGTAAAGCAAGCACATGACATGTATGCACACATGTGTTTCTAATCTGTGATACATGTACATGGCCAGGGACCCTCCCTGCATGCATGGAGCAATAAACAGTGTTCACTGACCCAAGCACTAACCTTGCAATCACTACAACAAACATGGATGTACATGTACCATGGAAAGGCAAGTATGCCTAACCTCAGTCCTTCAAAATCCTTCACTTTAGCAAAGAGGATTTTGGAGGATTTGGGATATTTATGATAAATATAAACAAGCCCAACATTTTGTTTACAGTGATTGGTTGAAATAAATTTCCATGTACATAAATTATTCTATTTTTCAGGCATTGCATTACGAGTTGCCGCATGCGCCTTGACCAAATGCATACTCTTCCCTGCGCCAGACATTCCGGGAATCCGTCAGCCACCAGTAAACGCATTCATGTACATTGTACATGTAACCTTCATTTCCCTTAAAAGCTTTGGCTTAATTTAGCAATGGACCTGTGTTGATTTAGCTGTGCTTAATCACATTAGTTTCAAATCGATAGTTTTCAAGGAGTCTGCACTTTCGCAGCGCATTATGTACAAATGTTGTTTTTGCACTGCAAGTACGTACATGTACACACATTGCACATATGTACATAAGATTTAAAGGGGGACTGACATGGATTTAAATCAAACAGTTAAATATGTGATCGTTTTATTCTTTTATATCAGTAAAAGATCAATACAAATTTTGTTTTGTGTTTTTATTGTTTTTGAGAGTGTTATTTTACCATTGTAAAAATTCCCCCACTTTTACGCCCTGCACGGAGGAGCAGTTCGTGACGTCATGTCGGGAAGAGAAATTCGGCTCAAAACTCGGCTCAAAATGATCGCTGCACAAAACTATGTGAGCCGATGGACCTGACCACTTTACTCTTGTCAGTCGAACTTTGCTCGTCCAAATACAGATGAAGGCTGACACCGTCTTTGGTGGTGTTGTTGCATCCTGCAGAAACACATCTTCCAGGCATTTTATTAGTACCGGAAACAAAAATCACGGAAGAAATGAAATCGACGCTACGTGTGTGAAACGTTTGTATGTACATGTACATGTACATCATGTACACATCGGATCTTCCCGACCTTACGTCACATATCTTATGCAAATGAAGCTTCCACCATGGGGCGGGGTTGCCTCCCCCAAACACTTCAAACATTGTTTTAAAATACTTGTACTCAGAAATCAATGATTAAATAGAGCATGGAGCAATAAACAGTGTCCACTGACCCAAGCACTGACCTTGCAATCACTACAACAAACATGGATGTACATGCCTGATATGCCTGATAACCTCAATCCTCCAATATCCTTCACTTTTAGCAAAGAGGATTTTGAGGATTTGGGAAGGTTAGGGTTATCTAATTTAAAAAAAAAATCATTAATTATATTTATTTTACCCCCAAAGGGTAAAAAAAAATGATTGTTAGAATTTTCCTCAACTGCTGTGCGGTCTTGGGTGATAGTGGGTTTGTTGAGTGTGTTCATGATATATTGCAGTCCATTCCAATTCTATGGAGTCACTCATACATGACTGTCACATTGTAATTCCACCCATGCGTGACCTCCTAGGTGTTAGACATGTGTTCAAACAATTCTCCAGATGACAGCATGGTTATTAATTATTACCTGATGAAATTAGCTGCATTGTATTATTATCAGTACACTAGTGTTACACATATGTGTGTAAACCTGTACTTATTAAACCAGAATTTCAAGACCTCTGTGTTTCATTAGAGTATTTACCGCGGTTGAATAGAAATTTAAAAAATATCCCCTAGCTGTATTTTTATATTATTTCTCCTGCAATTTCCAGCAATTTTGATTTTTTATTTGAAAAAAATTGATATTTTCCTTAAAATTGTTGTAATTACACATGCACACAAATATGTCACCTTCTGGGAAAGTAATTACTAAGCTTGGACGATATAATTTTTTTTCATCCACGATATATCGGCAAAAATATATCGCGATTTTTGATAGCATCGCGATTATTTTTTCATTTATGCATAATTGCTTTAGAACCGATAACCTCAGGTATGTACCCCTCTACAAGCGTCAAAATGCCGGTAAATCCCAAGTTCGTTTGCATAGTGTGTATGTACTTCTGAAGTTGTCTCGCTTCCAGAAGCTGCAAAAGACTGTTTTCATTTTGTTTCCATGGAATTTCTGACTTGACTCACAGTGGCTATTTTTTATTTTTTATTTTTTATTTAAAAATTTTTTTAATTGCGATATATTTTTTTGTTGTGCAACTCATTTAATAGTTAGTAGCATCATGAAATGAAAAACGTACAATAAGCGAAAAATCGTTTGCTTAGCGGTTATATGAAATTAGCCGCTATAAGCAGAGAATTTTGTTGAGCAAATATTTTTGCTAAGCTATAAAGAACAGACTTCCAGCCAAAATACATACATTTGTGGAGTGTCATGGCCGAGCGGGGTAGCTTACCGGACTCAAGTTCTGGTGTTAGCAGCAGAATGTGGGTTCGAATCCCGGCCGTGACACTTGTGTCCTTGAGCAAGACACTTAACCATAATTGCTTATAAGGGCAGAGGCAGTTTAACAACGGCCTTGTTCTGGACTAGTTACCCCTTCCAGTCCTATTCGCACCGTGAAGGGGCTGGTTATTAACTTGTCTTGTTTCGGTGCGAGGGGCTGGTTTCTTTAGTGTGGAGTCGTTGTAACAACTCAGTGACTTAGTAGCCCCCACCTTGGAGTGGCCATTGGCCTTGTGTGGGGCGATTTGCATAAAAACAAAAATAAATTTAAAAAAATACATTTTGAATGAAAGTTTGGCTGGTAAACATTTTTTTTCTGCTTGAAATTGGCCTCTGGTTTCAATCAAAATTTCCTGCCATTTACAATGTACATGTACATCTTGTTCTGTATGATTGGTAGGCAACACATTCCTATCAACTTTGACCAGTCACACACAAGAAAGGGGTTCCTCTTACATTTGTATTTCTTATCGTTATTTTTTTTGGTCTACAGATTCTTGCAGCTCAACTAGAGGCGTTTCAGTCTTTGGCGAAACTGTGTCGCCAAATAGGAGATCAACCCCAAGGTACATGTAGCTATCAACCAGGGCCCACTTTCATAGAACTGCTAAACGGAGCATTTTGCTAAGCAAATATTTTTGCTAAGCAATATAAAGCAGACTACCAGCCAAATTGCATACATTTTGTATGAAAGTTTGGCTGGTTACCAACGAAATGCCGCTAAGCAAATTTTTCTGGTAAGCAATTTTATCTGCTTAGCATCTCTGTGACATTGCAGAGCTGCCAACTCTTCCGGATTCTGCGGAAGACTTCCGTATTTGACGGTAATTTACTTACTTAAAATATATGCAAGGAGGCCTCTCCTTTTGGTGCCAAAAAGCCTAAAACCCCTGGACCCCACCCGCAAGGGCTCGCTTGCTCGGCTTGCTCGCTGCGTTCGCTTCGATTGAGTCTTTCTGATTAGAAATTAAATCTTCCTCATTTTCAAAATCATATGTTGGCAGCTCTGACATTGGCCCCAGGATTGTCGTCAAGCTTTTTCAGGAGTTTGAGTGAGAGTGCGAGTAGAGAAATACGTACTCGAGTATAAGTATTAATACTCCAACTCTATAGTTGTAGTCAAGTACTTTCTGATGAGTACATGTATGAACATAGTATTAACCAGCAATACGTTTGGATGTCTTTTGGACGCCATGTTTGCTAAATGGACACACTGTGTTGTTTGTTTTTAAGACACAAGTGCTGCAAAAGTATTGTAAGTTAACTATACTGAACAGTAAAAGAAACGCAAGTCCGAGGTCTTGTCAAGTTTTCAAACAGAAGACAAACCATTTTTATTCTAATCACTCATTTAATGAAAAATACTTTCAATTTGTGAGCTGAAAGTGACTGTTGAATGTGAAAATCTTGCAATGCAATTTCAACAGTCACTTTCAGCTCACAAATTGAAAGCATTTTTCATTAAATGAGTGATTAGAATCAAAATGGTTTGTCTTCTGTTTGAAAACTTGACAAGACCTCGGACTTGCATTTCTTTTGCTGTTCAGTATATTTGGACACCCTGTTTTTCAAATAATAACACATTTGGACGCCCTGTTTTCAAATCCTGGCTTATATTCCGAGTATGAGTGCAGAAAAATGGACTTGAGTACAAGTATGACTACTCCAACTCTATAGTTGTAGTGGAATACTTTCTGATGAGTACGAGTATGAGTGCAGAAAGATGTGCTAGAGTACGAGTAGGAGTATGAGTATTGTATTACGAGTATTGTATTACAATCATGTACCTACATGTACATGAAGTGTGCCAGCCAGTTATAACCCACACCATGGCATTGTACTCCAAATGTGCACACGCACAGCAAGCTTGGTTATGGGTTTTGCTCCCCCTGCCCGACCTGCTGTGGGGCATCATGGAATACGCTTTACCATGTGAAGTCATTTTCTAGAGAACCAGAATGCAATGTTAAACAAGATGTGGGCAAACCATCTGTGGAGCGAGCAATGGGTGCACTGCGATATAATTTTTTATTTATCTATTTTTGTTTTATTAAAAAAAAGGATGTGCCTGCACATGATTGGTGATTTAAAATGTCCAATTAATTTATTTCAAGGTCCATCATGTCACATAATAGTGCCAGCCCTCTTTGGAATGTCCCGAGCCCTCGGACACTCGAGCCACTCAGACGTACCCCTCTTCTGCCAGTTGTTTCCCCCTCCCCATCGGAGTTACTGCAAAAAGCCCCACCCCGATCGCCGCGAGAAGAAATTTACCCTCTCGTACAACACCTTCCGTCCGATTGTCTCACCAACCATGAAGCGTTACCTCCGCCTGGTCAGGGATGACCCCGGTCAGCTGCCAGAGTCTAGAGGTCAGGGGTCAAGTGACTTGGCAGACGGTGCCGGGATCAGTACTTTGAAAGGTCAGAGGTCGAATGAGGAAGATTGGGAGAAGCTGTATGGTTTTGATCCCAGCCATCATTTGTTGAGCGTCGTGGCGTCGGCTTTTCTCCTTCCCGCAACTGTCCAGGATCGTCTGAAGGCACATCACAATCAGCTGGAATTTAGGACAGAGCAGTTGCAGACGATTCTGAAAATCGTAAGTAGGAACGTTTTAGAGTTCTCTTGAAGGTAATTAAGACAGTAGGGGTCATTGTCACCTAGGGTACTCCCCAATGGTTCCCAGGCAATCTCAATCCTATGTAGGTACTTTTATGATTGCCTGGGTAACCATTGTACCACCAGCAGGTATTCGGGAGGTTCCCGGTTCGAGTTCCACCTCATTCAAAAAACGAAATAGTTCACTCCGAAAATAGAAACAGATGACACAATAGAATCTCCTGAAATAATAGTCCTTCTGTGTGTCCTTGGTTTTCCGTAGGATGGACATTGTATGTCTACAGTAAACATATACCACGATTTTCGATAGTATCGCCATTATTTTTTCATTCATGCATGATTACTTTAGCGCCGATAACCATGGGTATGTTTGACAGTGTTTGACTTTTAAGTGCACTAGATATACCTTCGAAAGTATATCAACATTTGGACTGATTTTGACCCTTGTAGTAGTAGGAGGGTTAATATTACTATTAAAAGCTTTTTGATTGAAATGTATAGTACGACAGGTAGGATGTTTCTGTGGGAGATTGTCACATTTCAGGAACAAATTGTGTACTCACCCTGCAAGGGTCAAAATTAGTCAAAATGTTGATATACTTTCTAAGGTACAATGTACTGTATATTTAATGCACTTAAAAGTTGAACACTGTCAAACCTTACGTGCAGTAAGTACACTGTAAATTTGCAGTTGATAATGAGTCGACCGTTTTTGACTGGTAAAAGTATTGTCTGGTAAACCAGTCAAAAATGCCCCTGTGTGCACATTTGGGTCAATGGAGTGTCGTGGCCGAGCGGTCTAGCTTACCGGATTCAAGTTCTGGTGTTAGTACAGTAGCAGAATGTGGGTTCGAATCCCGGCCGTGACACTTGTGTCCTTGAGCAAGACACTTAACCGTAATTGCTTCTCTCCACCCAGGGGTTAAATGGGTACCTGTGAGGGCAGAGTTGGTTGATTAGCCCTATATGCGCTGTAATGGCAGCAATTGAGCTGTATACTCCCCAGGGAGCTGAGATGGTTTCAGGAATGATTTATGAGCCTTGTGAGCAGGGGTAATAATATGCGCCTTGAGCACCACTCAGTTGGTGGATACGTGCGCTATATAAGTCCACACATTATTATTATTATTATTAACAGTCAAAATGGGCAGTTGACTGATTTTTGACCACCTTAGCTACTTGCCTCCAAAAGGTTATAAAATTGTCTGTAACCTGTTTTTTTGATGTAGGCTACTATTCTAATCAACACGAAGACATTAGGAGATTTAGACAGGGCAGCTCTGCAGTATGCTGCCCTCCCAACGGCAAGAGATTTCCCATATCAGTCATTCAGCGAGACAATTAGTCTGGTGCTCGTGCTGTTACTCAGACATCTCTTACAGTACAGTAAAGGTAACAAGACTTTGGGCATTTAAGAACGCTGTGATGGAAACGTTAACAAAATCACATCGTAGCCCTCTAGCAGTGGACATACACCAGTCCAGGGCACTTTGAATACAAAATGTTGTGTGTGTACCAAATCCCATTGTATGAAATCAGTACATATGTGACCCGCTCTACGAAAAAGGGTATATTTTTATTCATGCACGATTGCTTTAGAGCCGATAACCACAGGTATGTTCCCCTCTACAAGTGTCACAATAAATCCCAAATTCATTTGCAGAGCGTGTATGTACTTCTGAAGCAGTTCGCTTTTGTTTTTCACGTCCAAAAGCTGAAAAGACTGTTCTAATTTTTGTTTACATGGAATTTCTGACTTGACTCACAATGGCGATTTTATTTATTTATTTTTGGGGGGTTTTTTGGTGTTTTTTTTAATCGTGATAAATGTTTTAATCGCGATTTGCCGATATCTCGATAACATAAAAAGGCTTTCGATATCGTAATCGAATAAAAAAGTTATCGCGATATTCGATATTATCGTGTTATCGCCCAAGCTTATATCAATGTTAAACAACAACAACAAAAATTATGAAATTCGGACATTGGAAACTGTAAATAAAAGCAATATTTCAAATGCGCTTGATTTTGATTGACGGCCGCTGTGGCCAATCGGTAGACAGCCCACACCCTCGTCCTGTTAGTTTTACAATACATTGTGTGGTCACACCTAAGGATTAAAACACAGGGTGCGGCCTTTTATTCATTTGAGTTTTTATTTTACTGGTACTAATCCTTGACGGTTTTTTTCATTCTATTCTCTAATCTATACTGTGGAATACTGAATCCATCAAAATCAGGCAAAACCAGGTGGTGGATTTTGATGGTCTTGGGGTAGTTAGGGTTAAAATGACAGGTTATTATTTTTTATTTTGTAAAATTTTTCTCACTATTCCTTGAGGATTACCGGGAGTCCTTATAGATGGTGTCCAGTCGTTCGTTCAGGAGCTTTTCATCGCTGGGCAGACCAAGATTCAGGACAGGAACCTAGAGATGGCGGTGAGGGCACCGTGCGGATTCAACTCGTTTGAGTTGGCCGTCAAGGGAAACGCAACCTGCGTGGACATGCTTGTGTGGGCTGTTAAGGACGAACAAGGTAAGGTGTTCATTTTGCAAATCATAATGCTGACTTGGTTTGTGTGTGTGTGGGGGAGGGTGTAAATTTAGCAGGGGATTTAAAATAGAGGTAAGGTACAACATTAGTTATCTAAGGGACGTACTCAATATTGACTCCACGTAATTCCAGCAGACTGTCAGCGCACTGTCTGTGTTAAGGGTCGGACAGTCCCCTGACGGAACGTCCCGATTGCACTCATGCCTAGCCGAGTTAATGAGGCAGGCACAGCACTGCCACTTTTTTAACTGTTGAATATTCAAGACTTCCAATGTCCGATTTATTCATCTGTATACTCCAGAAGTTTGATCAACTTAATTCTCAGCCATTCGAGTATATACGTCCCAAAATAAATTGTTGGTCCTGTGATAAGTTAATTTGGGCGCATAATTTCACGTACTTTAATAAATAAACTGAGCATAAAACTGTTATTTTTGAAATATTTCAATACAAAGTTTCATTAAGTAAGACTAATTGCGGTGACACCATGTGAAATCTCAATTGAGTAGAAATTAGTTCTGAAAAGAACTGGAGATACAACTCAACGTTTTGATCAGTATGCTCTGATCGTCCTCAGGAGAATGCCGGACTCTGGGAAAATGCTGCTGCTTAAGTAGACTGCTGGAGGATCATCCCATGAATGGATGCTAGAGGATTAGTTCGTTGAGGCGCGCAGGCGGGAACTGTTGAGACTAGGATCCTAGGGGTTGGGGGAGAGGAGTGTGTGCTCACTGAACTGAATCAGTTTACAAAGTTTCATTGTTCTAGAGCAGGGGTGGGCAACCTACGGCCCGCGGGCCACATGCGGCCCGCCAGTGATTTTTTGGCGGCCCGCGAGATGTCTCAAGAAAAAGAAAAAAAATCAATCTATTTTACATCATCACAAAAAACGAGCTAGCTGCTTAGCATTTATCGGCACTAATGATGTTCCTCAACGTGCGTATCATCACCATTCACTTGTGATCAGCTATTCACAAACGTTTTGCAAATTGGTGTGACCTTTGATGACGTAAAACCCTTTTATTTACTTTGATTTTGGTTTGACCTTAACCTGCCTTATAAGGATCGATCATTCAACGCTGTTACTACGTTAGTACAGTAACCCTTCAGCTTTACGTCTGTCAGTGTTAGCATGGAACGGCGGTGGAATTCCCTTATTGTGCAATCCGCATAGTGGAGCGGTGGAATTCACCTTATTTTGCAATACGCATAGTGGTGATAGTAATTAGTACTATAGCAGCTGCTATAAAATCTGGCTTTGTTACGGAGGTGTTAATATTGAACACTAATCATTACAATTTGAGTAAGCACACATTGTTGTTTTTGAAATGGCAACATCTCAATCCAAACGTCGCAAGGTGGAGAGTGAAAATCGCGGTTTTAACGAGTCTTGGACTACAGATTATTTCTTTGTTGAACATAATGGAAAACCACACTGCCTCTTGTGCGGCACCATTCTATCGGTATTCAAAGAGTACAATGTGAAGCGCCACTATGACACGCATCATAAGGATACCTACAAAGATATGGCTCCTGAAATTAGGAACATGAAAATTACAGAACTCAAGAAAAAACTGGGCCAACAGAAAACACTTGGTTTCTTCGCTTCAGCTTCAAACGCTGCTGCTGTTTCTGCAAGTTATAGAGTAGCTCACCTAATTGCAAAGCGCACACACCTATTGCTTGAATGTCCTCGGAATCAAAGGTTTGAAATCAACAGCAAGTCGTTGGTTAGGTGCGGCCCAGTCAATTTTTCACTCCTTATATCTGGCCCATTCATTCAAAAAGGTTGCCCACCCCTGTTCTAGAGGTTGATATATCTTTAGGCCCCAAAAAGGTCTTTGGTTTCTGGTCGTAGGTCGGCTTCAAAATCAGTGCATTGACACTTTGTTTTTTTGTTGTTTTTTTGGCAATCTGGTTTTTGCCAACCAGTGAAATACATGGTACATGTACACTGTTAGTGTATACACTTTTATGAAAACCAGACCAAATTTCCCATACACAAAAGTATGGTTGCTAAGAGTCAGCACGGCAGAATTCCAATCGATCCAGCAATTTTGGCTGCAATTAGACATCTTTTCATAGCAAAAAAAAGGAAAACTAAAAGTGCTGACGTGCCGGTCTGAGGCAACATGCGCAGAGACTAGAATCCGGAGACATTTGGGGGGTCTTTACCAATTATTGGAGAATATACATGTAAGAGGTTATATGAAATTAGAAATCTGCCATTTTTTATTTATTATGATAGGAGCTGACAGTCTGATTGGTCGAATGACAGAAAAGCTGACTGGGGCTGAGGGAACGCATCACCTACTGGCTCATGTACCACTGCTTCTATGCTGTCTGGAGGTAATTACATTCCCCGTTCAGGATAAGTGCTTGAGGGAGGGGCAAAGAGGGAGGGGCAAAGAGGGAGGGCTCATGTACCTCTTATTCTCTGCTGTCTGGAAGTAATTATATTCTACCTTAGGTATTAGTGGTTGGGAAAGGGGAGGGACAAAGGAGGGGGAAAGGGACATGGGGAAGGGACGCATCACCTACTGGTTCATGTACATGTACCTGTCCTCTGATGTCTAGAGGTAATCAGATCCCAGGGTATTAGTGCTTGGGGTGGGGGAAAAGAGACACATCGCCTACTTTCTCATGTAACTCTGCTCTGCTGAGGTAATTAGATTACAGTGCTCGGGGTAAGGGAAGGGGAGGGGAAATGGGAGAGGTGGTAAAGTGTGCCTCATGTGCCTCTTCTGCTGTGCTGTCTGAAGGTAATAAGATCCTCCTTCAGTGTCGGAGCTTGGGGTGGGTGGAAGGAGGAGAATGACACATCTATTGACTCATGTTAATGTACACACTACACGTACCTCTGCTTCTCTGCCGGCTGGAAGTAATTAGATCCCCCGGTTTTTCCAGGGCCCGTCGTTTGCTGAACGTTTCTGCACATTGGAACTTGTTTGTGTACATTTTTCAGTTGAATCGGTCCAAAAGTTTGGAAGACGATTTTAAACATCAATTTACAAATGTTTGCAAAATTAGTCAATAGAGGGCAGTGTTTGCTCCTATAGTGGACAGTACTGAATTTAGGACTGGGTACCAAGTCGCTGTGTGCCCGGAAGGAGGATGTAACGAAAGTGTGACTATCAAAAGGTTGTAAGCAATTAATGTGCAAAATTGTGTTCCAAGAAAACTGAGTGATAAAGTTGGGTCGTTTTTCTGCCATTTATATTAAGTCATTGTAGGAAAGTTAAATTCCGTATGGGAATGGAAAAACATGTCTTGGGAGTAATTCTAGCAACAAATATATAACAGTTATGCCCTACTTTATTTGTTTACGACCTTCTGCTGGGACAAAAAGTTGTACTTTGTGTGCCCGGAAGAAGGTCGTAGAGCCTTACGACCTTCTTCCCGGCACACGACAAAGTCTTATATTCAAACCTTTAAAGTAATGGGCAGTTATTTGACTTTCCATAAAAATGACAGCACCACAGATTTTCAGGAAAGATACCAAGTAACTTTTACATTTCAGATAAACCATTTTGATATTTAAGAATTACCAATGGTATACCTTAAAACCCTCCTACACATGGAGGCCACTCCGATCCACAAAATTCTGTTCTTGAGCAACCTTCAGTACATACATGTACAAGCCTGCTGTCCTTTCCAAGTAATCTTACAAAATCAACTGTGTGCCACCCAAGGCCACTGTAAATGTTTGAACATATTAGTATGGCCTGCAATGTATCAATGGGGGACCACTTTACCCTGTAATCTCAGTGGTGCGACAGTGCACAGAAGGGTAACCATAGGAGGCCACTGGTAACAGCTAATGGCTTGGAGTGGCCTGAATGGGTTGTTTCAAAAATTGCACTGATTGTAGAAGGGTTAATACCTTACTATCTGCTATTGCCACTCTAGGCCCATGGCACTCTGTCAGAGAAGTTTCCCCTGCAAGCCCACCAGTCTATCGGCTCACTGCGCGACTTTCTGCTGTCACCGTCACGGATTCTCACTAAACTGCACAAGTATTGCCCGAAAGAGGGCGCCAGACCGGAAATCTCTCCTCACAGAGGCAGTCGCAATAGAGGGCGCCATCAAAGCGGAGGGAAGGAGGAGCCGGCGTCATCCGTGTTTGCCGTACTCAGAGATGCAACAATATATAATCTATGCAGGTGAATTTTTTTTTTTTTGGCACCCTTTTCCAAAAGAAAAGTTTTTCTTGGATTTTCTCCATTTAAAATGAACTGTAAACTCCAGGGTGTGAGATTAAAGGGAGTTGCTCCACAAACTGCCAATTCAGGTTACCCGCCAGTCAGGTTGGCTGTCCATGAAACTTGGTGCCATAATTTTGTTTTCTCGACATAGCAAACATTGCTACCTAAAACTGTGTCGTCCATGAATTATATGGTCTCTTGTGATTTTTTTTTTAAATCTTAAAAAAAAAAAAGAAACCTGTTTACTGAAACTTCATAAACAATTCTCATATTGGTATTTAATTTGAAAAAAGGGATGACCATCATCAGATTT
Source organism: Zoroaster sp. YZ-2022 (assembly GCA_029582265.1). Classification (NCBI taxonomy): domain Eukaryota; kingdom Metazoa; phylum Echinodermata; class Asteroidea; order Forcipulatida; family Zoroasteridae; genus Zoroaster; species Zoroaster sp. YZ-2022. Next base: position 6,944,730 of record CM055818.1, read on the forward strand.
GTGTTCTGATTGCGGAGTTGTCGGAATATCGGTTCCAATCCTGGCCACGACCTTGGTACTCGTGTCCTTGGTACTCGCGTCCTTGGTACCTGCGTCCTTGGTACTCGCGTCCTTGGTACTCGCGTCCTTGGTACTCGCGTCCTTTGTACTCTCGTCCTTGGTACTCTCGTCCTTGGTACTCGCGTCCTTCGTACTCTCGTCCTTGGTACTCTCGTCCTTGGTACTCTCGTCCTTGGTACTCGTGTCCTTGGTACTCGTGTCCTTGGTACTCGTGTCCTTGGTACTCGTGTCCTTGGTACTCGTGTCCTTGGTACTCGTGTCCTTGGTACTCGCGTCCTTGGTACTCGCGTCCTTGGTACTCGCGTCCTTGGTACTCGCGTCCTTGGTACTCGCGTCCTTGGTACTCGCGTCCTTTGTACTCGCGTCCTTGGTACTCTCGTCCTTGGTACTCGCGTCCTTGGTACTCTCGTCCTTGGTACTCGTGTCCTTGGTACTCGTGTCCTTGGTACTCGTGTCCTTGGTACTCGTGTCCTTGGTGCTCGTGTCCTTGGTACTCGTGTCCTTGGTACTCGTGTCCTTGGTACTCGTGTCCTTGAGCCAAGACATGTTACTGTAATCACTTTTTTTTTCACACACTAGAATACAATGGCTACAATGGCTACCTGTGAGGATAGAGGTAGATGTTTTGTTTGAAAAAGCGGATGAAGCACTATGGTAGCTCGGGGCTGTATACTCTCCAGGGAGCTGAGATTAAAAGTATGATATTAGTCCAATGACCAGGGTTGATATGTAACGCACAGTTAGGCATTATTGAAAATGCACTGTATAAGAATTAAATATCATTTAATTAAATATCATCTATGCCGTCGCAGGTCCCCATTTATACTCCTGGGTGAAGAGAAGCAATTCATGGTTAGTTTTCTTGCTCAAGGACACAAGTCCCACAACCTGCATGCTGTTTTACATTGTCATCTTTATTGTTGTTACCTTAAATAAACTTTGTTGTTAGATCACTGCGGGCCGGCCTTCAAGAGAACCCGAATTGCGTGCAAGCATTCCTCGCATCCGTCTCTAACACTTTATACCTCGCAGAGACGGGTGACGCCAAGTCCTCCCTGAAGGCGAGAAACGCCATCTTGACGCTGGGCCACATTGCCGTGGCGCTGAAGGACATCCCGCAGACGATGGAGAGCGTCCAACAGATATTCCAGCAGCAGTTTTGCAACCCGACGTCGCCGCTCGATGTGCTGATTGTAGACATGCTTGGGTGTATGCTTCTAACTGGGCAGGTAAGAGGTTCAAACCAAAGTACACAATGGCAAAGCTGTCATTTCTATACGAACCAAGATGTGACCTGTACCGCACGCTGGCAAAGCTGTCATTTCTATGCAAACCAATATGTGACCTGTACCACATGGTGGCAAAACTGTCATTTCTATGCAAACCAATATGTGACCTGTACCACATGGTGGCAAAACTGTCATTTCTATGCAAACCAATATGTGACCTGTACCACATGGTGGCAAAACTGTCATTTCTATGCAAACCAATATGTGACCTGTACCACATGGTGGCAAAACTGTCATTTCTATGCAAACCAATATGTGACCTGTACCACATGGTGGCAAACTGTCATTTCTATGCAAACCAATATGTGACCTGTACCACATGGTGGCAAAACTGTCATTTCTATGCAAACCAATATGTGACCTGTACCACATGGTGGCAAAACTGTCATTTCTATGCAAACCAATATGTGACCTGTACCACATGGTGGCACAACTGTCATTTCTATGCAAACCAATATGTGACCTGTACCACATGGTGGCAAAACTGTCATTTCTGTGCAAACCAATATGTGACCTGTATTACACGCTGGCAAAACTGTCATTTCTATGCAAACCAATATGTGACCTGTACCACATGGTGGCAAAACTGTCATTTCTATGCAAACCAATATGTGACCTGTACTACACGCTGGCAAAACTGTCATTTCTATGCAAACCAATATGTGACCTGTACCACATGGTGGCAAAACTGTCATTTCTATGCAAACCAATATGTGACCTGTACCACATGGTGGCAAAACTGTCATTTCTATGCAAACCAATATGTGACCTGTACAGGGTTGTCACCAGACCAAATTGAGTGCCGGCTAATTTTGTCAATTGCGAGCGTAGTGAGCGGAGCGAACGGAGCGCAGCTCCTCACGGCCGGGGGTCCAGGGGCCCGCTTAAGGGCCCCTGATGGGGTCCAGGGCAACGCCGGTGGGGGTCGAGGCGGCACCAAGCTCCTGGGTTTTAGCTTTTAAGAATGGATTTGGTGGGCTCACCTTTCACATAATTTGTTGTATAATAGTATGATATTTTCACAGTATTATACAAGAATTTATGATGTGAAGGAGTGCCCTCCAATGCAATTGACAACAATGTTGGCTCAGAAAAACTGAAACTTCTGCATGGCCTACCAGGTGTCCACTTGTCGCTATTAAACTTAGATGGCTGCTTCTGTTTTTTTGATGAGGTGGTAACACTTGAGCAACCAGGGCCGTCAGGCATAGCAGCTCCGAGTTGTTGGCCTAAATCCACAGTGGCCGAAGACTCGGTAGCGTGATCAGTTCCCGGGTCAGTTGTACTCGAACACGAAGATGTGGTCGCAGAAGAATGTCTCGAATTTGCCGGCTTCGCTTGACCCGCTGCCGTGTCTATCACTGCCGCCCCTTGCGCTTAGTGGTCAAGAGAAAAGCTGGTGATACTTTTTCGCGAGTGCGACATAATTATTTTGATCAAAACACTTCCAAAAACGTTCACAAAACTTTTCATGAATGGGCGGAGGGACGACGTGAATAATTTTCCCTTTGCTGAGCACATCGCGGGAAAGCTAGACGCTTCTGAAGTCACACTTAACCAACCTGAAATTTACGTACATCGACATTACGAAGCACGTCGCATCATTTGCACGCGGTAGAGACTAGTGGCATTAGCTCATCGTGCAGGCGCAAACAACCAATCATAATGGGGATTCCCAGGTCTTTTCCCTGACGTCATAAATAAATGCTAATTAGTGTATTTGTTTGTACCGCTACAAACTGAGATTTATTTTATAATATCGTACGATGTTTTAATTGATCTATAGACTAAAGTCCTCAAAATAGTGGCAAATAACTCAAAGAAATGAAGAATACATGAACTTTTTTTTACTTTTATTACTGTTTAATGAAATATTAACACAATTTTTGTGCCGGTCGGTAAGACATCAATTTGCGTTTGGTGCCGGTCGGCCAGCGGGAGTGCCAGTTAGACCCGACCGGCGCCGACCGGCGTAGCTACAACCCTGGACCTGTACCACATGGTGGCACAACTGTCATTTCTATGCAAACCAATATGTGACCTGTACCACATGGTGGCAAAACTGTCATTTCTATGCAAACCAATATGTGACCTGTACTACACGCTGGCAAAACTGTCATTTTTACGCATTTCTGATCCGGTTTCTGGTCTCCACGCACATGATGCCTCAGAGCCGCGCATCAGAATTTAAATTTTTTTTTTTTTTTTTGTGCTATGAAACGATGGCCAATTACAGCCAAAATTGCTGGATCGATTGGAATTCTGCCGTGCTGTGTTTTAAACGACATTTTCACATATAGGGGTATGAGGCAACTGTCACGAGCGGACCTAAAACGCTGTGATATAAAATTTACTCGAGCTGTGTATTGCTGAATGTACAACAATCAATGCCCTTCTTTCAGCATGGTGAAAAACGGAAACAAAACATCACCATTTTCTCCAAACTGACAAACAAAAATTATGAAAAAGAAAGGTGTTTATTAACCCTAACCCCCTATGTATTCTGGCTAGGAACCTTCCTGAACCCTAACCCCCTATAGGTATTCTGGCTAGGAACCTTCCTGAACCCTAACCCCCTATAGGTATTCTGGCTAGGGACCTTCCTTAACCCTAACCCCCTATGTATTCTGGCTAGGGACCTTCCTGAACCCCAACCTGCTATAGGTATTCTGGCTAGGAACCTTCCTGAATCCTCCAAAATCCATCAGTGCACTTTTGGAATCATCTTATCTTCAAAATGCACCATGCATTTTCGTTGATCTTTCATATTCAGCACTTATGGCCTGTACTTCTTGCCAGGTAGTAATTTTGTCCCATTTGAAGAGGTGGAAATACCAGTCTCCAACAGTGCTGAATTTTTCCTTGGAGGATTTTGAGGGATTTGGGGTGGTTAGGGTTTAAACAACCCAAATATCAATATTTGGTAGCTTTACATCCATGGAACAAAAGATGCCACATCCTCTTGATAAAACTCTGACAAAGTGAACATGAGTATATGTTAAAAAAAAAAAAATACACAAAACTTAAAGATGTACTGCAAGTAGTTTTCACTATTTTAACAGCAATTTACAGTAATTAGGAAAATTCTTAACAAATGCGTGAATTTTTTTTTTTTTTTCCCCCTGGATACTGTTTAGTCCGGTATCCACCAGGAAGTGACGAATATGTTCATGCAGATCAGCGTGGAGGCTGGGTCCGCAGCCTATACTCCAGACAGCTCTGAGAACTCCCATAGATACAGGTAGGTTGCTTTCAGTAAGGCAAAGTCCTTTATTGCCTTTGGCGACACCATTTTTTTGTGGAAATTTTCGATTTGTTTTGGAATGTCAACACTAACAATTTGTTTCTTTCTCTAAGATGAAAACACTCGGATGGAATAATTTTTTTAGGATGATTAATACTTGTTCCTACTTTACACCGAGTTCTAAGCTTTTACAAATAATAATTAATTCATTTGATTCATAATAATTAATTCATAATATGGTAAAATACCAATGTTGTACCTTTTTCTTTAAGGTCAGACCTTGTAGTTAGTGTCCTAATTTGCCCCATACATTTCAAAACATTCCATTGACCTTGCTTGACCTTGCTTGACCTTGCTTGACCTTGCTTGACCTTGCTTGACCTTGCTTGACCTTGCTTGACCTTGCTTGACCTTGCTTGACCTTGCTTGACCTGACTTGACCTGACCTATCCCCCCTTCTGCAGGCACTGCTATTTAGTGGTAACAAATGCTCTAGCTAACACAACCAGTTCCATGCAGGGTGACCATGAACAACAGAACATCTACTTGACCTCGCTTGACCTTGCTTGGCCTTGCTTGACATGACCCGACCCGACCCATTCTCCCCCTTCTGCAGGCACTGCTCATTAGCGGTAATGAACGCTCTAGGTAACAAAGCGGGTTCTATGCAGAGTGACTATGAGCAATAAAACATCCCACTGACCATGATTGACCTTGATTGACCTTGATTGACCTTGATTGACCTTGATTGACCTTGATTGACCTTGTTTGACCTGACCCGACCTGACCCGACCCATTCTCCCCCTTCTGCAGGCACTGCTCGTTAGCAGTAATGAACGCTCTAGGTAACAAAGCGGGTTCTATGCAGAGTGACTATGAACAACAAAACATCCCATTGACCTTGATTGACCTTGATTGACCTGACCCGACCCGACCCGACCCGACCCGACCTGACCCATTCTCTCCCTTCTGCAGGCACTGCTCGTTAGCGGTAATGAACGCTCTAGCTATAACATAGCGGGTTCTGTGTAGGGTGACTATGAGCAACGAAACATCCCATTGGCCTTGCTTGGCCTTGCTTGGCCTTGCTTGGCCTTGCTTGGCCTTGCTTGGCCTTGCTTGGCCTTGCTTGACCTGTCCCATTCTCCATCCCGCAGGCATTGCTCGTTAGCGGTAATGAACGCGCTAGCCAACATAGCCGGTTCTGTGCAGGGTGACCAGGAGGAGCAGGAGCTCCTGGTTCGACTCCTAGAGCTCTTCGTCCAGCTGGGGCTGGAGGGCAAGCGGGCCAGCGAGAGGTCGTCCTTCGCTATCAAGGCGTCCAGCAGTGCGGGGAACCTGGGAATCCTTATCCCTGTCATGGCAACTGTAAGTTTCAGTGGATAGAGGGTTGCTTCAAAGCTGATAAAAGCTGAATTAAACACAGGAATGCCAGTTTTCCGGCTATTGCTGGAATTCCAACTTTTTAATTTTGTTTCCAAAGAAATCCGGCGCTCCGTCTTTCGTCCAGCCGGGGGAAAAAAACACCTTTACAGAGTGTACTCGGTTAGTCTTGGTTATTAAGACGTTCTTACCTTTTCCTTTTTTTATGCTATCGTGTAAAACACTCGGCCATTTCACCGACAGAGGGCGTTCGCTCACTTAGAGATGGTCACGTTGTTGTGAAAGCGCCCGCTAGCATTCAATGGTGCATGCATGTCGTGCATACAATGGAAAACGATAGCAGCGAGATAACGAGCATCGTCTTGAACTAAGACTAGCCCATTGCTCCGCTATTATGGAAACGGTGTGTTCGTGTTCGTGTGTGTGTTGTATACGGTGCGTTGTATATACATGGTGATCGCAACGTGATCATTTTCTGAAATTTTTTACTGAAAAAAAATTTATGGTAGAGTAAAGAACAGGTGCAATTGGCGATGGGTTGAATCAAAGACAACAAGGGACTGTATTTTTTTTCCCCGTGCGCATGAATTAATGTTTGCTCTTTTAATAATAATAATAATAATAATAATGTGTGGACTTATACAGCGCACTTATCCACCAACTGAGTGGTGCTCAAGGCGCATTATATTATTACCCCTGCTCATGAGCTCATAAATCATTCCTGAAACCATCTCAGCTCCCTGGGGAGTATACAGCTCAATTGCTGCCATTACAGCGCATATAGGGCTAATCAACCAACTCTGCCCTCACAGGTACCCATTTAACCCCTGGGTGGAGAGAAGCAATTATGGTTAAGTGTCTTGCTCAAGGACACAAGTGTCACGGCTGGGATTCGAACCCACATTCTGCTGCTAACACCAGAACTTGAGTCCGGTAAGCTAGACCGCTCGGCCACGACACTCCCCTTTTGTGGGAATTTTGTTTCTGACTCTGGGGCAATGAGCTACTGGCATCCCTGTAAACAATCTTACAGATCAAGTAAGCTTTTACAAAACAAATTTCTTTGGGGGTTGTTACCAATGGTTTCAGACACCCCCTTTTATAATCTTTCTTGTCTCTCTTGTCTCCGTTTACAGCTGTTGCGGAGATTAAAGCCTATCCGGGACCCAAAGCCCAGACTGCTAAAATTGTTCAGGGATTTTTGGCTGTATACTGTCGTGATGGGATTCGCCGTTGAAGATTCAGGTAGGAGAAATCGTGTTCACTTATTTCATATTTAAAACCAGTGTAAGCTCTTCGTAAAATGCTTGTAAAATGCATCCGTACTTGTCTAGATGGAGTCTTTAACCCTCCTACTACTACAAGGGTCAGTCAGTCAAAATGTTGATATACTTGCCAAGGTATATCGAGTGCACTTAAGTCAAACATTGTCAAAACCTTACGTGTAGTAAGTACATTTACAGGTCAAAATGAGTCGACCGTTTTTGATTGGTAAAAGCATTGTCTGGTATTGTTCAGGGTGGTCAAAATGACAGTAAAAACCAGTCAAAAATGCCCCCTGTGTGCACATTTGGGTCAACAGTCAAAACAGCTATAGTGGGATAATTAACCCTAACGATCCCCATCCAGCCAAACTCCAACACCAGGGATTGTTGGAGTTTGATGGGTTGAGTACTGTGTACTTCTGATATGGCATGTGTAAAGTGTTGGAATATGGCTGGATGAGTACTGTATGTGTGCAGTAAGAGTGTTGGATTTTGATTGAGTGAGGACGGTGGTTCTACTAGCATGCAACATTGTTAGTGGACTTTGAGTGGAGAGAGTGTGTGTATGCAACCTGCTGTAATAAACAACTGATAAAGGCAAATATTGTACTTAGGTATGCTTGGTATTGTGTCTAACATCATACAACTAGAACCTACCATTTATTCCATAGGGTGTTTTAGTTTTTGTATAGTTAAGTTTTTTTGCATGAAAACAATTGTTGGATTATGATGGGTTGAGTACTGTGTGACTCCAGTGTTCAAACTTTAATTTGGGCCATGTGTCCCCACTCAATCAAAATCCAACAGCTAAGGGCCTGTTGGAGTTTGACGGGTTGAGTACTGTTATGGCAAGTGGACTGTTGGAGTTTGATGGGTTGAGTACTGTAAACCAGCAACAGTCAACCATGGTGTTGGGATTTGATAGGTTGAGGAAGGTTTCTAGGAAAAATGCTTAGGGAGTTAGGGGTTAAAAATACATATATATCACCCGTGTTTGGGCCAATTTAAATGTTGAATTGCTATTTTTCTGGGGTTAAGGAAGTTAAAAGCTTTCATTTGAGACATTGAACTGAAAATTCCTTCAACGATTTGTACCAGTAAATTAAAAACTCAAATGAATAAAAGGCTGGACCCTGCGTTCTAATCCTCAGGTTGCGTGTGACCACACAATTTATTGTATGTAACGCGCCAAGGGTGTGGGCAGTCTTCCGATCGGCAAGCGCGGCTGTCAATCAATATCAAGCGCATTTGAAATATCGTTTTTATTTACAGATTCTGACATCCGAATTTCATAATTTCTTTTTTGTTTTTTGCAAAAATTGGTTCGCTTTATACATTTTTTGTGGGTCGTCTTTATATCTTTAAAAATCATGATTATTTAAAACCAGCCTGTTTCAGCTTATTTCATTGAGAAAAAATAGTGAAAATGCATTCATATTGTTTGCATTCATTCCACTGTGAAATTCCTGTCTTCGGAGGGCAGAAATTTATTTTAATATTTAATAATAATGGACACTTATATTGCGCCAGTATCCGCCAAGTTTGACGCTCATGGCGCATGAACATTATTACTCCTGTCATCGGGCCAGTTATATCATTCCTTAGAACCATCTCAACTCCTGGGGAGTATGCAGCCCATGCTGCCAAATGTGTAGCGCAACAAGCTTAATCAAACACAATTACAATCTCTGCCCTACTCTTGCTGGGAAGTTCTCTGGCCTTGTTTCCTCTTACAAGATTATATTTTCAATGCCCAGGGTTGTGGCCGCGGGAGTGGTATGAGGGAGTTTGCGACATCGCCGTCAAGTCACCGTTACTCACGTCCATCCAGGGGGAACATCTGAGGTCTGAGCTTCAGTACAACTCGGCTCTGAGGAACGACAGCGTTTCTTACGTAAGTGAAATACAGCAGGGATAGTCACAGTTATACTTTCAATGTTTTTTACAATTTTTTTATAAACATTACGCTCTATCACTGTCATATTTCCATATAAAAAGATATTGTGAAAATAGTGAGATAGCCAAATCACCACTAGATGGCACACTTATTACAGTGCTGGTACAGTGGTTCAAATTCCACTCTAGAATTTTTTTTTTCATTTCCATTGGTTATTGTTAGTGCGATTAGTAAAACTCACTTCTTGAGTAATCACAGAGCAAGTACTCATGAATATTAATCTTGAGTATTGATCTCAATTTTTAACATAATAATAATAATAATAATAATGTGTGGACTTATATAGCGCACGTATCCACCAACTGAGTGGTGCTCAGGGCGCATATTATTACCCCTGCTCATAAGGCTCATAAGGCTCATAAGGCTCATAAATCTCATAAATCATTCCTGAAACCATCTCAGCTCCCTGGGGAGTATACAGCTCAATTGCTGCCATTACAGCGCATATAGGGCTAATCAACCAACTCTGCCCTCACAGGTACCCATTTAACCCCTGGGTGGAGAGAAGCAATTATGGTTAAGTGTCTTGCTCAAGGACACAAGTGTCACGGCCGGGATTCGAACCCACATTTTGCTGCTAACACCAGAACTTGAGTCCGGTAAGCTAGACCGCTCGGCCACGACACTCCACTATTACATTATATTTTATGATGATTAGTCTGAAAACATCTGATATTTCAGATTTTGTGTTTAATAAATAAACAATCAGTCGTTAATGATAATAATAATAATAATGTGGACTGATATGGCGCATGTATCCACCAAACTGGTGCTCAAGGCGCATTATATTACTCGTAAATGTGTTGCTACTCGCGAGTACTTTTGAGGTAATCGCAGTGGGACGATAAATTGAGTAGTAAAAAGACACGAGTATGATTGACGATTATTACTCGCGATTACTCAAGTAATCGCACTACTCGGCCAGCACTAGTT